>VDFB02000015.1:328503246-328529540 GCA_007258455.2 Sequoia sempervirens | reverse complement strand
ATATATATATATGAGATCGGTTGAATCATTTTGTGTGAATGTATGGATGGGTGTTCGACATGTGTTGAGGTGTATGTGCAAAAATCAGAAGATCAGTCGAGTGAATTTTGTTGGTGCAGAAGAGAATTTGGTGAAAGAGCAGAGTGAAGTGCAGAGTCTAATAGAAGATTCAAAATTTGGTATATGAGCTTCATCGGAACTGAAACCAAGAATTTGTAGATGCTATCTTCTCAGTTCAATCTTTTATTGTAACTACAAACATTCTATAAGGTAGTGATCCTTCCTTATTTTGAGAAGTGAGCTCTAGGCAGTGTGCCTGAATGCATGTGCATTCCCTTTTCTTCATACTTTTAACAAAGTATAAATTGTGGATTAATCTCCACCATGGTTTTTCCCCTAACACCTAGTTTCCATGTAAAAAATATTGGTGTTATGGTTTTCTCATTGTTTCCCTCATTGTGCTTGCATGTCTATTTAAGTTTAAATGTTGTGAATGGTTTATGAACATAATTGAAAGTTAAATTTTGCTAAACAATGATTCACCCCCCCTCTCAGTATTCCTTGAGTCCAATAATTGGTATCATAGCAAGTTCCTCTATAGAAAGTTTGATAGCTTGAGGTGGATCTTGGATTGCAATGGCCTCTGGTGGTCTTCAACAACAACTTAAGGTGGAACTTGATGATCTTGATCAGTCTAAAGAAGAAGTCATGGAATTAAAAGAAAATCTTGTGGCTGCTGAAAAATTCATTCAATCATTAAAGGATAAAATCAATGAGTCAAGAGAAAAGAGGAAGGAACTATGTGGTCAGCTAAAGCAGAAAGAAAACAAAAGCTTGGAAGATGTTCACTTGAATTAGACTATAAAAGAAATTACTGAAGAATGTGAAAAGCTTGCTAGGGACAATGCTACTTTGAAGCTTGAGATGGAATTTGTGGTGATGAAGCTAACTAAGGAGATTGAAGGAAGAAAGAAGAATGAGGAGAATCTGGTCCAGTATTTAAAAGAAAAATTTGAAGAATGCAACAGAGTAAATGGTGGATTCATTTAATTGGAGATTGAACTGGAACAATCTAGAAATAATGAACAAGAGCTTGAAAAATAGATAGTTATTCTCAGAGATGAACTCACTACTGCAAATGAATTCAAGGAGAAGTTTAGGATGAGTTATGCTAAGCTTGATCAGATGAATAAAGGACAAAAGGATGCAAATGACAAGTGAGGTCTTGGATATGAGAAGGGAGAAAGCTCTGGAACTGAACATAAGGACTCTAGACAAAGAGACCACATGAACAAAGGCAGGAGGTATTCGACAAGACAACCCAATGCTCGAAAGTTTAATGGTCATTGCTTTACTTGTAATAAATTAGGTCATATGGCTTCTCAGTGTAGAAGTAAAGTAAATTCAAGAAGTCCATCGTTTCCCGATCAATTTTTTAGTTGTAAGAAGGTTGGTCATAAGTCAATTGAATGCAGAAGTATGTTTGTCAGTGTAAGGAATGTTAAATGCTATACCTGTGGAAGATTTGGACATATTGCTAATCAGTGTAGAACAAGGGGAAATCAATGGAATGAATGGTCTAGACAAAGAGGTCCTGTGTGTTACAATTGCAATGGATTTGGTCACATTATAAGATTCTATAGGAACAAAAACATGGATAGAAGAGGTCTGGTATATCAAGGAAGAAATTTAAAGAAAGATGATAAAGGAAAAGAGAAAGTGTTTGTGGAAGAAATAAGAGATCAGATGAATAAAACATGGGTAAGGAAGAGTGAGTCTGATGAAGGAAATAAGGCCACACCAGAACCTGCTTCTGGAAATTCCTCTAGAAATTGATTTGAGGCCATTGGCCTAGGGGAAGTTCTTTAAGAAAAATCCTTTGTCTCCCTAACAGTAGCTGGCACCAGAATATAGGAAGTTGTTAGTATTTGTGGGATCAGTCTACAAATATATCCATGATCACTGGCTCTTTAAGTTGAGATCTAGAAGGTCTACAACTAAATTCCTCTCCTGGTGTCTGAGAGAGCAAAGTAACCAAAACTCCTAGGGCCAAACATTTAATGTGGAAAAAAGGTTAGGTGCGCAAAGTTATATAAGGGTATTTGGAACCCTCATTTGTCACTTTGTATTGAAGAAGAATAGAGAAAGAGCTTTTGCAGCAAAATTTTGAAGGAATCAAGTCAATTTGGTGGTGAATTAATCAGAAATTTGACAGGATTATGCAATGTTGGAGAAATTCTGAAAAATAAGTCGATTCAGAATAATGAAGTTGAAAACCTAACCGGTGTAACAAGAGATCAGAGGGCTCTGGTAATTTTGAAAATAAAAGATCCATTGACAAGGTATATTGCATATGGAATTTCATACAAAATTTTCTTCAGAAACATGGAAGGATCAACCTAGGTAGGCACAATTTACATTTCACATAAGATGATAATGGAGGAACAAGACTTTGGCCTATGCAGCTTGCTGAAAGATCAACTGATGGAAAATGTACAACTAACAATGGAAGAAAATTATCCTTTTAGGTTTGGCACTTTGATCATATGTATCATGATGTACTTTCTGAATTGCTTGCCTCAGCATGATAATGTGGCATGGAAGGAGAATGAACCGGTCTATAAGCACATTTTTTATCATTCTAATACTCTAGAAAATTGTAAGAAAGTTTATGAATTTTTTTTAGAGAGTTGCTAGGAAAATTTGGAATAGTTGGCATCTCTCTTCCAGTAAAAAATAGTTGAAGTTGGATCATCTTTCGGTAAGATGGAAAGGAAGTAGAAAAGGGCTCTAGAGTTTGCTGATGACACTCCTCGAGCACACAAGTCAACAAAAGTTGGAGGAAAGGAAAATAACAGATAATTGTGGATATACTTGATGAAGACTCTGATGAATACACCCCAAGAGATGATCTGGATTCAGTTGAACTGGATGAAATAATGGCTGAAGGAAATGAAGAAGAAGGAACTTTATTCAAAACAAGGTTATTGCAAATAGTTTAGGAGAAAGATCGAATGCAGAAGATTGCTGACATTTGGTTAGATCGACTCTCATATGAGCAGGATCTTGTTGAGAGTACTCTAGGTAGATATTTTGTGCAAAATAACATTGAATTGGAAAGTTTGTAGAATGTATTCACTGAAGAATTGATTGAGTGTATTAAGGAAGCTGTGGCCTCTGACTCTCAGGATAAGAAAGAGGAAGAAATAATTCTTCATTTGAAGGAGTAGTTCAGGCTATCCCTTACAAAACTGAAAAAGAAAATGAGCAGTGTATAAACTCAACAAATAACATTTACAATTACTGCCTTCGTTGGCCTCATGTTGTTGGAAAATACAAAGACAAGCTAGAGTAGATTGAAAGTGAGTTGAATAAAATTGGTAAGGATTACAATATGTTTCAGGACCAAGATGGTGTTGTAAAGAAAAGAATTCATGAGTTGCAGGATAAGCATGCAAAAGTTCACTTTTCTAGAAACACTCTTATGGATACTTTCTGGAAAGTGAACGATCAAACTGAATGCAGATTGGAGTAGTTGATTGAAGTTCTGAGGAAAGGAGAAAAGTTGCAAGAAGCGATTAATATTTTGGAATCCCTCATTCAGATCATCAACTGGACATCAGAGAATAATAGCTGGATAATAATTATTAGGATTGTTGTAGATGCTTGGAAGAAATTTCTTTCGTAGATGAAAGATAAATATAAAATAATTTTCTGATTTGTGTAGCAGTTGTAATTTTTCAAATTTTTGCATCAACAAAGGGGGAGACAATGTGGTGTAAATTTTAGCATAAGAGAGAAGTGATTTTTTTTCATTGATGTCAAAGGGGGAGAGAATGCAGTGAAAAATTCCTTGACATTGTAAGGGGGAGAAGTGTTTTTTTGTGTTTTGAATTTTTGAGTTTTTTTTTTCCAACACTTAGTCATTTTTCACTAAGTGTTTCCATCAATGCCAAAGGGTGAGATTGTTGGCATATGGCTTGGGGAGAGTGTTATGGTATGGCTTCTAGTGTTGTCATTGATGGCAACTGAAGTCATTATTCCAGTCCACAGACCATAATTTTCTCATACCGACAGATAAAGTGAAGTACGGTGTATTACCGACATAAAGCATCACCAAATCATCATTTTGAGTTGTGGATCCTTGGGATAGTTTGATAAGCATATATTTTATCTTATTGTTAAGTCTTGTGCTGTTGCATTAATTGATGTATGAGCTTGGAGATCTGGTAGAATGATTTTCTATTTATTTCCTCATTATGGTCGACTTAATGAATGTAGTGTGTCGTGAATGTATAAGGGATGGTTGTTTAAATGTTTCTGTGTTGAGGTGTATGTACAAAAATAAGAAGATCAGTCAAGTGAATTTTGCTGGTGTAGAAGAGAATTTGGTGAAAGAGTAGAGCAAAGTGTAGAGTCTAACAAAAGATCCAGAATTTGGTATATGAGCTTCATTGGAACTGAAACCAGGCATTTGTAGGTGCTATCTTCTCAATTCAATCTTTTATTGTAACTACAAACATTTTGTAAGGTAGTGAGTCTTCCTTGTTTTGAGTAGTGAGCTCTAGGAAGTGTGCCTGAATGCATGTGCATTCCCCTTTCTTCATACTTTTAACAGAGTATAAATTGTGGATTAATCTCCACCGTGGTCTTTCCCCTAATAGGGTTTCCATGTAAAAATCTTGGTGTTATGGTGTTCTCATTGTTTCCTTCATTGTGCTTGCATGTATATTTAAGTTTAAATGTTGTGAATGGTTTATGAAAAAAATTGAAAGTTAAATTTTGTTGAATACTGATTCACCCCCCTCTCAATGTTCCTTGAGTCCAACACCAAATAGTTTGAAGTACTTGAAAAAAGGAATCCTTCCATACCATAACTCATAGAAAGTCTTTGTGTTATTAGCTTTGGCTTGAAATCTATTAAGTATGTAAAAAATAGTATGAATTTATTCTCTCCAGTAGAATTTCAGTAGATTTTTCTCTTTCATCATAGTTATAGCAGCTTCTCGAACAGTCAATTTTTTCCTCTCAACCACTCCAATTTGCTAAGGAGTTCTAGGGGCATACAAATGCCTCTTTATTCCATGAACTTCATAAAACATGTTAAACTATTTGGAGGTGAATTCTCCACCTCTGTTAGACCTCAAACATTTAATTTTTAGACCCATTTCATTCTCAAACATACCTTTAAATGCTTTGAGTCTATCTAGTGCATCAATTTTTTCTCTAAGAAAAGTAACCCATGTTATTCTAGAGCAATCATAAATCAAAAGAATGAAATACCTGTCACCTTGAAGACTTCTCACCATTGTAGGACCACAAAGATTCATCTGTATTAATTCTAGTAGTTTGGTAGAAGATTGTTCCTTTCCTTTGAAACTATTCCTTGTTTTCTAAACTGACAATTCTTGCAAACAACATTGATAAGATTTGTGACTCTTGGTAGGTCTCCCATTGCATGAATTGAATTGATTCTAACCAAATTATCAAAATTCATGAGACACATCCTTCGGTGCCCTTATCAACTATCATTAATCTGAGACATAAAGCAATGACCATCAACACCCTTAAGATGATAGATGTTTCCATCCATCCTTTTACCAACAACAATAATAGTTCTAGACCCTTTTTTGATCTCACATTTTTCATCCTTAAACATGAGATTATATCATTCACTACACATTTTTCCAACACTCAAAAGATTATGCCTTAAACCCTTAACATAGTAAACATCTTCAGTATTATGCTTTCCATAAAAAATAATTGAACCTATTCCACAGATCTTAGCTCCTGAATCATCTCCAAATTTAACTAATCCTCCATCATACTTTTCATGTTTAACAAACTTACTTTTATCTCTGGTCATGTGATTAGAGTGGCCACTATCAACAACCCATTAATTCTTATCTTGTTTAACATGAAAGTAGAAACCAAAGTATCTTCAGCCTTATCCTTCTTCTCTGGAACACTTTCCTTCACACAAATTTCAAAGTTAGAAGTAGATTCATCTTTTATAGCCAAGAAAAAACATTCATTTCATCAACATGTCCATAATCAGATTCATCATTAGAAATACTAACATCTTCTTTGACATAGTAACTTATTTTAATCATCTTTCCTTTATTCTCCTTATTCTTATTGTTCACAACTTTGTTTGGATATCTTGAAGCATGATGACCTACTTTTCCACAGCTAAAGCATTTGAAAGGCACTTTACCTTTGTACTTACTAGTTCCCTTTTTCATCCTCTCACAAAGTTAGCTTCCAAATCATCGAAATATTCTCCATTTGAATCTTTAATCTTTTCTGATTTTCTAGCCTTAAAAGTAGTTTCCACTTTTGTACCATTTTTCAAACCAAGTTTTCTCATTTCAAATGAAGTTAGTGTACCAATAAACTAATCTCTATAATAAGTATAAAATTTGCAACTTCCTCAATAGCAGAAAACTTTTCACTATATGAATTAGGAAGAGTTCTGAGAACTTTCTTTACCACCCTAGATTTTTTGACTTGTGTACCAAGACCTCTCATAACACTTACCATCTCATCAACTCTCTGCATGTAGGTTGAAGTTGTTTCATCTTCATACATTCACATGGTCTCAAATTATGCCTTCAAATTTTTCAACTTTGCTTATTTGACCTTGTCATCTCCTTCATAAATACTTTCAAGCTTATCTCAAATATATTTAACAGCCTTAAAATTCATAACTTTAACCAATTTAGAATTTGAAAGACTATTCATCAGAATAAATATTGCCTTAACATTTACCTCATGTTCCTTGATCTTATTATTTGTGCTTAAACCATTCAGAGGTTCAACATATTGATTCTTTATTTTATTTTCAATCTCAAATCCATGAGATGTCAGATATCCTTCCATCTTTGTCTTCCAGAATTCATAGTTTGTTCCATCAAATCTAGGGCATTTAATTTGTTGCACCATCCTAGATCTACCTCAAGTGGTTAAGTTATTCTCCAAGGAACCTTGCTTTGATACCAATTATTGAATGAACAAGACAAATAAGAGGGGGGGTGAATCAATTGTAGCAAATTAAAACATCAAAACCCTCAACAGTAATCAGATCCACATGCATTCATTAAACCCTTATTTTGTTAAAGTGATTAAATAATGAAATGTAGATAACATAAACTGAAATAAAAATACCATACACAAGAGAACACCAGATTTATGTGGAAAACCCAATGAGAGAAAAACCATAGTAAGGATTAGCTCACAATATAAGTAATTGCAAAATTGGTACAAGGGTTCATTGCCAGAATAGGTCACACTGTCTAAAAAGGGTCACAACCATAGAAAGAAACAAAAGAAGATAGAAGAGAAATGTTATATAGAGAAAAAATTCTCAATGCAACAAGGAATCCACCACAAATGCTCCAACACTTTCACAACCTTGCATGAAAAATTTTAGACACTTTCAACTCATTGCTTTCAGGAATCCAACACTTTGAAATTCGCACTGCTCTGCTCAAATTTGCACCTATGCTTCCGTAATTCACATCACACTCTTCACTCACACCGATCTCACATCTATCTTGCCTCTCTCTTACATCTTACAAAAAAATCACTTATTTATATCAATCTCAACCTTGAAAACCTTCTCCAAGGTTGGTAACTATCTGTTACATTTAAAATTTCAAATTAGGTCGGCACCTAAAAATTCCTGTGATGGATGGGAATGAAAGTGACCCATATAAATCCTTAGTTAGGACCCAAATTAATCTTAAACACACTTTCATAAACTTTGCATGTAGTGCTAACACAAAGTCGACCAATACCCGTGCTAAATAACTTAAAACATTAAGTATACACTTGGACTTAAATCAATCTGAAACTTTTGGACAAAAAAATTTACTTGAACACAATCTAGAATAATCCAAAAACCACCTAAGATCCAATAAAGACTTCGTCCAAACTTGCATCATACAAATACTTCATCCCATAACATCTGGTAAACCGTATTTTCACACTGATGCATGAAACACACACTATACTATAAAAAATCAAGTGAAACCTTGAATTTTGAAAGATACTAACATTATAAGAAACTTCCCAAATCCATGCAACTTGAAGCCAAATTGTAGAGAAATGTGGAGCAAATACATTTCTCCTAGACCGCACAAAAATACCACTAAAAAATTGGTTCACACATTGGTAAAAATATCTCTCAGTAAAACGATCTAGAAACCCAAATTTTGAATATAGAAACCTCTAAAAACCTTGAACAACATATGAGGTCCACATAGGAATAACATCAACATAGAAGAAACATGGAGCACATCTTGAAGCACATTCTAAACACTTGCACAACACTGTTTTCTCTATTTATCAAATTTTCTCAAAAGCACTTGGAAACCATGTACCAGAGACATCATTTCAACACATTACACATCTCTATACACTATGACATAAAGATAGCTCCATGTACTCACAACACAAGTCCTCAATATCTCAACTACACATGCATAACTTGCAACAACCTATTTTCCTATATTTAACAATTTTATCAGTATCCTCGATATCCTCATCATGCAACAAACTCCCTTAACATATACTTGTCATCAATGAGAACACTAGCCTGTAGAAATCCTATTGACATCAATGAAAACACCTTCATACTTGCATCAGGGGGGTGAATCAGTTTTACCTTAAAACTTCAAAACCCTCACAAAAATTTAGATCCATATTAATTCAATTAACCCTTAATGTATTAGAATCATGAAAGCAAATAATAGAAACTAAAACACATCAACACCATGCACAAATAAACACCAAATGTACATGGAAAACCCAAGATGGGAAAAACCATGATGAGGATTAACACACAATATAGAGTAATATCAACATTGAATACAATACGACTCACTGCCCAAAGAAAAAAAGGTTCACTTCCATAATATAAAATAAGATAGAGAAGAATGTTAATTACAATGATAAATCCATCTCAAAGCAACAAAAATTCCACCACAACATCACCAACAGTTTCACAGTATTTATGAAGAATTGTAGAAACCTTCTACTCACTGCATTCAATAAGCGCACACTGCACTTCTCAAATTCACACCCTATAACTCTGCAATTCACATCACTCACATTATATTCATCTATCTTATCATCCCTTAATGAATCAACTCATATTTATACCATCTTCAACCTTGAAAGAATTCTTCATCGTTGGTTATTCACCTCAACCATGCAAATTCAAATTAGGTCAGCACCAAAACATTACCATGATGGAAAGGAATGAAAGAAAACCACAACACATCTTAGCTAGGACCTAAATCCACTCATACATGCCACACCATGATTCCACAAACATCAAAGAAACTTCACAAGTAGTGTAAACACCCAAGGTTAATTGAGCTTGTGTTAACACCATTAACACTTAAGCACACGCTTCCTCAAATCCAAAGATGACTCACAGACACCACATAACACTTGAAAAAAATCTAGAATATTCCACAAACACCCTAAAATCCAACAAGTTCCTTTGCAACAACTTTCACTTGAACAATGTACACACCCAGTACATTCAAACAACTCTGTCAAACACTGTAACTCAAGAGACTAACTTCAAAAGTACGAAACCAAAAATGAATTCATCTAAAGAAAGATACACACACTATCAACAATTGTCTATATCCACAAGACTTGAAACCACTCTGTGAAGAAATGCGGAGCAAGAAAATTTCTCCTAGACACCTCTACAATATATAGTTCACACACTAGTGAACACAACTTATGCATAACGATCCAACACAAAAAAAATTGAATGCAACACCTCTGAACACTTTTGATCAACATATCTAATCTACACAAGCAGGTATTCAACCTAGAAGAACTATAGAGAAAAACTAGAACACTACTCTTCAACATAGAACACACTACAACACATTGTTTCCTCTTTTTATTTAATTTTCTCAAAAGCACTTGGAAACCAAGCACCATAAACATATCATCACCACCAATCCAACGAAAACATAACAAATCAACCATACATCCATAAATACAATCTTATCAAGCAACACTAGAGGTTGACACTAGTAGCTTACTAATGACAACATAATACAACCAATAAAAACATAATCCGAGACAACACCAACTCAATACCAACTACACATCCTTGCAACAATCTATTACTCATATAGTTGACACCAATAACAACACCAAAGCTTGAAATCAATGGAAACACCAATCTTCTCATACATGGAAGATATTAAGCATTCATCTAGTGCTTTTAACTAGAGATTTATTCTTTCTTTCTACAATATTACTCTATTGTGGTGAAAAGGAATAGTTTACTCTAATTTGATTCATTCAGTTTGCATGATTATTTTTAAAATAATTTGAGGTATATTCACTCCCATTATCACATCTAAATATTTTAAAAGGTTTCCTCAACCACTTCTCACTAAGGGATTTGAAAATTTTAAACATTTCTAATGCTTCTTATTTATTTTTAATAAAATAAATAAATCTTATTATTGAGAAATTATTAATAAAGGTGATAAAATTCCTTTCCTTTATGTGTCACTATTTGCATTAGTCCACAAATTATTTTGAGTATTAGCTCTATTTAATCCCTAGCTTTTGGTAGTTTCTTTCTTTGAGAAGGGGAATTTGTGTTGTTTCCTAAACATTGACCTTCATACATCCGTATCTCAAATGGAAACTATAAATTTAAATAGTCTACAAGTTGCTTCCTTTGCAATGATTTAAGTGAATGTGTTATCACATTTCCAAATATATGATGGAAAAGGGTTGAATTTATTGTTTCATTATCTATTAAATTATCAATAATTCTTCAAGTGTTGTACAAAAATTGTTCCAATTTCCATCTCTAATTACTTTAGTAATAGTTAATCCATTTGCACCATTTAGAACACATACCTTGTTATCAAACTTGATTAATATTGTTAAATTAACAATATTAGTAACACAAGGATTTTACCTAAAGTAGGGATATATCATACATCTTTGATTTTTTTATGTACACCATTGGACATATTTAATGAGACATTGTAAACTCCCATCGTCTCATGTTTGATGTTATCTCAAAGAGTGAGTCTTTGCTGTGTACTTATTTATATGATGTAAACCGACCTCTCTCAACTGTCATATGTTCAGTTGTTCCTATGCCTACATACAAACACCCTAAAACACCATATTTTGGAGATGTAGTAACTATATACAAATGTTCTTGGTCATATTTGGAAGCCATATTAGTTTTAGTTGCCTTCCTTTTATTTACCTCATCTCAATTTTGTGCATTGTTTCTTTAAATACCCTAGATTACTACAATGAAATCACTTACCCCTTTTTTTATCTCGCCTTTTGTATACTTACCACTCTTTAAAAAATTGGACTAGAAGGCCTAAGGTTTTTTTCACTCTTCTATTTCATTCCCTTAGATCCCACTAAAAATAAAGCAATAATAACTTCATCACTGAAACCCATATCTTTCCTTCTTAAGTCTTCTTGAATTAGCATTGCAACTAGTTGTTGAAGGTCTAGCTTAGTTTTAGCTCTTAGATCTACTACCAATCCAAAATATAATATGGGTAAACTCCCAAGAAGTGTCATAACATTGTCTTCATTCAATATTATTGACCCACATGCTATTAGTTGATTTTTGAGACACTTAAATTTGTTTTTGTACTCTATTTTTTATTATTGCATTTTTAATTGAAAAATCCTTATATATAGATGTGTTCTTTGGGTATATGCAGGATCATGATGGGCCAAAAAGTGGTGTTATAATGGGTATGTGTAGGGTATGTGGTTGACGACTTTTTTCTTACCCAAAATTGATAAAACGAAAAGGGTTTTTAAAGGAGATTCTCAACTTTCCACCAATATAAATTATGCTTTAATTTGAATTTTATAAATAATTATTATTCATTTTCTATTTGAATTATGACTAATGTCTTGATTGATAGGCTGATTTAAAAACATCTATAGCTTTCAAACGATATCACATTTTTTGAATCCAAAACATGTGTTACATTCTATGCTCGACATACTATAGGATTAAAAAAAAAAGAATTTCATGAAGTTTTGACCAAGTTAAGGTGGTTAGACATACAAGTTTTTATATTTTTTTGAAGTTGTAATAAAAATTCATAATTAATTATTTACTTGGAAAAAAATTACAAAAATGTATGCATCACATCCGGACATGAGTCCTCTACTTATATCTAAAATATTATCATTTTATTGTGGTTAGGGTGGTCATACAAACACCTACTTATTTTTTCCCTGAAACTTAAGTACTATTGCATTGAAATTTCAAATTTTCACGATATATATATATATATAATAAATAAATAAACCTAGTAGTTTAGAAACTATATTTAATTTTCTACAAATTCTATTCTTACATATTTTTGAAATAATATAGATAAATTATTCAAATTTTTACATCAAGTTGCCTAACTTTGATTTTTATAAATTTTTTGCCACTTAAGGGTCTATTTTTTCCATGATGATCCTGCACATACCCCTTTCAATCATGTATTTTGATTCATATAAATTAGTCAATTATTCCCAAGCCTTTTTTGTTTCTTTTGATCAAATTACATACAAAATCGCAATGTCACATAAAATTAAGAGTTTATAAAAAATCCATACATTCCTTTGTCTCCCACGTACTAATCAAATATACATCTCTGGTAGGCTTAGTATCAATACCTTCAACTATTTTGAGAATTCTCTAATTAGAAAAAATGTATCCACCATTAGCCTCAAGAGATTAAATCTACTATCATCAAATCATTATGTCATTTATAGAAGACACCCTTCAAAAAATGTGGTCATATATTTGCCTTACATATTTTATGCTTCAAAACTTATAAATCATTTTAACTAGTAACAAATATTCTTAAATTCCTAGAACCTTAAACTATTCTAAAATTTTGGTAACATTGTAACTTCAATACAATATAAATAATATATCCTTTTGATGTTTCTACAATGCTTTTTATGTTTGTAGAAAAACCAAACCACTCAAGATAAATCACAACAGGTTCTTTTTTTTTCATATGATTGCTCAAAAATTTGTAACATTTTTAATGACAAACTCTTTACTCATAGCTCCCCCATAATTCATCCAACAATTATCATGGCTCAATAACACACCTTGACAGTTTCTCTTATGCTAACACTTTTGGAACCTTACATTGTTTACCTTGATACCATGAACTAAAAATAAACTAAAAATAAACTATTATGAAAAAAATTAGAACTAGAATTCTTATTATTCACATCTAGTTGAAATAGGTATAACACTTTTAATAAAAATATGATGAGAAAGTTCTTCCAAAAGACTCAATACAAACTACCCTAAAATAACTCACTAACTTACAACTAATATATTCCTAACATCCATTGCATATTTCTTCTATGTTTTATCTTTTATTAAAGAGAAAGCCTTAAACATAACACCAAAAAATTCATTAACATGTGAGAATATCTTAAACAAAAGAACAACTATTATAGTTCAATGTACCATTTCATGATAATTAGCTTATGAAAGAGACACTCTTATGTTGTGCATCCCCATGTTATCAAGTTGAATCAAATTATACCATACCAAGGATATCAAGCAAAACTAACACAAAATAAAAATAAAGGTCATGATATAAACAATATGCAAAGACTTTAAAGATAATGAACTAAAATAATAAAAAAATAGAACATATTTTAAGTATTTTTAAGCTGAATGAATAGTGTCAAAAATGAAAATTACTTAACTTAACCTATAATTATAGATACTAATAGTTCTCATGTGTTGGTATACATGAATGCCAAGATGGCCCCTCACAAGATGTATATGGTAGTAAGCCAAATTTTATTAGAAATCATGTGCACATTGCATGGCATACTAAATTATTATAATTATATGTATCATAGGGGAAGTAACCAATAACCATAATTATGACATCAAGGTAGTTCTCAATTTTTTTAAAGAAGAAAAGAACATTAATGAATAGAGATAGAATGTGTACAATTATGACAATAGAAATTTAAAAAAAAAAATTGATTTGATAGGTGTGTACAACTATCTTTTAGTGGAGATTTACACTATTAAAACAATCGTTGATAATATATATGAACCTTCCATGTTCTATTTTACTAAAAAATTGAGAAAATTTAGAATTTATAGTGAAAATAAAATACATAAATTAAGAAATAATATAAAAATTTAAAATTATTTGTATTTTTTTGGATGTTGTGGTTGTCATTAATGTCAACACTATTAGCATTTGTTCACTTGAAGCTATATATGTCAAGGATATTGAGAAAATTGTAATAAACAAGTTGGAGGTTTTTAGTGGTAAAGTGAAGTTTAGTGCATTGGTGCATTCTGTACATTGATAATAAGAGGTTGTGGACCAAATGATTGTTGCCGAGTATATCTAGTTTATCCATGTTAAGTTTGAAAGATTTGCATTTAGATTTGATCGAGTTATGAAGATTTTCATTATGACAACTTTTTTGTTTCTTTAGTCAGTGTTCCTGATTGAAGATGAGGCTATTTCAGTTAGTTCAATTGTTGTAGATGCTTCTCTGCTATTTCTTATTGTTTGTGGATGTCTCTAGATCGTGCTCTATCTTTGTTGCACATCTGCATTGTTTGTTGAGCTTGTGGTTGGAAAATTTCTCTTGCGTGTTCTTTTTTTTTTTGTTCTTGGCTGACATGGTGGTTGTATCCTATTGTGGATCTTTGAGGCATAATTAATTGAAGTATCTTTGAGTTGGAGATGTTGTTTTGGGTCGTCACTAAGTTGTAGCTGAATTTGGTTGATTCACATTATTAATCTTTTATGTTTTTGGCCGACAATTTATATTCATTTTATTATTTTTGTTGAAGCTGACTTGAAGGGATGAAATTTCTTGTTGTGGATATATAAGAGTGATTGTTTATTCAATTTGTATGTATGATCGGTGTGCTCTTGTGTGTGTGTGTGTGTGAATATCATTCAAAGGTAGAGCAGAGTGTGATAAAGTGTGTAGAAGAGTGAAGAATTATGCTTAACTAAAATTGTAATCAGGCATGAGTAGATGCTATTTTCTTAGTTCAAAATCCAGATGGTTGTAATCCAAATCTCTTTGTAAGACAGTGTGTCTTCTTTTGTAATTGAGTAGTGAGATCTAGGCAGTGTGCTTGAATGCATGTGCATTCCCTATATTTCATTCTTTATACTTTTAATAGGGTATAATCTTGTGGCCTGACCTCCACTATGGTTTTTCCCCTAACAGGGTTTCCATGTAAAAAAATATTGGTGTTATGTGTGTTTCTGATGTGTTGTTGATTCATGCTTTCAATGATATTATCAGATTTGAGAATAAGGATTAATTAAGTAAATAAGTTTGAAATTATGTGACAACTGATTCACCCCCCTTCTTAGTTGTTTTCCCTTGTTTTTCCAACAATTGGTATTAGAGCAGGTTCCTTGGAAGAAGTTTAATAGCTTAAGGTGATATGGGATGGCAAGTTATAAGAAGGATAGTCCAAGATTTGATGGAACAAATTATTCTCTTTGGAAGACTCAAATGGAGTGTCACCATTGATGAACCCTACAGGAGCATTACATGTAATAAGTATGATATTCCTCAAAATGGTCCTACTACTACTATTGAGATTAGAGATGCAAAGTATAATATCTGGGCTAAGGAAGCTTTGTTGAGTGCTTTGACTGATTCTGAAATGACAAATGTTATGGATTTGAAGACTGCATATGACATCTGGAAAAAGTTGGAAACCTTGTATGAAGGTGATACTAATGTGAAGATTGCTAAGTTGTAGAGTTTGAAAGGGAAATATGAAAGGTTGAGAATGAGTGATGATGAGAACAATATTACTTTCATGCAAAGAGTGAATGAACTTGTGTGTGGTATCAGATGTGTTGGTGGAAAGTTGGAAGAATCAGAAATTGTTGCTAAAGTGCTTAGATCCTTGCTCGTTGTTTACAAATTTAAAGCCACAACTATTGAAGAGCTCCAAACTATAACAAACATAACTAGAGATACATTGGTTGGTAAGTTGATTGCTTTTGATTTGAGTGAATTTGGTGATGCCCTTCCTAAGGTTGAATCTGCTTTTAAGGCTACTACTTCCAAAAGAGATAAATAGAGATATGTTTTGGGTGAGATTTCATCTAGAAAGAAATTCAAGTATGAGGATGAAATCAGGCAGATTGAAGAAGAAGAAAGATAGATGGAAGCACTTATTGTCAAAAGAGTATGGAAAGGAAAAGGTAAGTATGAAGGAAAATTGCCTCTCAAATGTTTTTCTTGCAATAAGATAGGTCATTTTGCATCAAGGTGTCTAGAAAGATCTGCTAAACCAAGACATAACAAGCCTAGATTTTAGAAGAAGTGTTACTATGCTGCAGATGAAGGTGTAACAGATGAAAAATCTGATAAAAAGGATGATTGGGTGTTTATTGCTATCAAGGAGAATAATGTTGAATCCGCTAGTTGTACAAATGTGGAGAAAGCCCTAGCTACTCAAGCTGAAGAGAAAGTTGAATGGGTAATTGATATTGGATGTTCACATCATATGATAGGAGATAAAAGCAAGTTTGTGAGCTTAGAAAAGTATGATGGCGGCGTTGTGAGATTTGGTGATAATACAGCTGGTGTGATCCATAGGAGAGGATGCATTTCACTTGATGGTAAGCATAATACTAATGATGTTTTGTATGTTGAAGGTTTTAAGCATAATCTTTTGAGTGTTGGTCAAATGGTTGATAAGGGATACAGTCTTCAATTCATGGATGGAAAGTGCAGAATATTGAGTTTTAGAAATGTAATTGCATCAGGTACAAAAATAAAAAGGTAACATCTTTCACTTGAGTTCTAGTAAAAGTTGTTTGATTGCTCAAGTTGATGAAAGCTGGTTCTGGCATAGGAGAATGTGTCATATTAAATTTGATAATATTGTTAAGATAAGTTCTACCAAGGCTGTGAGAGATCTAGCTAAGTTGGTGAAACCTGCTAATGCAATGTGAAAGGAATGTCAGTTAGGAAAGCAAACTAGAATTTCATTTTGAAGTAAAAAGCATTGTTCAAATGAATTGTTGGAACTTGTGCATACTGATGTGTGTGGTCCCTCTAAGGTCAAAAGTTTAGATGGTTATAGGTATTTCATGTTGCTCATTGATGATTACTCTAGAATGGTATGGGCTACTTTCTTAAGGGAGAAATTTGAAGCTCTAGAAAAGTTCAAGATCTTTAAGGCTATGATTGAGACAAAGACATGTATGAAACTCAAGTGTTTGAGATCAGATAGAGGTGTTGAATTCACTTCTAATGAATTTAATTATTTTTGTGAAGAACATGGAATAAATTTTAGAAACCAAGATCTAAAATGCAAACCAGAAAAATCCTTCCACAGAAGAGAAAAACATAAAAAGAAGAGCTATTGCAAAAAGATGTGCAACACAATATTATTCGGGAATTGATAATTACAAGATATGATTTTCTTCATAAAAGAAAAGATGCATAACCCTAATCTTATCTTGAGCAATAAGATAGCTCAACAAGATAAGGATGAGAGTAATAAAATTAGGAATTAAATAATTACCTAAAAAAAGTTATGCAAGTGTAATTAAATATTAATTACACACCCCTCCATAAGTGCAACTTAGGGAAACTAAAAAAGCATGCACCTAAAACTAAGATGAATTGAAGAAAGAATGAATGGGTCTCAACAACAAGGCCTGATTAGGTACCCAAGAACAAATGCAATAATGAGGTAGAGAAGGAAAACCCAGTGGGACAAAACCCCCCTATAATGAGATGACTACTGCAAAGAAGCATTGGAAGAACACTGTGGAGGAACACTGGAACTTGAAATTGGAAAGCAAGGAAAGATACTTTTGTTTACTACTAAAACCAGATGAGAGTCACTGATTGACTCAAGGAATCATGATAAAGAAATAGTAGACCCGATGCCACGTAACACTGGAAAACTCACAAACTGGAACAACCCTGGAATCTGTGAAGTAATAGTAGATGAAATGATGAGAGATCTAGAAACTATGTATCTCGATGCCAATGCCAAACTGAGACTAAAACTCTTCCATGGGAAGGAGTACCATAAAGACTTTGGAACATTAACCATAAAAACATGGCCCTCAAACTGAGAAGGATCTGAACCAATGTGGATCAATAACCATAAACTCCCAATATGAAGTGTGAACTGATGTGAATCTGATATGTGTCAAGCTAAGACAAGATGTGGCCAAAAGAAACTAAGAAACCAGATAACCCATGCAAGTTGCTAACAAATCAAGATGAAGATGGAGATCAAAGTGCATGCACACTCTAATCAGATTATTATGCAAGAAACCCCCCTGATGGAACTTTATCTTAGTTCATTTATTACAATAATCCAATGATTGTAAAAGGAGAGAATGCTAAACATGCATACATAAAAAATAAGATGATGTGGTACTAAAATGAAGTGCAAATATTCAAGTTTCACCTTTCCAACTGCCAAAACATCCAAGTAATCTCCAAAACACCCATCGGGAAAAATCTGGAATAACGATCAACTTGGGACAGATACAAAAAAAGTGAATGGATAGCAAAAAATAGCTCCTCAATACCTTTCCAACGCCGCAAAGAAGACGAAAATCAAAGATCGTGGCAAAAAGTTATGAGCTCAGAAGCCATAAATGAACTTCTGACTTCAAATAGAAAAAAATAGCTAAACAGAAAAATACTGAAAAATAAACTACACCACTAGAAAGTGCTCAGAACCAGCTTTCCGGTGATATCTTGTTTGCCCGATTTTGATACCGTATACCCAAGTTATTCGAAAAAGAAAAAAAATTTCCTTTAGGGAAAATTAGGGCTAGGAGGGGGCTTGGAGCACCGTACGGCCGTTGACGTTAGCATTTCATGAGAAAAAAATTGACCACTTGGAGGTCGTCAGGGCAAAAAAATGCCCCCCATACCAAAAAAAATGTTTGGCGCTGATATATTCTGAAGTAGCCGAAATATTCCTTAGTTGGATAGGTGTTGGGTGTACGCCCATGGTCCCCATATGACCGCCGGTGAAGGCTAGGACTGGGAGGTCGTTGGGGGCCAAGCTCAAGGCTCTTGGTCCTCCATAGGACCACAATAGAGCTGAAGAGGGGCCCGCGGGGGCTGAGGGGTCCGGTGGCGGACTGGCGGTGGAGTGGGGCAGCGGACTGGCGGCCGCCTGGTGGCCACTGGGTGGCGGGTTTCTTCAAGACTGGAGGTGCCTACACAAAAACCAAAAACACTCATTTTTTGATTTTTTTTTTCAATTTTTGAGCCTCAGACTGCATGTTGGGGAGGCCGTATGGCCTCCTTGGTAATTTTTTTTTCCTCCAGGATCAATTGCACCAAAATTGACGAAACAACATGCGTTCTTAGGGTTTTTGGCTGCTGCGAATGCAATGGTGACCTTCATTTGTGCCCAAAGTGCGCTGAAAAATCAGCTAACCCCAGAGCTTGCAAAAAATCTCTAAGCTTGAAACCCTCATAGATCTGGCAAACGATGACCAAAATCTATAAAATAAAAGTCAATCTTGACTTTTTCTAGCTCTCTGAATCCAATGGTGATGAGGGCGCAGCTCGAGACTTAGAAAATAACCCACAAACAAGAGAATAATTTTATTATTTAGAAAATGGAGCTTCTTACATGCAGAGGATCTCAAATCCCCAAGTTCTACATCACATGCAAATTACAGAAAGCTACAGAATCACCCTTTCACAATATGCGAGCTTGTCCTCGATAAGTTACCAAAAAATTAGAAACCCGCCCATAAATAGAGCCCCTCTTTAGTTTGGATCCAAAACAACATTCAAATTTGAGTTTAGGCAGTTTGGCACCGAAAAATTACAACTTGAAGTTCAAATTTTAAAAGAACATTTGCAATTGTATCTTCTAGAAAGTGTGCCAACTTCCCGGGGCCATAACTTTTGATCCGGGACTCTGATTTTTGAGCCATTTGAACCGTTGGAAAGGTCTCGAAGTCAATAATGCACTCAAAATTAGATACGCCATTTTTGGAAAGTTTCAGGGCTGATCCGGGAACTCTAAGTGCCTCAAATCTAACTCAGACGATTTTTAGGTGCAAATCTAGGAAACTAAAATTGCAATATCTTTCAACCTAGGAATAGAAAATAAAAACCGTAAAAATTGAATTTCATTATGATGAAAAGGGTATCCAAAATGTAAAAACATCTAAAACTGAGAAACTTGAAATTTAACTATTTTTGGGTGATGCAAGAATTGCCCCTTACACCACTGGATGCTCTGCATTAGACACCCAAGGTAATTTGAGAAGTGACATCACATCTCAAATGGTTGAGAAAACCAACCGGTCAACCGCTTCCTTAGATATAGCTAGGATGAATCTTCCATAGGCCTTCCTCTCCATTTCACCAGATATTCTTCATATTGCCTATTTCTGGTACTCCTTCCCACACGACTATCCAAGATTGCTTCAATCTCCTCCCTTTTTGAAGTAGGTGCTGGAATGCCATACTACCCTATTGTTGGTGCTTCCTCCATTCCACCTTTATGATACTCTGTCAAATCTGAAATGTTGAACATAGGGGAAATGTTGATTCCATCAGGCAACTCTACCTCATATGCATTCCCTAAGTCATGCTTCTTCAAAATCTTACAGGGACCGAATTTATTCATCTTCAATTTGTTATAGGTTCCCACGGGAAACCTTTCTTTCCTCAAGTGGACCATTACTTCATCGCCAGTCTGAAACTCCTTATTCCTCCTTTTCTGATCTGTCTTAGCCTTATATTGCATATTCATCTTATTAATGTGTTCTTGTACCTTCTCATGTATATTCTTGATGTGTTCTGCAAAATCTTCGGCTTCAACACTTATTTTCTTCTCTTGGTCCATCTTCCTCAATTATGGAGCTATTCTGGGGCTACGTCCATACACAATCTGGAACGGTGATCTACTAGTGCTTCTATTGACAGAATTGTTGTAAGAAAATTATGCCTAGGGTAAGATCAAGTCCCATCCCTTGGGTTTATCTCCTACCAAACATCTCAGTAGGTTACCTAGACTCCTGTTAACAACCTTTGTCTGCTCATCTATTTGTGGATGGTGTGCAGAACTAACTTCAACTTTGTCTTGGCTTCTTCCACAAGGTCCTCCAAAGTACCCCCACAAATTTGGTGTCCACGATCACGAAACAATACTCTTGGAAGACCATGTAGCCTCACCACCTCTTTGAAGAAAAAGTCAACAATGTGGACTGCATCATGGGTCTTCTGACATGGAATGAAATGTGCCATCTTTGAAAACCTATCAACCACCACAAAACTGAATCATTCCCTCGTTGTGTCCTTGGAAAACCAAGAACAAAGTCCATACTTATATCCTCCCACGGCCTCTCTGGTACAGGTAAGGGCTGATATAGGCCTATATTCTAGCTCACTCCTTTAGCCATCTGACATACCCTGCAGCTTTGTACAAACTTCTTCACATCCTGTGACAATTGAGGCCAACAATAATGGTCACTGATAATGGCAATGGTCTTATCCCGACCAAAATGTCCTTCCATTCCTCCACTATGCTTCTCCTTTATCAGGTTCTCCCTCATGGAACTCCTCGGAATACACAATTGACTTCCCTTAAATAACATGCCATCCTAGATTATGAAATCCAGCCACCTTGTCCTATCCACGGTAACAGGTTCCTTGCAAGCTTTACAAGCCTCTATGAAATCAGGATCTTTTGCATATAGTGTCTTAAGTTCATTGAACCCAATCACTTCAATCTGCATCTTTGTCATCAATGTATGCCTCCTACTTAAGGCATCTGCAACCCTATTTGACTTCCCACTCCTATGTTTCAAAACAAAGGTATAACTCTGCAAAAACTCTACCCATTTCATATGCCTATGATTTAATTTTCCCTGACTATTTAGGTACTGCAAGGCCTGATGATCAGTATATAGAACAAATTCCTTCGGCAACAAATAATGTCTCCATTTCTTTAATGCTTGAACTATTGCATAAAATTCCTGATCATATACATAATACTTTCTCTTGGCATCATTTAACTTTTCACTGAAATAGGTAATGGGCTTACCTTCTTGGCTCAACACTGCTCCAATGGCACAACCACTGGCATCACAATCCACCTGAAACACCTTGTTGAAATCTGGGAGGCTAAGTTGCTTTGTTACTATGCCTTCCAGCGGTTCAAAATCTTTGCGGCTCCAGTGCTCCACTTGAATTCTTTTCTATCCCCTCTCATTGTTTCAATCAAGGGTCCACAAATACTACTGAAGTTTCTAATGAACTTTCTATAAAAACTAGCAAAACCATGTAAAGATCTCACCTCAGTAGCAGTTCTTGGGGTAGGCCATTCCAGAATAGCCTTCACCTTCTCTGGATCCATCTTGAGACCTTCTGCTAAGACAACAAACCCCAAGTACACTAACTCCCTCTTCACAAAACTGCACGTCTTCAGATTAATCAACAGTTTCTCTTCTCTTAACCTCTCAAAGGCTCTCCAAATATGCATCAGATGCTCATCCGATGTCTTACTAAAAATCAAAATATCTAAATACACAATAACAAAACTTCCCAGAAATTCTTTTAGTACCTCATTCATGAGCCGCATGAATGTGCTCGGTGCATTGGTTAGCCCAAAAGGGATGACTAACCACTTGTACAGGCCCTCTTTGGTCTTGAAGGAAATCTTCCATTCATCTCCCTCTTGAATCACGAGATACGGTGATATCCACTCTTTAGATCAATCTTTGTGAAAATCTTGAACTCCACTCAAGCAGATCAGTAGATCATCCATCCTTAGCGGGGAAATCACGTACTTGATTTATTTATCTTGTTTATGGCTCAAGAATCACATGCACATCCTCCACTTCCCATCCTTCTTTGATGCTAGTACTGTAGGTACTGCGCATGGACTCAAACTCTCCCATATCAAACCCTTTCTCAACAACTCTTGAACTTGTTTGTTCAACTCCTCATTTTCTGCTGGTGTCATTCTATGAGCTGCCTTATTTAGCAAACTGGCTCTAGGAATCAAGTCAATATGATGACTAATCTTCCTTATTGGTAGTAAACCCTCGGGTACATTACTCCGAAACAATATCCACGAGAGCTCATCCAGCATACGAAACTTCATGCAGATTTCCACTACCCTCCTTACTCCTCTAGGAATCAATTGCCTTTTGCATGCTCATGCTTCATACCTTCTAAAATTTCTTCCATCTACATAACCAGTTCTAGCACTACTGTATACCTTTTCTTCAGTCTCCTTCAGGGGTTTCAACTTGTGACGAACCCCATCCTTTGTCAAGGAATAA
Organism: Sequoia sempervirens; assembly: GCA_007258455.2. Lineage (NCBI taxonomy): Eukaryota > Viridiplantae > Streptophyta > Pinopsida > Cupressales > Cupressaceae > Sequoia > Sequoia sempervirens. Next base: position 328,506,165 of record VDFB02000015.1, on the reverse strand, counting down.
GTGTTTGCATGGCCATCATGTATATCTCGCCTGTCGAATTTCCACGACCTCCCATACAATATGTGACATGCATCCATGGGGATGATATCATAGAATACCTCATCATGGTAGCTCCTAATTTTGAACTTTACTAGGCACTGCTCATTGACCAAAACTTTGTGGTCTTTCTACAACCAAGCAATCTGATATGGATGTGGGTGTCTTTCCCTCTTAAGCTTCAACTTTGCGACCATCTCTTTTGACACCAGATTATCGGTGCTCCCACCGTCAATAATGACATCACAACATTTTCCTTCACACTTGCACCTTGTGTGAAACAAATTCTTCCTCTATTCTGGTTCCTTTTCCTCAGTCACCAGGGCTCTCCTAATCACTAGGGCTTCTCCCTTTCGGCATCATCGAGATGTTGAGGATTAAGGCCTCCTCCATCTGTCGCAACCCTTCCCATGACCAGCATTTTGTCCTTGCTTGAATTATTTGGCTGGACATTCATGGAAGCTCGATGCCCTTGTCCACGCCCTGCTGGAAACCGATTCCTTGAAACCACCTCTTCGGATCCTTGTCCATATCTCCTTATTCTCCTACCTCTTTGATCACCTTTGTTTTGATCATGAAATTAAGTTATCATTCCTTTGGCTTAATTTTGGTACCCACATCTTCCTTTTCTTTTCATCATCATTTCCGACTGTGAAGGTCTTCCACCATCCCTTCCACTTTGACCTCCTCATCCTTTTTGCTTGCCATCAAATCTTTTGTTCAACTTCTCTTCCACCTTCAAAGCAAATTGATACACATCCTTAATGGTGGATTTATTGACTGAGCAACTCCTCACGAATGCTCGGTCATAAACCATTAAGATGTCGGGCTATGCGTATTGGCCTCGTGGCTGGCCCGTTCGATGATTATCTTGTAGAAATATTCATTATATTCTTTCCGCAGTCTACTTCCCTTGCTTCAACCCTTGCAATTTCTTCCATGGATCTAACTGGCGATCGGTATGAGCGCTTCAGTTTCTCTACCATGTGATCCCACATCACAGTGATATTTCCTTTTCCTCTTTATTTCTTTCCAACTAGACCTCTTTCCACCAAATATTGGCATAGCCCTTGGCTTCATTTTTTTCAAACTTAACTTGCGTCGGGTCCTCTATTTCCTCATACTCAAGTATTCTTCAGCTCATTGATCCTGAGTCGATCAACTCTTACGGAGTTCGGAGACTTTGGAATATAGAGTAGGGGACTTCTGCTCTGGGTCTTTTCCCGATCTTTGAAATGGCCCTTATTAGTCACATTTGGTCTTGATCAATTGCTTCTTCTTCCTCTTCTACATTTGAACCTTCTTCCTCTCCCTCATCCTCACTTTCCTCCCTTAGGTTTAACCCTCTTCTCAACTGCTCTTGTAACACATCAATCTGTCTTTGGAGGGCTACCAGTGCATCTCTTCCACTAGCATTTCTGCCACCTTGACCACCTCTGGCACCACCACACCTACCAGGCATCACTCTTGGAGGTATCTTTCTTGACCTCGACCCACAACCACGGTCCTGGTGTGAACTGCATCATGATCGGCGATCTGTCCATACACTCAAGAAAACCCGCTCTAATACCACTTGATGAGGGCACAGCCCGAGACTTAGAAAATAACCCACAAACAAGAGAATAATTTTATTATTTAGAAAATGGAGCTTCTTACATGCAGAGGATCTCAAATCCCCAAGTTCTACATCACATGCAAGTTACAGAAAGCTACAGAATCACCCTTTTGCAATATGCGAGCTTGTCCCCGATAAGTTACCCAAAAATTAGAAACCCACCCATAAATAGAGCTCCTCTTTAGTTTGGAGCCAAAACAACATTCAAATTTGAGTTTAGGAAGTTTGGCGCCAAAAAATTACAACTTGAAGTTCAAATTTCAAAAGAACATTTGCAATTGTATCTTCTAGAAAGTGCGCCAACTTCCCGGGGCCATAACTTTTGATCCGGGACTCCAATTTGCGAACCGTTTGAAACATTGGAAAGGTCTCAAAGTCAATAACGCACTAAAAATTTTCTATGCTAATTTTGGAAAGTTTTGGGGCTGATACGAGAACTCTAAGTGCCTCAAATCTAATTCAGAAGATTTTCAGGTGCAAATATGGGAAACTAAAACTGCAATATCTTTCAACCCAGGAATAGAAAATAAAAATCATAAATTGAGAATTTCATTATGACGAAAAGGGTATCCAAAAATGTAAAAACATATAAAAATTGAGAAACTTGAAATTTAACTATTTTTGGGTAATGCAAGATTGCCCTTACACCACTGGATGCTCCTACATCAAATGGTGAAGTCCGATCTGATCCTAGACGCCTCATAAATGAAATCAAGGCATGATAACCTTGAGGAATCCCAAATGAACTCTGCAATGATTTTCTCAAAAATCTGAGAAGGGGTTGCAAATCAACGCTCTGATAACATGTTAGAAACCAAAATTTGAAATGCAAACCAGAAAAAGCCTTCCACGGAAGAGAAAAATAGAAAAAGAAGAGCTATTGCAAAAAGATGTGCAACACAATATTATTTAGGAATTGATAATTACAAGATATGATTTTCTTTATAAAATCAATGATGCATAACCCTAATCTTATCTTGAGCAACAAGATAGCTCAACAAGATAAGAATGAGAATAATAAACCTATGAATTAAATAATTACCTAAGTAAAGTTATGCAAGTCTAATTAAATATTAATGAATTCTTAATTACAAGATATGATTTTCTTTATAAAAGAAAAAATGCATAACCCTAATCTTATCTTGAGCAACAAAATAGCTCAACAAGATAAGGATGAGAATAATAAACCTAGGAATTAAATAATTACCTAAGTAAAGTTATGCAAGTGTAATTAAATATTAATTACACTAACAATAAAAAGACAATTA
>VDFB02000015.1:328477590-328503146 GCA_007258455.2 Sequoia sempervirens | reverse complement strand
AACCTCATCTGCTATGGGGGCTGGTAGGGTGAGGCGGGGGAGACCTATCACCAGCCAATACCCTAAACGTGGGGGTTGGTCTATGCACGCTTTCCGGCGATGGTGGGACTATAGGCAATCCTACCATACTTACACATTAACATAGCGGTGGAATGTCCGGTAGGATTTAATTTTGAGGCCCAAATGGACCTCGACGCTAGTGATGAGCAAAATACAATGGAATCTGGTCATTGTTTTGGGTATATACCGTAATGTACTAGAAATGCGTGGGTAGATCAATGAGGCCATAGCATGATCAACACATCTAGTGACCCTAGTATCCCCCAACGCTACGCACATTTGATAAAATGGAAAACAAGTGGCTTTTATCATTTCTTTGGTAACACTATCTTGTATTTGTTTAAGGGGAACGTCACCATGTACTTCTTCCCACATGCGGGAAAGAATAGCAGTCACTCTGTCTGGGGAATATGCACTAGTCCTCTCAAGTTCATCTTTTAGTTTTTCTAGACTATGCACTATTAACATGCATAGTTCACTATATATCCTCGGGTTTGCACCCTGTGCTAATGAATCTCTTAATTTTTTTATCTCATTACTAGTATTTACAAACAAGATTAGCCACCAGGGTGAAACATGATCTACATTTTCCATGTTATATATATACAGTACACCTAAAAAAATAATGAGACTTTGGTAAATAATATATCTAGATAAAAATAATACAAATCTAAAATAGAACTTGTAATTTAATTCATCTACTTATCAATAATATTTTCATACTATTAACTTGATTTAAAAAGAATTGGAACACAACTATAATCTATAACATAACATCCTTAAATGGTTCAAATTTTAAATGAAACGATGAAAGAAAGAATAAGAATACAATTACTAAAGATGTACAAAATGAGACCTTTACTAAATAAATTTCAAAATGCATCATTAAATGTATATTAACATCATCTGCACTCTAATTAAAAACATTAAAAACAACACGGAACACAAAGAGATGAAATTAAAAAGTTCCAACTAATGATGTTATAATAATCCTCCCCAAGTTGATCCTCTCATCCCAATCATCATACTTAATGTTTTGGTACTTGAATGTGTTGGTACTTGAATCATGTTTTGGTACTTAATGTTATGTTTTTTAAGAGGAAGCATTTTCTCTTTCTATTACCATAACGATTATTCTTGTTTTTGTAATTTGGTATTTCTATTTGTAGATTTTCAACTTTTTATTATGTAAATCATTCTTTGATACCCAAGTAGTCTAAAGGTTTTCTTGAATCTTATTTAGTTTTTAGATTTAAGTGCTTTGTCATTGTCTAATTTCTTAATCAAATCTAAACATTGTTCGATCCTTATTTCCTTCTAATACCAAAATCATCCTCTTTTCCTAACTATAAGAAGTCATAGTTCAATCCCACCATGGTTGTGAATCAAGCTAAAATTGGTATGATTGGGAATATGCATGATACTAAATTTATCATAATGGAGAAGAATCATTTGACCATGAGGCCCTTGTTGAGAAAATGGTAATCAAGATATAGCTTTGATGCACACAACCTTTCTTTGGATCTTGCAAATTTGGCTAGTAATATTAATCCTAGTACAATGATTGATCTCCTTCATATACTATGTTGATTAATAAGCCATGTGGAAAGAAAGTACTTAAAGTTAAATAGGTAAAAGGATAAGCTCAACAATCCCTTTGAGTGATGTGTCCATTTTCCCTCCATCCCAAGCTTCTTCTTCATGTATTCCTCCTTATTGTTTTACTCCTATCTATCTTATGCATTTATTTCTCCTTCCACCAAATCTCCCCAAATTTATCCTCTCCTTTTTCCTAGATCTCATCCCATGCTTACTTATTATGATGCACATAGTTCTCTTGTCTCCACATTAGTTCTCATTAGTTTTGTTTACACTTCCCATGTTCCCCTCACTATGATATTCCTACGCAAGTCTTTGTCACTCCACACTCATTTATTATGTCGACAAGTTATACACCACCTTCCATTTCTCATCTTGCCACTTTCATTCATGTCCTTAATCCTGGTGTGCCTCTATCTACCCTTGACACTTGTTTAAGGCTTTGTTGAGAGATGAAAATTATGTTGATTCCTTACCTAATGGAAACAAAAAAGACATACATATAAAAATCAAACACAATTCAATTTCTATTAAAATTTTACATATCCATTTTTTGTTGGATTTTTGGATCCTAGGTTGAGATGCACAATGTTAAAGGAGATCATGACACATTCAAGGGTTCTTTAGTGCTTTACATATTTAGATTTTGTGTATGATGATGATAGAGATTTATTGGCTAAGTTCTTCCCATGAAATTTAATAGTATTATCTTCCATTTGGGTCTATTTTTAATATTGAAATTGGCCAATGCAAATGTGTAAGGAATATTGGGTGAAGTTTATTATTTTAGATTTTTTTGGCGTAAACAAGGATCTACAAAGTATATACATTCTTAACATTTGCATGTGCAAGTGAGGCGAATGTTAAGAACTAAAGTTGTTAGAGGCTACCACACTTAATTATGGATCTTCTAATGCTTCATCATCATCCTACCCTTGTAAATTTGAAAAGAAAAATTATTTCCAAAGGATAGTAAAAATATAATGGAAATGACCATTGTACAAACTATACATTATAAATGTTTCTAATATAATTATGACTCTAAAGCCTCCAACTTTTTCCTTTGTAAAATGTGCTTCAAAATTTACTTAGTGCTTGCATGATTACACTTCCTCCTATTAGGCCATTAGATAAATCTAAAGTTATTCCCAAAAGATATAATGAGAAAGAATTTTGTTATTAAATTGTAAAGTTAATTGTAATTATACTCAACATTTTATGGGATTAAGGAATAATTGATTAAGGATTTGATTCATAAAAAAAAAATTAGGTTGGGGGGGTAATATTGGGGTCAATCCTTCAATTGTTCCTCCTAATGAAAATTTAAATATTTTACACTAAATAAATCTAATAAAATGGTTTTATATGAGGGTCATGAGATTGAGGTACATATACATGTTGACGAGCTTGAAATCATTGATTCACCTATGTATGTGAGGAATGATAATTTGTTGGTATTAATAAAAATTATAAGGTACTTATTCTTCTTCTTATGTACTAGTGATTGACTTTTATATAAATTTCTATGGACTAACTAGTATTCAAACTTAGGACCTCCCATTTGGTGTTAGGATGCTCTACTATTGAGCTAATGGCTCACATTGTGATGAGTCTTTTTATGGCTTAGGTGTGTATCATTTCTCCAACACACTCCCTTGAGCCACAACATAGGTGTCAAATGCACCTAGCTTGGCTCTAATACCATACAAGAATACCAATTATGAGGACCTCCTATAAAAATATGACATGAAAAACCGTGAACAATATTTAAAAGATAATCCATAGTCTATCTTATTATTTATGCATATTTTCTAGGACCACCTATGCCCAAAACACAAAATAGTTTTTGTAAATACACCAATTAGATCTTATAAAATGCATTACTTAGATCAAATTATATGGTAAATTAAATATAATTAATGATTACTTTTTCTTTTAGTATGAAAGAGGTTAAATTCCAATATATGTTCTAGTGGGCTTGATTGAGTGACAAGGTGGAGTGATTGTTGTAATGAAGAACTTGCTAGGAAAGCTAACCAAGTTAAAATGTACACCTATACATACATCATTGTGGTAATATAGACCTATGTCATAAAACACAATTGAATCCTATTAGTTCCAAAGTATTTTAGCAAAGAAGAGATAGAGGAATTTCCAACATGAGGCATAATTCTTAGGATTTTTTCTTATTTGTGAGAAATGCAAACCTTCCATGCTAATTTTCTCTAAAACACACAAATATAGGGGGCAGTGTAATATCCCACCCTTTCCTAAATTTTTCCATAGCTAGTGATATGATAATATCCCAACAACTCTATGAATTTTAAAATTGAATGTTATGGACTATATTAAAATTATTTTGTGGACTAATAAACTAAAGAATATTCTTGATATTTAATTACACGTCTCTTGAGAAAAACAATGATTTAATATCTTATGAGTATTAAATTAGATTATGAGTATAATTTAAAGAATTATAGTCATGATTTTGTAATTGTCATGTAATAGACATAAATATCATTCCTTTTGTTGGTAAAACTACATATTTAGAGTAATATTATGAAGGTTAAATTTAAATGGTTTATCTAGCACTCAAATAATCATTCTAGACTAATATTTGATTTAAAATTTCTTTTACAATGATTATTGATTATATTTAATAAAAAATACTTGATATTCCCACCAAGTTATTAAGGGTGCAAATCAACTATTGACATGGACTAAACTATTGCAAACAAGGTAAATATATATAGTAGGAGTATCAACTAATGGTGAGGCACTTTAAGTCTAATCAAACATACAATATACCAAATAATATTAATGAAATAGTGGAGAAAATAAATAAATATTCAAACCTCATGAACACTAGAATTATATGGAGAAACCCTTTCAAAAAATCCCACTACTAAAGAGATATGAAGCTTTTATTAATATTCATAACAAGATTATAACAATCCAATCCACTCAATCTTCTTTAGTCTAATGTTTTGGCTATTTCTACATAACACTATTTAAACCTTATGTCATACATTAAATTATATATAGAGCAAGGGAAACAAGAAATGATCAATTAATTTATGTAATGAGTGGAAAAAAATCATGGTCCACAAGAAAAGAACCCATGCCCCACTATGCATTGGAACATGTACACAAAATATAAACGAACTAATGATATAGGACCTTAAATCCCATAACCTTGATAGTAACCACTCCCAATACTAGTGCTTTATGATGAAGATGTCAACTACAATAAGTCTCATCTATTATGAAAAGATGCTCCACTCTTCCCAATGTAACTCCTAGTACAATAATCATCACGATCTCCTTATTTAATTGTATTATAATAATATCTTGAGCCCATTGCTTACCTTTTCATTTTTTCTCACATATCACACTATAAAATTTTGGAGCTCATTTTCACTTTGCGAGAGTCTCTCGAGGGTTTTAATGGTGTCCAAATTGATATTTTTTAGCTTAATGCATCAAGCTCATTAATATTTTTAATTTTAAGAAAATATTAAAATCAAAGCTCTAGACTGTAATTTATGCCCTTTAGAAAGAATTTAGAAAAAAGCAACATTAAAGATAAGATTTTAAGTGAATGGAACACTAATCCCAACTTACACCAACCAAGTACAAATGGGTATTTAGCTTCATGGAGATTCATTCATGGTTGGTGATGGTGCATGAGTAGGCTAATAGAGGAAGAAAGACCATATGTTCATTAAGAAGAAATTGGGAGAAAAAATAAGCTAAGTTTAAATTTGTAATGATAAGAGGATCTTGATTGAATTATATATATATAGTTCATATGAGAACCAAGGATAACATACTAGAGTAAATAAGCTTCGATAATAAAGGAATCTTGTAAGTATGGGGAAGAAAAATATATCAAACTAAATGCACTACCAAAAGATAGATCAATTGGGATTTTTTTATAGGAAAGTGTGATATTTAATTGAAATCCTAATGTATTAATGTTGTATCTTCAACAATCTTGGAATGAGTACTTGGATGCCTATGTTGTCAAAAGATATTATTATTTTACTATTAATTCTCCTCATGTTGAAATTTCCATGAACTAGTTAGGATGCAAATCTCCACCACTAAGCTACCCACCCACTTTATGACAAGTCAATTTACGATTTAGGTATGCTAATTTTTTTGACACCTTTTTCACTTTGTGAGATATTACCAAATAATTATAATGGTCATTTGGTTTTGTGTGGATCATGAACCATGTAAGGGTGTGTTTATTGATCTTACTCACCAATAAAATGTATGCATTGAATGATTTTTGTTTTATCATCATTTTATCAACAAGCATATGCATATTTGAGGGTTTATTTAAAATTGACTAATGATATGTTGAATGAAACTATAGGATACATTATTTTACCTTAATTTTTTGGTCTAAAAGATGAGGGAAGTTCTTATTCTATGTCATATTCTTTCTTCTTTAGATGTATCTCATATTTTACTTGGGTATCCATGGATAAAAGCAATATCAAGCAACATCATCTATGTCATGCCATCAAATTATCAAATATGTTTTGAACACTAGTAAAAGGGTTACAATTGCAAAGAATCCGTATATGCCTTTATTTTTAGATTAAGTCATTTAACCTTAAATAATTTTAAGAACATACATAAGGATCCTCTATATAAGTGCAAGGATTCTTTGCCTAATTTGTAAAATTTCAAAAGGAATAACAATGGTGGGAAAAACAAGACAAGATGCAACAATTTAGAATTCCTAAAGGGTTTACAATTATTAGAGCCAAAGTAGGTTATATGTAGGTTTTATATTATAAAATGATTCAAGAATCTATAAGGCCAAAAGAACCATAAGCATTGCAAACTTTAGTTTAGAAGCATAAGGGATTGGATATTTTCATTCCTAAACATGGTTTTCATAAAAAAAATTACTCATGTAGCAAGCACACTATAGAATTCACAAAGAAGGTTAGGGTTTTTAGCTTCATTTGTTATATGGAGATATTTTATTGTAATGTAATCAATGATATGATTCTTGATTTTTTATAAGATTTCATATTATAACACCTTAACAAACCAAGCTATGACTTTCATGGTTCACTCCTACATGTATGAAATTAGCATTTTTTCATCTACAAGTTTGACCCTAAATTTGTAGTTTTAAAATTATTTTGTGACCTTGACCCTACACTTCTAGTCTTTAGGAATTTATTTATCTCCATTTTTTAGACTATGTTGAGAGCCATTATATGTTTTTTTGCACTAACTTTGGGAGGAAACTCATTTTTCCTTACTCAAACCCTTGGATTATGCAAAACGGGGAAGCAAAATACTATATTGAAAATGCTTTAAAAACTTTCAAACAAGTGCAATTTGAATTTAACAAATTTTAAAAAAATTGCATATAGGGTTTCGAAATTAAACAAATACATGCATTTTGAACTCTAAAAAAATGGAATTTTACATACCTCGTGCTCAATAGTGGTCGATATGCGAATTGGAATGATGAAGTTTGAAAAGAGGAACCGAAATTTGCTTTCGCCGGTGAGAGAAACTTTGTTGGGTCGCCGTCACGGATTCTATTCGCCGCGCGCACCAGGGAGACAGTGACTGGTAAAGTTCATAGTAAAAATGTGAAAATGAAACCTTTTTTTTTTGTTTTAGTCATATTCAAGGGGTTCGGCCGAACCCACTTGAATATTTTTTTTTATTAGGGGCGGTGACTGGTTCGACCGAACCCTATGGTTCGGCCGAACCAAATAAATGGTTCGGTCGAACCATAGGGTTCGGCCGAACCCATTTGATATGAGGAATGGGAAAAAGTCAAATTTTGGCTTCCTCTTAGAAAGTGTAAACCACTATTCTAAGGTGACCCCCATGTTTATTGAGCAATTCATGAAAGTATATTGGCCTAAGTCAATAAAACCAGACACTTTTGACCAAGTAGATGTGCTAATTGAAATCATAGATAAGAAGAGGTATGAGGATGGTGCCAATCATATCATTGGTGAATATGTAGAAATTGATCAATCAATGCAGAAAAATATGGACTCTCTTGAAAATACATGTCAAAATCAGTAGCTTGAGGAGGAAGAAGATGAGTATGTACATACTCAAAGCCAAGACTCCATCACAGAATCAAAATGTGGAATTTCCCCCCTAGATGCATTTCTTGACATAAGGAAATATGAAGGAGAAGATAAAAACTCTCTATACAATAGGATGACAAATGTCTATATACAATTACCTTCTCATTATAGATGTACAAGGCCCATGTTTGTTGCACAGTTTGTAAGAGAATGGAAGCCTGAATTAGTTTACTGGCCAGAGTCATCAAAACAATGTGCCTTTGACCAAGTGAATAAATTTATTGATGTCATACATGGGACAAGGTATATGGACACTATCAAAGATGAATCTAATAGTGATATCATGGATGATCAAACAATGCAACAAACAAAGGAAACATGTGCAATTAAGATTTCCAATAACAATTATTCAAATTTGGAAGATGATGATGATATGGAAGATCAATCATACACCTTGGATGAGGATTACAATGATGAGGATGCTCTTGAATATACACTTCATGAGGAATACATTGGTGATAAAGCAAGTGAATATGAACAAATAGCACCTTCATTCTCAGATTAATACCATGGTGACACAATTAATGATGAAGAAGAGTTCATGGAAGATAACTTTTATGAGAGCCAAGATGAAGAAAATGTAGAAGAGTTCAATGAAGAAGCAAAAACACTTGATAACGAACACATGACATATTCATTTATAGCTAATAACCATGAGGAAATGATTATGAACAAGGAGATTGCACACTTGAAAGTGGTTTTGAAAAAATTTCAAAAGTATTGTATGATCAAATAATAGAAAGATCTCAAATGACATCCTACCAAGGTGTGCCACAAAATTATTTCTTTGTGTTTTTGAATCCACTCCATGATGAGGATGAAACATTCTCAAATAAAGATGAGAGTACATCAACATGTGAAGAGAGTAACTATGATGATCTTGAAAATTGTTGTGTTGATAGATTGGAAGTTGAAACATAAGGGGATTGTGTATCATGCCACAATAAAGAAGAGTTTGAGGACAATCATGTGAATCTTGATTTACAACAAGGAGATATTTTTAGCTCTTATGGAGATCAAGAAGAGGGAGAAATAGTAGAATCTATATGGAAGAAGAAACATGTTCACTCAATAGTGAGCAAATTTCAGATAAATGCTAACTCTTGAATACCAGAGATGTGCACACAAGGATGATTCTAAAGTTTTGTGTCCAATCTACATTTCCTTTGATAGTGAAAGTACTTTGTGTGATGATTCATATGAATCCATGTGCATTTCTCAAAGTGATGGAGAAACCTTTGAAGCTGATCAAAAATCTATATCTATTCAAGAAGAGATATGTGATTTAGAAGTTTTGGGCTCATGTAGAGAAGACATTTATTTGCATACCATGGATGATAGAAATCCAACATTGATTAGTTCAGATATGCATGATAATGAAAATATGAATCAGAACTCGGTGTCATGTCCAAATGATGATATGGAAGAGATGCAAAATGTTTCAAATTTGTTTGTCTCAAATAGTGTTGATATGACAGAGCTTTCAGATTTGTGTGAGAAGCATTCAAATGTTGAGATGAGTGGCATATATGATCATGATTGTTTCTCTTCCCATGCACATGAAAGTTGTATTTCTTGGTTGCATAAATGGCCTCATGATGATTGCAAATTTCTCGTGCAAATCAATCGCAACTATATGATGAACAATGAATGTTTTCAGCTTTCAAATCAACAAGGATATCATTTCATGATGCATGACCCAGATCAGAATGGTGGAAGGAGCTGCAAGTATCTTTATGACAGTAAGTATGGCAAGGAAGATGACATGAATACTTTCAAGGGGAGTTCACTGAGCTCAAATCAGAATAAAATTTATGACAAAGGAAAGTATAGGCCTTTCTTTTTTGGTGGCCTTGGGCCATCATTTATGGTTTGAATTTCAAACAATAATAGTTCAAAACAGAGATGAAGTTTGATTTTGTTGCCAAACGGGTGAAATAATTGGCCTGCTCTTCCAGAGACTTGGATTCTTGCTATTCCCAAAGGGGGCATACATCCCCCAATGGAGCCACTATTGGAACCTTCAAATTTTGGCACAATATGAAGGTGACATGTTGAAAATTTTGATACAACACTTAGAAACATAGTTGTGAAATCTACTTGGAGAGCCTACTTTGAAAAATAAAAATTTGAAGCTAGTGCAATTTCATGCAAAATCAAATTGCAGGCATGTTTATCTAACATATGGGAATGTGCACGCCAATTTTCAGCTTCATACAATGTGATTTTCCAAAGTTTCAAAAGGGAAAGTGGAAGGGTCTTGCGAAGGTTTGTTGTTTACACAGTGTAAAATTTGTTAAAGTGACCAACTTTGAAGGATAATATTAAGAAACTGGAAGAATTTTATGACAAACCAATTGGTGCTCTTGTTTCTCTCCACCAAAAACTACCTCCATGTCAATTTTTAGGACTTTTGGACATCATTTGGTATTTTTTCAAGGCCAAAACTGAATGAGTTTTACACAGTTTGACAAGCACAATTTTGCAGAAACAACTAAGTAACCAACTTTCAGAATTGATAGTTTCAATTCCAGTCATGCCAAATTTTTTTGCATCCATACTCTCCTACCATAAATTGACATGCTGGTCAATTTTTACGGCTCTAGGAGAAATATTGACTAGCTTCCCAAAATGATTTTGGAGACCACTTCATTCATTTTATCATAGTAAAAAGGGCTCATAAAGAAAAAATATATTGAATACACATTTCATTTTAAGATGCATTTGGATGGAATAGTTAAAAAGGGTGAAGTGTCATGAAGTTCAATTATTGGGGTTTATACTTTCAATGCATCAATTTAACTAGAGGATTATGTGAGAAAAGCATAACAGATCAAACTTTGGAACTCTTAACAAGAATAAAGTTATATGGGTGAAATTCTACCACACTATAAATTGTGCTCTCTGCAAAAGGACAATGTGGAACTTGTGAAGAATTTTTAAATGTTGTGGAAATAAAAGGATATAAGCTCTACTCCAAGTATCCTAACTGGAAAGGTCATAATTCAAGGTCTCTGTGAAATGGTGAATTAGGAAAAGATATGCAATCAGGGGAATAATTTTATTATGGCTAAAGGAAATCCCGAGGAGGAATAAATGATAATAAAATTGAAAGTTGCTTCCCTAACGCTGTCACCTATTCCACAAGGAATAGGTCATTGCAAGATAAAGAGGGCAAGTAATGCTTCACTTTGTCTTAAGTAGTTGCTTCAAGAGGCTTGGTTCAAACTAATTCAAACTAACAGAGAGGTAGAAGATGAAAAGAGAAGGGATGATTGAATGAGAAGTCTCTAGTTCCTCCAAAATAAAGAGATCCCTGAAGCACTTGTCGGAAGCTGAATACTAAGTAATCCTTCATCTGGATCATGTGTTATCCAAGTAAAACATGTATTTCCAAGTAAGATGTGGAAACTGTCTATGTGGGAACCATCTTGAAAGAAGTTGAAAGCAATTGAGAACATATTGAAATGGATCAAGAGGACCAAGTTGATTGGAGAGAAGAAACATTTACACAACAAAATCAAACAGTGTTACAATGAAACAACTTCCAATGAAATAACATTGCGTCGATGGTCTAAAATGGACAGGGGAAAGATGATAGAAGAATTTCAAAACTTAGACAACTGAACAAAATTAATGGATCTGCATATGTAGAAAGGCATGCTTTTAAGTCTCATCGAAATGAAGGTATCAGTGAGACACCAAAGGGCTATTCCAAAGTCGAGACGGAGAAAGTTTGTAAAAAAGGTAAGGAAAATGCTTAACCAAATATCTAGACCAGTGGTTATGATCTGTGGACAAAACAAGACAGAAGCAGAGACAATAGATAGAGATAAATTTACAATTGTATTGCCCAGTATTGGACGACTTACTCAGCTGCCAATACCCCTGAAACATTTCACCTCGAGGGACTAAAAACTAGAAGAGCATTGAAAATTGATCATTTGAGTAAACTTCAGCCAATGTTCTTAGCATTCATCCTTCAAAGGAGGAGATACTGAAGACATTAAATAAACAGCTAGAGGAGGATATAAGAATTATAATATCTTGAATCAATCTAAGTGAGCTACCTAAGAACCTGCAGTAAGTGAATACAGTTTTGAAACTGAACTATTGAAAGATCCAGAGCCAGGCAAAAATCCCTAAATGCCATCGGTGAGACCAATTTGTATTGTTGGGAGTCACTACAAGGTCCCATAGATAGAACGATGAAGAAAACTTAATTGCATCGGTGAGAGATTAGTGATCGGAGCGAGTTTTTTAAATTACACCGAATATGTTTGTCACACCAATGGAAACTTCATCGGCAAGAGAATTGAAATCGGTGGGAAAAAATAAAGTCTCTACAATGAAGCATGTCACGCCAAAAATTTGAGGGCAGATAAAACATTAAAATAAATACTATAGGTGAAAATAAAGAAGAAATTTAAATATTAAATTGTGGGAGTATTAAGTGAATAAAGCTAAAAGTGGAGGGGTAGAATATTTTTATGAGGTAAAATATTTTAACCAAGAAATGAAAATTTTCACCAAAGGGAGTTATAAGGTGAATATTTATTTTACCCACGAAAAGCATAAAGGGTAAAAAATATAAAGTATTTGCATGAGAAGTGGAAAATTTTCAACGATGGGATTAAAATCTAGTGGGTGATTATTTTACCCGAAGAGTAAATTATTCAATTGGGTGAAAAATTTCAGCTAAGAAGCATAATGAGTAAATCAAGATTAATTTTCACGGGAAACGAAGGTGATGAAGATTTAAATATTTTAATTTTCCAAAGGTAATTAATTAAAATATAATTAGCCGATAGACAACAAAGGATCACAACTCTCAAAAATATAATGTATAAATGCTAGATGAAATCAAATGAAAAAGAGAAGAATCAGTGGTTAGATAGTTGGATAGGGTGAACAGTTGTCGAAATGGAACATTATGTTTTATATTGTGAAATCTTTTGAAATTGTATAATGGAGAAGAATACATTAATTTGGTGATCCAATTATGGTGTTAGTTCTTTGTTGAAATAATTGAAAATATTATCCGGTTATCTCCAAGGTTGACATTTCTTTATTATTAAATTGATGTATCAATAAAATTTTCAATTTATCAAAGCACATTTGTTGCTCTTGTGTTGTTCAGCTAACTGGCTCCTTCAAGGAAGGATTAAACTCTTTTAATTAATCATAGTAATCTAGAAAAGGTCATTTCGATCAATAAGAAGAACTTGATAATTGCATCCTTGCACATTTATTCCAGGCATAAACTCATAAAAGTGTCAAACAATTCAAATTGTATCTAGAAATAGGACACATATATCATTTACCTCTTAACTTCATTATCCCAACAGAAATAAGCACTGGTCATAACAATTCCATTTTAGAATTTTATAAAATCTTATTCAAACTTGTTAATGATATAGCAGCTTCAGTAACTCCTTCCAACTCAGCTCCTTCATGAAAATATAATTGAATGATAGCCGTTGGCTATTCAAGTTATATTTATTATTATTATTGTTTATCTTCATAGCCGACATGAGAAGATATGAATTCATCTTGATCTGTTATCAAGAAGACATTTAATGCGTGTTCATTATTTGAGGCCGACCTCTTGTGAAGAGGCATGTATATTCACTCAGGCCGTCATATAATATTTAGGCCGACTTCATTCAACAAGACATGCAATCTCTTATAAGGCTGACATCAAAGATTAGTTTCAACTCTCACTTGTATATATATGCAGCTTGTTCGTCCATTGCGATTATCATCTATGCAGGAGATCAATCCATCCATTTTACATTGTGTGAACTTATTTGATTTAATAGTGCAAACTTATCTGAGTTTAATAGTTCCATCTTAGCTATTATTCCAGTGCGATCTTAGCTGATGATTAAAGTGCGAACTTGTCTGAGATCTAAGTGCGAATATACCAGTTCGATGATATCATTCAAATGCTAACTTGTCTGAGATTTAAGAGCAATTATATCAGGTCAGTGATATCCATCAAGTGCAAACCTGTCTGAGATTTAAGTTCGAATACACTAGCTCCGTAATATCAATCAGTGCGAATACAAGGTACAGATTGATGTGATTCTTATTAGTCTGCAATATACTCAAGTGCAAATATAACAAGCAAGTGCGAATTCATAATACAAGGGCGAACATTCACAGTGTTGAGCTAATACAGATTGAAGACAATCCAGTGCAAAGTGAACATTATCAGATCTGTGTTCTGATATTGCCAGGTGTGATCTAGAGTTTGTTATCTGTCATTCTTTATTGCCAGGTACTGCATATCGGTCTTGTGTTGGACCTCATTGTAATTTGTAAAAATTGCCTCTATTGCATCAAATATAAGAGAGATCTTTGTTGCTGGGTTTTTCTCCCTCAAGAGGAGGGTTTTCCCAGGGTATATGCTGTGTTATTTTGTCTGATTTTGAATTATTTCTCTATGCATTTAATCTGTTCACCTAATTTTAACATGGTATCAGAGCGGGTTTGAGGATCGTGATCAGATTATTGCCAATCAACATACCTTTTGTTGCTCACTCATCCTACTCAGCCAAGATGGTGAATGGTTTGAAGGTTGAAGATAGACTCGAAGGTGCAACTAATTTCACTTCATGGAGATTTAGGATCATGCTCACCTTGCATGAAAATGATTTGGGTGACTTTTTGGAGCCTAGCATTTTTTAACATGAGGAGGCAGAAGAAAAGGAGTGGCTAAAGAAAGACATCAAAGAAATGAAGATTCTGGTTGACTCAGTCAAGGATCATATTGTTCCTATCATCTCTAAGTTGAAGACAGCAAGAGATATGCTCAAGACCTTGGAAGAGACGTACGAAGTCAACAATACCGGCTGAGCCCTTGCACTAAAGCATCAATTGCATCATGTGAAGATGGCAAAGGGAGAGTCAGTTACTGCATACTTCATGAGGATTTCAAATTTGAGAGACTAGCTCTCAACAATTGGTAATATAGTTGATGATAAGGATTTAACCATGCTCGCCCTCAATGGGCTGCCTTTGTCTTGGGAATCCTTCATTCAAGGAATCAGTGCAAGATCAAAACTGCCTAAGTTTGATCGCCTAAGATCTGATTGCATTCAAGAAGAATCAAGGTTGGTGGCAAGAGGCGTTGGTCAAAGTCCAAAGAATGAAGACATTCATGTTCTCGCCTCCCATGTCTCAAAGAAGAAAGGGAAAGATGGAAAGAAAGGTTTCTTCAAGAGGAATTGGGACAAGGGAAATGATAATGCACCTCCATCCAAGAAGAAGAGGGATATTTCCAAGATTCAATGTTTTAGGTGTGATGAGTTTGGGCACTTCACCAAGGATTTCCCAACTAGGCCTAATCAGCATGCTTCATTTGCAGATGCAAATAAGTCCTCTCCTCAGAAGGACTCTAGAGAATTTCTATTTTGAATCATGGGCCTGTGTTCAAGCTGTAAAAGTTGTGTGCTTAAAATTAGCATATCTTGCAAAATAGATAAGTATTCCTTATTCGTTAAGTTGTATCTTTTATCTTGGATCTTGTGTGAGTAGTATAAGGAGATTGTTATCTCTGTTGAATTGTGATTTCTAGGATAAAGATCCTTTGAAGATTTCAAATTATCCATTGTGAGTTACTAATCATGTAGATCCTTGAAGTATGACTTTGAGATGAAATAAAGAAAAGAGAAGATATTTGCATTTTCATTGTGATAGGTTGATCACATCGATATCTTTCTCCAATGCATGCTTTGTGATAGAATCTTGAACTCTTGAGAGAGTTGGTTCTACATGCTAATCGCTTAATGCATTCAAGAAATCTGTAGTTGTGCAGATCATTCTTTTTTTGTGCAGAGTGTGGCACTCTTGA
Source organism: Sequoia sempervirens (assembly GCA_007258455.2). NCBI lineage: Eukaryota > Viridiplantae > Streptophyta > Pinopsida > Cupressales > Cupressaceae > Sequoia > Sequoia sempervirens. The sequence continues at coordinate 328,487,483 of VDFB02000015.1, read as the reverse complement.
GAGGAGTAAAAGATGAACGAAAGAATTATATCAAATTATATAGAGATAAGTTCTTTATCCCTTTAGTTTAATCTTTTGATATATTTCTCTTTCAGAATGATTTACTTATTCATGTTCTAACATTATGCAGAAATTCCTATGTGTTCATACTATAACCTGAGATAGTAAAACTTGTATGATTCTAGTTTTGATATTTCCTTGGATAATCACAAATTGTTAGTAATCTCTCCCTAAATGCCTTGTGAACAGCTAGAAGTTGGAAAGTGATGAGAGATTGCTTGAGCGATGCAAAGATTGAGGCATCTTACGAGGAAGTCATGCCAACCAAAGGAATGATCAAAATGAAGTCACAATTTGGAGCCATGAGACTAAGTTGATGGCTAGAAGGAGCTCATTTCCAGAAGACTTCTTTGCGAGTTCCAAAGCAGGGATCAAGAGGGAGTTCTATTACTTACTAAAAAGAAGTGAAGGTTGCAGCATTGCAAGGCCAAGAATACAAAGATTCAGAGGGAGCCTACTTAACCTATAGAAGATGATTGTGCTAAAGATCTGAAGGGAACCTCTAGCGATTGCTTCAGTTGAGTTCCGCTATGATTTTCTGGTGTAGCAGGAAGCAGTCTTCTGTGGCACTGAGTACAGCGAAGGCCGAGTACATTGTAGCCTGTGTGGCAGCTCAAGAAGCATTGTGGCTTCGAAGCTCCTAGTAGGATTGTTTGGAAAATCAATGGAGTCTACTATTATTCATGGTGAGTTGTGTGAAGCCCTTTGTCAATCCTGTGTTTCATGGCAGCTCCAAGCATGTTGAGATCAAGTACTACGGAAGGCGGTACAGTTGAGGTACATCAACACTGATGAGCAGATGGCAGATATTCTCACCCAGCTTCTCGCTAGGATAAAGTTTGTACACTTTCGAGACAAGCTTGGTATGGTGGAGAATCCGGCCTTGACTGAGTATGAGTCTCAGTATCAGTGAGCCTTGCTTAATGAGTTCTTCTCTGTGAGAGAAGTTCGAGGTGAAATCCCTTGTTAATGCACTTTCTTTTGTGATGGAAGAATTTGAGGTGAAAGCCCTTGTTTCCACCCTCTGAGTTGAGTCATGGTGGATGTCATGTGTGTGACTCCATGACAACATCACGTGAGAGAGTTTGTGATGATCTTCTTGTACTTCACCCTCTGGGAGAGCCATGGTGAAAGTCACGTTGAGGTGACAACGTCACGCAAGTGATGAACACTTGTGCATACCACACATGGGTGTAGCCATGATGGTTGATATCACATTGAGGTGATATGCTTTCACTATGAGGTGATAAGCTCCCTTCTATACGTGGGTATAGCCATGATGGTCAACACCACAATGAGGTGATATACCATTTCACACATGGATGTAGCCATGATGTTCGTTATCACATTGAGGTGATACTTCTCTCTTTATATCTGAATGCAGGCAATGATGGCTGATGGATCTCATATTGAGATGACTTATATTGTGCAGCTGGAAGTTCTCTCCCTAGCTGAGAGGGAGTGTTAATGATATAGCAGCTTTGGTAGCTCCTTCTAGCTCAGCTCCTTCGTGGAAATATAATTGAATGATAGCCATTGGCTATTCAAGTTATATTTATTATTATTATTGTTTATCTTCATAGCCGACATGAGAAGATATGAATTCATCTTGATCTATTATCAAGAAGACATTTAATGCGTGTTCATTATTTGAGGCCGACCTCTTGTGAAGAGGCGCGTATATTCACTTAGGTCGTCATATAATATTTAGGCCGACTTCATTCAACAAGACATGCAATCTCTTATAAGGCTGACATCAAAGATTAGTTTCAACTCTCACTTGTATATATATGCAGCTTTTTCATCCATTGCAATTATCATCTATGTAGGAGATCAATCCATTCATTTTACATTGTGTGAACTTATTTGATTTAATAGTGTGAACTTATCTGAGTTTAATAGTTCGATCTTAGCTATTATTCCAGTGCGATCACAACTGATGATTAAAGTGCGAACTTGTCTGAGATCTAAGTGTGAATATACCAGTTCAATGATATCATTCAAATGTTAACTCGTCTGAGATTTAAGATCAATTATATCAGGTCAGTGATATCCATCAAGTGCAAACCTGTCTGAGATTTAAGTTCGAATACACCAGCTCCATAATATCAATCAGTGTGAATACAAGGTACAGATTGACACAATTCTTATCAGTCTACAATATACTCAAGTTCAAATATAACAAGCAAGTACGAATTCAGAATACAAGGGTGAACATTCACAGTGTTGAGCTAATACAGATTGAAGACAATCCAGTGCATAGTTTGAAGACCTTTCAGTGCAAAGTGAACATTATCAGATCTGTGTTTTGATATTGCCAGGTGTGATCTAGAGTTTGTTATCTGTCATTCTTTATTACTAGGTACTACATATCGGTCTTGTGTTGGACCTCATTGTAATTTGTAAAAATTTCCTCTATTGCATCAAATATAAGAGAGATCTTTGTTGCTGGGTTTTTCTCCCTCAAGAGGAGGGTTTTCCCAAGGTATATGTTGTGTTATTTTGTCTGATTTCGAATTATTTCTCTATGCATTTAATCTGTTCACCTAATTTTAACAAAACTCGCATCTCAAATTTCAGTAGTAGTCATCAAGCTTGAATCATCTCTCCACTTCTAATTGCCATTATGGATAGATTGCTTAAGTAGGAAACATATAGTTTAAGTTTGCTTCATTTGCATAGGTATACCCACCTAGGTCTTGTAGAGCTTGAAGAGAAGAAGGTTCAAGTACATCATTTGAGCTTGTACGTTAGCCTAAAACGTACCAAGAGCTTGGCAACCTCTTGTGATTTCTTAACTAGCATTTTTGAGACCTAATAGGTTTGTGCCTTGAAAATGGGCCCACCATGAGGAAACCATGAGCTCACAAAAATACTAAGAACCTAGGTGTGTGCAAGACATTGAGTCCATTTTTTGGCCAAAAAGTGGAAGTGTTTTCCCCAATTTTTGAAATTTGTCACATTTGACCTTAAAATTTGAAGCACTTAGAGATGGAATCTTAAAAAAAGTCATTAATCATAAAATGGAGTAATTGGAGTCTGGTTTCTAAATATGTAATTTATTTTAATATCTAGATGATATAAATGGATTTTCAATAGGAATGTCTAAAAACCATTGTTTAAAAGTCACTTCTTTTTACCATATCATGTGCATGCATGTTATCCATATTTTGACCTAAATAATCATATTTTTCTAAATCCTTTTGGGAAAGGATTTGTAACACACTGAAGAATGCTCACAATATTTTTTTGTAATTTTTTTTTAATATTTCTTTGTTATTTTTTTAGTGGCCATATTTGTTGTTTTAAAAAATTATTGTGTACATCACACATAAGATGACCTAAACTTATCATATTTTGATTCTTTTTCAAATTGAAAAGAATTCTCTAAAGAATGCTCACGTATAATTCATTTTTTAAAAAACTTGTAGCGTAGAAAAATGAATCTTTGGACATTTTCACACTCATTTGCATTTTTCTTATGGATGTCGGCCTAGTTTTTCCTTGATTTAATGTTGTAATGTGGTCAACACATTCACATTAGGTCTTGGACACTTGTGAATCAATAAGAATTTTATCATGCCTTGCAAAAGTGTTGTAACACACCTTCACACTTTTCTAGGATCTTATTAATATATTTCACTTAAATAACCTCTTTTTATCACTTACCAAGCCTTATCTCAAAGTTTTATAAAGTGTTGTAACAAACTTTCATGCTTTTCTAGGCTTTTCATCAATAATTTAACCCTTTCTTATGCTTTAATTGGCCCCATTTTACACTTACATGCCTTACTTAAGTGTATTTTTGAAAATAATCACGATAAACATCAATTAATGCATTTAATTTCTGACACCAACTTAAAATGCCTAAGTGGGACCCATTCGCCACTAGGGGCGAATGAGTCTCCTTTGGCTCAAAAATTTAAAAAAATCAAAATTCTGGCAAGTTATTATTTTCTAAGATTTAAGATTGGCCTGTGATGTCCAGTATTTTTGGGAATTAGAGCATAATTTTGTATAAATATGGGGGTTTTCCTCTCATTTCACCCCCATTCATTCACTCAATCATTCAAGTAATTATCAATCATTCACTTAAGCATTCTAGGAATTTCAAGCATTCTCAAGTCTACATCCATTGGAGCTTCTACTTGCATGTCTTCAGATATCTAATTCAAGGGTTTGGTGATTTGTAGCATTTCTTTTGTTCATTCATCATTCTCTTTTCATTTCATTTCATTTTCAAGGGTTTAATTACCAAATTGGAGTTTGAGCAAGGAAAACCCCTATTCACTAACCCTTAACCATTTTCCCCCCTCTTTGCATGTGTTTTGCAGGTCTAGTGTGTAGATTTGTCAAAGAGAAAGGTTGGAAAAGTTTTCAACAATTTTTCAAAGTTAATCAAAGTTTTTAAATCCCTAAAAGAAGCTTGGAGAGCACCTACAGGTCAAATTTTGTAGTTTCAGATATGAAAACCTGTCTGAAGCTGAAGTGCAGACTAAGAGCTATAGATTGCACTTTTGAATTTCCCCAAATTTCAAAGTAGACTGATATGCCATCAGTGGTGTATCAGTCCCATTGCCAGGTCCAAACAGAGGTTTTTGCAGTTATGAGTACCCTTTTATCTGAAACTTGTTCCAACAGAATCTCCCAAAAACAGGACTAAATCGCCCAAGTTGGCGTATGAGCCCTAGTTGGATTCAATAGTGACTTCTAAAAAAATTTGGAGCTTCTTTCCATCCCTTTCCAGCTTCTAGGTGCACATCTTTAGTTTCATTAATTTTTGTTACAATTGTTTTGCAGTTCTAGGTCATTTTTGCATACCATGGCATGTTTTCAAACATCTTGCATTTCATTAACTTTTTGCATTAATAATCAATCTCTTTTATCATTCATTGCATCTAGGGAATTCCCCTTAGACATATTTAAATCATATTTGCATTGGAATCTTAATGGTATATTTTAGAGTGAGTCATTAATACTTTTGGGTACCTCTCTCCTTTTAGGTGCAAAACCCTAGAAGTGTAAGAGAGCCTCCTATCCAAAAGTCTTTGGTTCATTTTGGTGAACCCAATTTTTTTTGTTTTATTTCACCTTTTCTTTTTCATTTGTCTTGTGTTTTCCTTTTGTGGATGACACAAGGCATTGAGACACCCTATGTCTCTTCCGTGTTGACCCAAAAGGATTTTTCTTTGTTTTCCCTCTCTTTGTGTCATTCTTCCAGTTCTGTGTATTTGAGGGATGATGACAGTTCTGAGCTCTCTAACAAAACATTGCAGCAACAAACATACTAACCCCAAATCCATAGATCCCTTATGTGTTTGGTGTTTTCATTTTGGGGGAAACCCCTTTCTTTTCTTTTTCTCTCGCATGGCGTAGCTTTACTAGAAAACATATGACTTGGCATAGGGATTTCCATGTTGGCTCTCATATCTTCTTTTCTTGTTTTCATTTTCATTTGCTACTTTAAAGTAATTTCTCATAGCATGGTGTTCAACAATTCCTTTAAAGTGGGGGTATACATTGGCATTATTCCTTTGCATTATTCCTTTTTCTTGGTTCTTACTTCATACGATGCATTTGTCACTTTGTGGATGACATTGTGTGTGATGTCCTTCATAAGCGTGATCTATCTTAGCATATTACATTTCTCTTAGTGGCTTGATGTGATGCATTGCATCCCCTAAGTTGTGAATTTTCTATTCTTTGATCGGTTCTCTCTTGGAGACATTAGGCACAATGTTCCCTAAGTTAAAGACCTTGAATGAACTAGGAAATACTCCTTTTAACATCCTTTTCATGTTGCATTTTGTATTTTTTATATGGCTACCTTGCATAACATAGCTTGCATGCCTGTGGTGCCATCACATTTGTTCATGAGTTCCAAGCATACGAAGTTTTGCTTGACTCATGAAGCTCAAAAAGCCCTTTTCTTTTTGGTGACTTATTAAAGTTATCAGGAGGTATAACTTTGGTGTGGTTAAACAGGAAGCCCATTTTGAGGCATGAATTTCCCCATAGCCACCTGCGTGTGTGTGAGTGCACACTAGCCATGAGCGTATGTTTCTCACCTTTCAGGCCTTCTCACCTAGCGGATAGCCATGAGTTTCATTGCCTCAGAGTAAGTATGTGTTTTCTGGACAAATAGCGTAGATCTGATCCACAATGGGATGGAAAAACGATTGAAGCTTGATACGATTCTCTCTTTCCTTCTCTCTTTCCCTTTCTCCCTTTCACTCTTTATATCATTTTCATTTGTGCTAATGTTTGGCTTGCCATGGGATCTTGATCATAGGGGCTTGATCACCCCTCTTGATTATTGTCTCATCTTTCCAGCATGGGTGCATTTGGATCCCTCTTGATGTGCATGTTTGACTACTTTAGTGTGAGTTTGAAGTAGGCTCATCCTCTCACTAAAGTGGGGGTAAATGTAGCATAGAAAAATGTATCTTTGGAAAATTTCACACTCATTTGGGTATTTCTTCTAGATGTTGGCCTAGTTTTTACTTGATTTAATGTTGTAATGTGGTCAACAAATTCACATTAGGTCTTGGACCCTTGCGAATCAATAAGAATTTTACGATGCCTTGCAAAAGTGTTGTAAAGTGTTGTAACACACCTTCACACTTTTCTAGGATATTATTAATATTTTTCACTTAAATAACCTTTTTTTTATCACTTACCAAGCCTTATTTCAAAGTTTTGTAAATTTTTATAACAAACTTTCATGCTTTTCTAGGCTTTTCATCAATAATTTGACCCTTATGCTTTAATTGGCCCCATTTTACACTTACATGCCTTACTTAAGTGTATTTTTGAAAATAATCCTGATAAACATCAATTAATACATTTAATTTTTGACACCCACTTAAAATGCCTAAGTGGGACCCATTCACCACTAGGGGTGAATGAGTCCCCTTTGGCTAAAAAATAAAAATAAATTCAAAATTATGGCAGGTTATTATTTTCTAAGATCTAAGGTCAGCCTGTGATGTATAGTATTTTTGGGAATTGGAGCATAATTGTGTATAAATATAGGTTTTTTCCTCTCATTTCACCCCCATTCATTCACTCAATCATTCAAGTAATTATCAATCATTCACTTAAGCATTCTAGGCATTTCAAGCATTCTCAAGTCTACATCCATTGGAGCTTCTACTTGCATGTCTTCAGGTTTCTACTTCAAGGGTTTGGTGAGTTATAGCATTTTTTTTTCATTCATCATTCTTTTTTCATTTCATTTCATTTTCAAGGGTTTAATTACCAAACCGGGGTTTAAACAAGGAAAACCCCTATTCACTAACCCTCAACCATTTTTCCCCCTCTTTGCATGTGTTTTGTAGGTCTAGTGTGTATATTTGTCAAAGAGCAATGTTGGAAAAAAAATTAACAAATTTTCAAAGTTATTCAAAGTTGTCAAAACCCTAAAAGAAGCTTGGAGAACACCTATAGGTCGAATTTTCCAATTTCAGATCTGGAAACCTGTCTGGAGCTGAAGTGCAGACCGAGAGCTATAGATTGCACTTTTGAATTTCCTAAAATCTGGAAGTAGACTGATACCCCATTAGTGGCATATGAGTCCCACTGCCAGACCCAAACAAAGGTTTTTGCAATTCTGAGTACCCTTTTGTCTGAAACCTGTTCTGACAGAATTTCCCAAAAATAGGACTAAGTCACCTAGCTTGGTGTATGAGTCCCAGTTGGCTTCAACAGTGACTTCTACAAAATTCCAAAGCTTCTTTCCATCCCTTTCCAAATTTTAGGTGCACATCTTCAGTTTCTTTAACTTTTGTTATAGTTTGTTTGCATTTCTAGGTCATTTTGCATATCACGACATGTTTTCAAACATCTTGCATTTCATTAGTTTTGCATTAATAATAAATCTCTTTTATCATTTTTTTGCATCTAGGACATTCCCCTTAGACATATTTCAATCATCTTTGCATTGGAATCTCAAGGGAATATTCTTGAGTGAGCCATTAAGATTTTTGGGTACCCCTCTCCTTTAAAGTGCAAAACCCTAGAAGTGTAAGAGAGCCTCCTATCCAAAAGTCTTTGGTTCAAAATTATTTTAATAAAAAGTTATTAAAATACTAAAAATACCTGATATTTTAAAGTTTATGGACCATTTTCATCAAAAATTATATGAAAAATAGAAAAAATAACCCAATTGTAAAAAAACCTACATATCTAGATTCTACACAGTCTCATCTATAATGGGTTTTAATTTCGTCAAAAAATTCTATGAAAAAGGTGTTCAAACATATGTCTAAAGTCACTTGTTTCTTGTGACATTGATATGACCTTCAAGTTGCAAGTCAAACCAGGTCCAAAGCTTAGGTTCAGGTCCCCAAGCCTTTTCTCGAATTGAAAAAAAAAGCATAAACACGACCAAAAGTTCAAATTTTAAAAAACGAGATCTTGTTTCATAAAATTAAAATATTTTTTTTATGCTTTGATGAAATAGTATCTTGTTTTGTAAAGCAAGATCATGTTTTACAAAACAGGATCCTGTTTCATAAAAGCATACAAAAATTATTTTTTTATTAAATGGGATCACATTTTAGAATGGTATCCCATTTCTACAAAATAGGATCCCATTTTTGGCTCGACATCCCGAAGCAAAACAAGATCCTGTTTGCTAAATAATGGGATCTCGTTTCATTTTCCTGATTTTGGGTTTTTTTTCTCTCGTTTCATTTTGCTTGATTTTGGGTTTTTTCTAAGTCTAAAACTTCTACTAGAAGTGGACTCATCTTCTTGCATTTACCCATGTGGCATGTGTTACCTCTCCACGCCTCCATGCTCGAAATTGGACATTCCTTTAAAATTTTGTTAGTGAGCAAAACCTACCAGATGCCTCCACATGATGACCTTTTCGCACTTCCACATTTGAATTCTTCTTAGTGAAATAAATCTCATGAACATGCAAAGCTCATGACAAATATCACTCTTTGTGCACCTCTGCACCTTCAATCTTCTTTAATATAATATTTCCATGTATGGAAAAGTAGAAACCAAAGAGATGAAAAGGGACAAAGGATGGCAAGAGCGAGGGTAGAAATTGAACTTGTACTTTCAAACCAAAATTCCAAAAATCCAAAAGTAGTATAAAGCTTTGAAAAATGAAGAAGTCAGGATTGAGAAAAGGAAACAAATTTGGAATTTTGGACAAAAGGTCCAAAAGTCCAAATGAATCTCGAAAACCTGAAAAGAACTAAAGAAGAAAAGGGGAGTCAAAATCGAAGATCTTGAGATTGGATTTGATCTTTTGGAAAAAAATCCAAATATCTAAAAGAAACCCGATGTTTTGTTAGGAAAAGGAATCAAGGATGGGAAACAGATACAAACATTTCGACAAAAGGTGCAAATGTTTGATCGGGTCCCAAAAGTCGATGGGACCAAAGAAGAAAAGGGGAAGTGAGGACTTGGGAGAAAAATGCACTTTTAAACTTGATCCAAAAGTTTGTTCAAGACTCGAAGTTCTAGAAGGACAAGAATGAAGAAAGAATAGAGAAAAGGAGAAGTTGAGAATCTGGAATGGACTTGGACCTTGTTTTGAAAGTCTAATTGGGACTCAAAGTTCCAAAAGGTATGAAAGGGAAAAATAAGAATGGGAAGACAGGGATTGGGAATAGCTTTGGACCCTAGTCCAAAAGTTCGTTCGGGGCTAGAAACCCCGAAAAGACTCTAAGAAGAAGAAAAACGTAGATGAAAGAGATATCCATCTTATGGACATTTTTGCAAAATGGGTTCTTTAGTGCAACTTGAAAAGGGAGTAATGTAATTACAAGAGGTCTTTTTGAGCATGATAAACCATTTGGAATCTCTTAGAT
>VDFB02000015.1:328401787-328477490 GCA_007258455.2 Sequoia sempervirens | reverse complement strand
AAAACTCGCATCTCAAATTTCAGTAGTAGTCATCAAGCTTGAATCATCTCTCCACTTCTAATTGCCATTATGGATAGATTGCTTAAGTAGGAAACATATAGTTTAAGTTTGCTTCATTTGCATAGGTATACCCACCTAGGTCTTGTAGAGCTTGAAGAGAAGAAGGTTCAAGTACATCATTTGAGCTTGTACGTTAGCCTAAAACGTACCAAGAGCTTGGCAACCTCTTGTGATTTCTTAACTAGCATTTTTGAGACCTAATAGGTTTGTGCCTTGAAAATGGGCCCACCATGAGGAAACCATGAGCTCACAAAAATACTAAGAACCTAGGTGTGTGCAAGACATTGAGTCCATTTTTTGGCCAAAAAGTGGAAGTGTTTTCCCCAATTTTTGAAATTTGTCACATTTGACCTTAAAATTTGAAGCACTTAGAGATGGAATCTTAAAAAAAGTCATTAATCATAAAATGGAGTAATTGGAGTCTGGTTTCTAAATATGTAATTTATTTTAATATCTAGATGATATAAATGGATTTTCAATAGGAATGTCTAAAAACCATTGTTTAAAAGTCACTTCTTTTTACCATATCATGTGCATGCATGTTATCCATATTTTGACCTAAATAATCATATTTTTCTAAATCCTTTTGGGAAAGGATTTGTAACACACTGAAGAATGCTCACAATATTTTTTTGTAATTTTTTTTTAATATTTCTTTGTTATTTTTTTAGTGGCCATATTTGTTGTTTTAAAAAATTATTGTGTACATCACACATAAGATGACCTAAACTTATCATATTTTGATTCTTTTTCAAATTGAAAAGAATTCTCTAAAGAATGCTCACGTATAATTCATTTTTTAAAAAACTTGTAGCGTAGAAAAATGAATCTTTGGACATTTTCACACTCATTTGCATTTTTCTTATGGATGTCGGCCTAGTTTTTCCTTGATTTAATGTTGTAATGTGGTCAACACATTCACATTAGGTCTTGGACACTTGTGAATCAATAAGAATTTTATCATGCCTTGCAAAAGTGTTGTAACACACCTTCACACTTTTCTAGGATCTTATTAATATATTTCACTTAAATAACCTCTTTTTATCACTTACCAAGCCTTATCTCAAAGTTTTATAAAGTGTTGTAACAAACTTTCATGCTTTTCTAGGCTTTTCATCAATAATTTAACCCTTTCTTATGCTTTAATTGGCCCCATTTTACACTTACATGCCTTACTTAAGTGTATTTTTGAAAATAATCACGATAAACATCAATTAATGCATTTAATTTCTGACACCAACTTAAAATGCCTAAGTGGGACCCATTCGCCACTAGGGGCGAATGAGTCTCCTTTGGCTCAAAAATTTAAAAAAATCAAAATTCTGGCAAGTTATTATTTTCTAAGATTTAAGATTGGCCTGTGATGTCCAGTATTTTTGGGAATTAGAGCATAATTTTGTATAAATATGGGGGTTTTCCTCTCATTTCACCCCCATTCATTCACTCAATCATTCAAGTAATTATCAATCATTCACTTAAGCATTCTAGGAATTTCAAGCATTCTCAAGTCTACATCCATTGGAGCTTCTACTTGCATGTCTTCAGATATCTAATTCAAGGGTTTGGTGATTTGTAGCATTTCTTTTGTTCATTCATCATTCTCTTTTCATTTCATTTCATTTTCAAGGGTTTAATTACCAAATTGGAGTTTGAGCAAGGAAAACCCCTATTCACTAACCCTTAACCATTTTCCCCCCTCTTTGCATGTGTTTTGCAGGTCTAGTGTGTAGATTTGTCAAAGAGAAAGGTTGGAAAAGTTTTCAACAATTTTTCAAAGTTAATCAAAGTTTTTAAATCCCTAAAAGAAGCTTGGAGAGCACCTACAGGTCAAATTTTGTAGTTTCAGATATGAAAACCTGTCTGAAGCTGAAGTGCAGACTAAGAGCTATAGATTGCACTTTTGAATTTCCCCAAATTTCAAAGTAGACTGATATGCCATCAGTGGTGTATCAGTCCCATTGCCAGGTCCAAACAGAGGTTTTTGCAGTTATGAGTACCCTTTTATCTGAAACTTGTTCCAACAGAATCTCCCAAAAACAGGACTAAATCGCCCAAGTTGGCGTATGAGCCCTAGTTGGATTCAATAGTGACTTCTAAAAAAATTTGGAGCTTCTTTCCATCCCTTTCCAGCTTCTAGGTGCACATCTTTAGTTTCATTAATTTTTGTTACAATTGTTTTGCAGTTCTAGGTCATTTTTGCATACCATGGCATGTTTTCAAACATCTTGCATTTCATTAACTTTTTGCATTAATAATCAATCTCTTTTATCATTCATTGCATCTAGGGAATTCCCCTTAGACATATTTAAATCATATTTGCATTGGAATCTTAATGGTATATTTTAGAGTGAGTCATTAATACTTTTGGGTACCTCTCTCCTTTTAGGTGCAAAACCCTAGAAGTGTAAGAGAGCCTCCTATCCAAAAGTCTTTGGTTCATTTTGGTGAACCCAATTTTTTTTGTTTTATTTCACCTTTTCTTTTTCATTTGTCTTGTGTTTTCCTTTTGTGGATGACACAAGGCATTGAGACACCCTATGTCTCTTCCGTGTTGACCCAAAAGGATTTTTCTTTGTTTTCCCTCTCTTTGTGTCATTCTTCCAGTTCTGTGTATTTGAGGGATGATGACAGTTCTGAGCTCTCTAACAAAACATTGCAGCAACAAACATACTAACCCCAAATCCATAGATCCCTTATGTGTTTGGTGTTTTCATTTTGGGGGAAACCCCTTTCTTTTCTTTTTCTCTCGCATGGCGTAGCTTTACTAGAAAACATATGACTTGGCATAGGGATTTCCATGTTGGCTCTCATATCTTCTTTTCTTGTTTTCATTTTCATTTGCTACTTTAAAGTAATTTCTCATAGCATGGTGTTCAACAATTCCTTTAAAGTGGGGGTATACATTGGCATTATTCCTTTGCATTATTCCTTTTTCTTGGTTCTTACTTCATACGATGCATTTGTCACTTTGTGGATGACATTGTGTGTGATGTCCTTCATAAGCGTGATCTATCTTAGCATATTACATTTCTCTTAGTGGCTTGATGTGATGCATTGCATCCCCTAAGTTGTGAATTTTCTATTCTTTGATCGGTTCTCTCTTGGAGACATTAGGCACAATGTTCCCTAAGTTAAAGACCTTGAATGAACTAGGAAATACTCCTTTTAACATCCTTTTCATGTTGCATTTTGTATTTTTTATATGGCTACCTTGCATAACATAGCTTGCATGCCTGTGGTGCCATCACATTTGTTCATGAGTTCCAAGCATACGAAGTTTTGCTTGACTCATGAAGCTCAAAAAGCCCTTTTCTTTTTGGTGACTTATTAAAGTTATCAGGAGGTATAACTTTGGTGTGGTTAAACAGGAAGCCCATTTTGAGGCATGAATTTCCCCATAGCCACCTGCGTGTGTGTGAGTGCACACTAGCCATGAGCGTATGTTTCTCACCTTTCAGGCCTTCTCACCTAGCGGATAGCCATGAGTTTCATTGCCTCAGAGTAAGTATGTGTTTTCTGGACAAATAGCGTAGATCTGATCCACAATGGGATGGAAAAACGATTGAAGCTTGATACGATTCTCTCTTTCCTTCTCTCTTTCCCTTTCTCCCTTTCACTCTTTATATCATTTTCATTTGTGCTAATGTTTGGCTTGCCATGGGATCTTGATCATAGGGGCTTGATCACCCCTCTTGATTATTGTCTCATCTTTCCAGCATGGGTGCATTTGGATCCCTCTTGATGTGCATGTTTGACTACTTTAGTGTGAGTTTGAAGTAGGCTCATCCTCTCACTAAAGTGGGGGTAAATGTAGCATAGAAAAATGTATCTTTGGAAAATTTCACACTCATTTGGGTATTTCTTCTAGATGTTGGCCTAGTTTTTACTTGATTTAATGTTGTAATGTGGTCAACAAATTCACATTAGGTCTTGGACCCTTGCGAATCAATAAGAATTTTACGATGCCTTGCAAAAGTGTTGTAAAGTGTTGTAACACACCTTCACACTTTTCTAGGATATTATTAATATTTTTCACTTAAATAACCTTTTTTTTATCACTTACCAAGCCTTATTTCAAAGTTTTGTAAATTTTTATAACAAACTTTCATGCTTTTCTAGGCTTTTCATCAATAATTTGACCCTTATGCTTTAATTGGCCCCATTTTACACTTACATGCCTTACTTAAGTGTATTTTTGAAAATAATCCTGATAAACATCAATTAATACATTTAATTTTTGACACCCACTTAAAATGCCTAAGTGGGACCCATTTGCCACTAGGGGCGAATGAGTCCCCTTTGGCTCAAAAATCAAAATAAATTCAAAATTTTGGTGGGTTATTATTTTCTAAGATCTAAGGTCGACCTGTGATGTCCAGTACTTTTGGGAATTAGAGCATAATTGTGTATAAATATAGGGTTTTTCCTCTCATTTCAACCCCATTCATTCACTCAATCATTCAAGTAATTATCAATCATTCACTTAAGCATTCTCAAGTCTACATCCATTAGAGCTTCTACTTGCATGTCTTCAGGTTTCTAATTCAAGGGTTTGGTGAGTTGTAGCATTATTTTTGTTCATTCATCATTATTGTTCCATTTCATTTCATTTTCAAGGGTTTAATTACCAAACTAGGGTTTGACCAAGAAAAATCCCTATTCACTAACCCTCAACCATTTTTCCCCCTCTTTGCATGTGTTTTGCAGGTCCAATGTGTATATTTGTCAAAGAGCAATGTTGGAAAAAATTTTAACAATTTTTCAAAGTTATTCAAAGTTGTCAAAACCCTAAAATAAGCTTAGAGAACACCTATAGGTCAAATTTTGTAGTTTTAGATCTGAAAACCTGTTTGAAGCTGAAGTGAAAACCGAGAGCTGTAGATTGCACTTTTGAATTTTCTAAAATCTAGAAATAGACTGATACACCATCAGTGGTGTATGAGTCCCACTACCCTGCCCAAACAGAGGTTTTTGCAATTCTAAGTACCCTTTTGTCTTAAACCTGTTCTGGCAGAATTTCCCAAAAATAGGACTAAGTCACCTAGCTTGGTGGATGAGTCCCAGTTGGCTTCAACAGTGACTTCTACAAAATTCCAAAGCTTCTTTCCATCCCTTTCCAAATTCTAGGTGCACATCTCCAGTTTCATTAATTTTTGTTATAGTTTGTTTGCATTTCTAGGCCATTTTGCACATCACAGCGTGTTTTCAAACATCTTGCATTTCATTAGTTTTGCATTAATAATAAATCTCTTTTATCAAAACCCAAAAATTTAAGAGATCCTCCTATCCAAAAGTCTTTGGTTCAAAATTATTTTAATAAAAAATTATTAAAATACTAAAAATCCCTGATATTTCAAGTTTATGGACCAGTTTCATCAAAAATTATATGAATTATAGAAATTATAATCCAATTGTAAAAAAACCTACATATCTAGAATCTACACAGTCTCATCTATAATGGGTTTTAATTTCGTCAAAAAATTCTATGAAAAGGGTGTTCAGACATATGTCTAAAGTCACTTGTTTCTTGTGACATTGATATGACCTTGAAGTTGTAGGTCAAACTAGGTCCAAAGCTTACGTTTAGGTCCCCAAGCCTTTTCTTGAATTGAAAAACAAAGCATAAACATGACCAAAAGTTCAAATCTTAAAAAACAAGATCTCGTTTCATAAAATTAAAATAAATTTTTTATGCTTTGATGGAAAAGTATCCTATTTTGTAAAGCAGGAACATGTTTTACAAAACAGGATCCTGTTTCATAAAAGCATACAAAAATTATTTTTTTATTAAATGGGATCCCATTTTAGAATGGTATCCCATTTCTACAAAATGAGATCCCATTTTAGAATGGTATCCCATTTCTACAAAATGGGATCCCATTTTTGGCTAGGCATCCCGAAGCGAAACAAGATCCCGTTCGCTAAATAATGGGATCTTGTTTCATTTTCTTGATTTTGGGTTTTTTTCTCTTGTTTCATTTTGCCTAATTTTAGGTTTTTTCTAAGTCTGAAACTTCTACTAGAAGTGGACTCGTCTTCTTGCATTTACCCATGTGGCATGTGTTACCTCTCCACGCCTCCATGCTCGAAATTGGACATTCCTTTAAAATTTTGTTAGTGAGCAGAACCTACCAGATGCCTCCACGTGACGACCTTTTCGCACTTCCACATTTGAATTCTTCTTAGAGAAATAAATCTCATGAACATGCAAAGCTCATGACAAATATCACTCTTTGTGCACCTCTGCACCTTCAATCTTCTTTAATATAATATTTCCATGTACGAAAAATTAGAAACCAAAGAGATGAAAAGGGACAAAGGATGGCAAGAGCAAGGGTAGAAATCAAACTTGTACTTTCAAACCAAAAGTCCAAAAAACCAAAAAGGAGTATAAAGCTTTGAAAAATGAAGAAGTTAGGATTGAGAAAAGGAAACAGATTTGGAATTTTGGACAAAAGGTCCAAAAGTCCAAATGAATCCTGAAAACCTAAAAAGAAATAAAGAAGAAAAGGGGAGTCAAAATCGAAGATCTCGAGATTTGATTTGATCTTTTGGAAAAAAAATCCAAATATCTAAAAGAAACCCAATGTTTTGTTAGGAAAAGGAATCGAAGATGGGAAACAAATACAAACATTTTGACAAAAGGTCAAAATGTTTGATCGGGTCCCAAAAGTCGATGGGACCAAAGAAGAAAAGGGGAAGTGGGGACTTGGGAGAAAAATGGACTTTTAAACTTGATCCAAAAGAATGTTCAAGACTTGAAGTTCTGGAAGGACAAGAATGAAGAAAGAATAGAGAAAAGGAGAAGTCAGGAATCTGGAATGGACTTGGACCTTATTCTGAAAGTCTAATTGGGACTTGAAGTTGCAAAAGGTATGAAAGGGAAAAATAAGAATGGGAAGATATGGATTGGAAATAGCTTTGGACCCTAGTCCAAAAGTTTGTTCAGGGCTAGAAACCTCGAAAGGACTCTAAGAAGAAGAAAAATGAAGATGAAAGAGATATCCATATTTTGGACATTTTTGCAAAATGGATTCTTTAGTGCAACTTGAAAAGGGAGTAATGTAATTACTAGAGGTATTTTTTAGCATGATAAACCATTTGCAATCTCTTAGATCCATTTTTACTGATGGGTTATACAAGAAAAAGAGGAGTGGCACAAAGTGACAACAATACCTTTAGATCTATGGTATAAATTATGATAGCTAATCTCTAAAATATTTATATTCTATGACAATTTTCATTACAATATATTTATCTTCATTTGAGGATTAGCATATGCTAATAAAGATCTAGTCTTCAGTAAGGTCTTCTAATGCAAGGTTTCCAATGTCAATAAGTATGTCTTTATCATTTATGTAGTGGGTGTATTCAATGTATTTTTCTTTCGATGTCATTTAGTTTATTTTAATATTGGTATTTATAATTAATATAATTAGCATAAATCATTAGATAAATATATATGTTAAAACCTACACGCGTGTGATGATATATGCACATCTCTATTAGTTCTAGATGAACATAAATCATTTTAACATCTAGTTGTTGTTTACATGTTTCCCCATCTATGTTAGCTTGCTATACTTGAATTCAATATTGTGGAATTGTAATTTACTTGATTCTTTTTCAATGAAATTTCATGAAAGTTAGATAAATAATAAGTAAATTGATAAATATAGAACAACTGACTTCCACAAATGATGATTTGCATAGCTAAATATTTAATGAAAGTGTAACATATGAACAAGGGAGGTGTTATATGAATGAATTGTGATTAGTGAAGGTCTATATTATCAAAATTTAGAAATAATTATGCATATAGATGGGTGATCCCACAATACTAGTTTACAATTTTTGGCCAAACTGGACATTGAACTGATTTTTTCTAACTAAATCTTCACTTTCAGGCACCTATGGTGGCTAAACCGTGAGGAATTTGAAGTTGATGCAAACTAGTGATTTATAAATTTTGTCTATAGATTCTAAATATATATTTTTTAAATTTTTTGGAATCATATTGCACTTTTTTTTCCATCTCCTTCGAAAACTAGTTTTTTTCAATAAACACCATTTTTAAGGAGTGATGCTCACCGTATACAACATAACTTTTTTTCCATGAAGGATAAAAATCTATTTTTTTCGAATTTAGATTTGTAACTATGATATATAGCACTTTCATTTGGTTTCATAGTTTTTTATTGAATATTTTTTACTTAATCAAGTTTCGAAGTCAAACCAATTACAATTCAGACAAAGGTTGGGATGTATACAACATAACTTTTTTTTGTATGATCGAAATTCAATTTTTTTTGTTGGATCAAGGAATTCAACATCTATTGCATTGATATTTTTCAAAAAAAAAATTGATGATATGCTATTTTTCCACATGTGCAAAATAGAGAGCTTGATTTTTGGTGAAAAACCTACATTCACAAGAAATAAAAAATAAATATAATAATTAAATTAAATTTATTTAAATTTATGCTTTTTGGAAAGATTATAATAAGGGCTACATACTTACAAAAAATAAATTTTAAATGAATTCATTTGATCCCCCAAAAGGTAAATCAAAAGTAATTTTTGATCAGCATTTTGATAGGTGTAAAGGAGACTTCGTTATAGGTATGTTTTAAAACTAGCAAGGTTCTATCCAAGGGGGTTTGATCTAAGGTGGTTCAATCAAACCCTCTTCAATTGGAATCCTTTAAATGGAACTTTTCAAGGATTAAATCATTATATTTTCTAAAAGTATGTGATTTCAGCAAAAATCAAGATCTCCCAAAAATTGTAAACCAGTATTGTGGGATCACCCAGATATACCATAGTTTTTTGGGGATCTCTTGGATACATGGTTACCAAATAATTCCTCTTCCCTTCCTACATATGATATATCTAAATATCGTACATCTAGAAATATCCATATATGAGTCCATATTTGGGTTGCATTTGATATGTCTAGATATGGCACCCGAACATTTTTTGTATTCTCTTAGATTTACATGGCCATCATAAATTCCAAAGACCAAGGAACAATTAGTTTTCTTGATGGTCACTCCTCTATTTCCCTTCTAATTGTGAAAATAGATTAGGTCATAACTTTCAATTCAATGAGAGTGCATGGTAAGGACCTGAAAGGGGATATATAAATTCTCATATTTTATGGATACCAAAATGTCAAGGTGAGCATATTTTCTAAGTCTGAAAATACCTTATAAAATTAAATTAACAAGAAGGTATGGATTTTACTACTCATTATTATCTTATCCCATCAAGACCTATTTATGCTTAGCCAAACTTGATCTATTATTATGTAAACATGATTAACATTCCCCACATAGGATATGTGTACGATGGTGGAAGATATAGAAGATATAATGGCTATATCAAATATTTTTAGAGGTTGGGATTAACAATATTGGAATTCTATGCAAGACATTTACTATTTTCAACAATAGAAGTGCAAGGAATTGACCTACACTTATTTGTACCACATGTTTTGGAGAGCCATCCTCCACACCCACTAGTGCATGTCTAGAGTTCTTGATTTTTAGTAGATGTAGTCTTCAAAAGGAATTGTGAAAGAGATAGATAACATCACAACTTCTCAACCATATATTCAGGTCAACAATTATGTATATCCATGTATTTGATATAATACCGAATTTCATATCTAGATGCATATCCTTATATAAGACCATATTTGTGTTGTATTTGGAATGTCTAGATATGGGTGCCACACTATTTTTTCATTTTCTTAGAGTTATACAATCATCATAAATGCCAAAGGCCATGGAATAGTTGGTTTTCTTTATGGTCACTCCTTCACCTCCTTGTTAGTTAAAATTAATTTGATCATAGTTCTCAATTTAATGAGAGTTCATATGGGAAGGACATGAAAGGGGACAAATAAATTTTTATTTTTTATAGACCAAAATTTCTAGGTAAACATATGTTCAAAGTTCACAATTACCTTCCAAGATTGAACAAACAATAGCATGAGGAATTTCTTACTTATTATTAGCTTATCGCATCAAAACCCATTTATGTTTGAACATCCAAACTCAATATCTTGTTATGTTAATTTTATTTGTGTTCCCCCACATAGGATTTGTGTGTGATGATGGAAGATATAATTATTATGTGGGAGATATTTGTAGATTATAATTGACATTATTGGAATGCTTGGAGATTTCCCATTTCTAACAAGAGAGTAGGGAATTGATTTGCACTCATATTTACCACATGTTTTGGAGAGCCATACTTTGCACCTACTAGTGCACGTGTATCTAGTTATAGAAATTAATCAAATGTCTTCAAAAGGATGTAAGAAAGAGAGCAACAACCTCATAAATTCTCAACTATATACTCAATAAAACATCATAATTTTAGTAGCCCTACAATCTTATAATGCCTTTTTAATCCTTCAAAATCTCACATAATAGATGCATTTTATACATATTTTAGGGAAATTGGATAGGTACTCTTTGGGAAATTTTATTATATTGGATCAAGCCACTACATTTTCTCTCGTGCACCACCTATGCTCATATTCTTCTAAAACTAGATTTGTTTATGTGTCTCTTAGAGAAGGTTATTTTGTAAGTTATTAATTACTCTTGAAGTGATACTTTGAATTATAAATTCATTCCCTTTCAGTGTAGTAAATTCTTTTCTATCAGTCATCTATTGTTGAATTTCGCATGCTCTAAAGGTATATTGTTATTCCTCCTAGTTGGAGAATGTGTTATATGAACTCATTATTATGGAGGTGGTCAATGAAGCTTCTACTTCTAAAGCTTTTGAGTCTCTTGTTTCTAATATAGTGATGGCCACATATCCTCCTAAGTTACATGTTGCCATTCCTCCTCCCCCCATCCCCACAAATACTCCTTTGGTGTTGGTGTTCTCCCTTTGGGTTGTGTGGCTATACCCCCAAGTTCATCTTCCTTTGTTCAACATTCATCTTCTTGTGTGTTGTCCCCAACCAGGGTCTTAAAGAGGGTTTCTCCTCCTTTCTCCCATTTTTCTACAAATGAAGTTAATAAATATACTTCAAAAATTGTACAAATAATGAAAAAAGGTCTTCTAAAATATGCCTCTTTATCAAAATACTTGGGTTAAGGTTGCACATCTTGCTTGATCTACTTATGAAAATGATTAATTTGTAGTTGTTTCTTGACAGCTTTGTTGCAATTGTGTTGGAGGTGAAATGTTGTTTATGGATAGCTTTGTATTTAAGGGTTGGGACCCCTTGAAAATTCCCTTTTATTTATAAAAATATTATAATTTACTAAATTTTAATGTAACAATATATTTATCTTACATTTTAAATATTTTCTCTATCAAACTAACTAGCACTTGCACCCTAATGAGGTGCAATGGTTACGCCGATAGGCTGATACACTTTGGTATTATATTCTGAACATGTAGGAGTGGTGTAATTTTTTTTGGGGATGAGCTTATGTGGTCTATGCGATTTGTCTTGAAGACCTATACAACAAAAGGAATGGGGTGGTTAGGTGCGTAGAATAGGCGTTGATGAAGTCAAGTTGTAGAAGCAATTTTAAGCACCATGGGAATTGGGGAGAGATATCGAATGGATAGGGAGGAGAGTTGCATACCTTGTTTTAGGAGAGACATAGTTGTTGTAAGCGTGCCTCCTCTCCATTCCTTATGATTGCAAATGGATTGGTTTGCATTTTGGAATATCTTTCAAAAGAGAATGGTGGTTGAATGCAAAGATCATTTAATGATTTAACTCTAGATATGGCTGTAAATGTTAGTCCCTGCCTATCTATTTTACCAATATCAATTGCTGCCTTTTGCAATGTTAGTCCTTGAGCTTTGTGTATGGTAATAGCCCACGCCATCGTAAGCAGTATCTGCCTTCTATTGCCCAAGGAAATAGGTATGATTGGTATGCTCTTAGGGTCATGGTCATTCCATGGGGGTCCACTGTAACTATTGAACCTTGTAACAACATACATGGGAACATCTAGTGTTTTGGAACCAGGGTTGTAAATGATTTCAACAACTTCGCCAAGAGCTCCATTCACCAGGCCTGCTTGTGTCCATATGTTGGATGTGAGCATGATGTGTTTCCCTTTACAAAGAAATACTTCTTTTTCAAGTTATTCATCATCAATTGCACTATCTATTCCATGCTTGGTACTTGTCACAACACTGATTGCAATTGGATGGTTCAATGATTTTAACATTCTTCTGTTGTGTAGTTTAACTAAATCGTTGGTAGCAAACAAGTGCATTGAGTTATCGAACTCTTCTTTTTCTCTTGATGTGAGTTGATTGTCTGTGCACGTCATTAAGAGTTGCCAATCTGCTTCTGTTGCTTCTGCATTCCATATGTTTTGCAATACTTGACAAAATCTCTGTTGTGATGGAGTGTCACCTTGATGATGAAAGACTGTTTGTAAGGTGACAACAGTTGTAAATTGGTTCCACGATGTTTTTGCAGTTGAGTGTGCTATGTACATAGGTTTTTCCATCATAGGTGGAAGTTGGGCGAGGTCACCAATTAATATTATAGACACTCCACCAAAGTGTAGATGTTGTTGGTGTGGGAAAGCCTCATGTAGCCTTTTGTCTATTTTTAGTAGCAACTTTGGGCCTATGAAGCTCATCTCATCAATCAAAATATATCTTATATATTTCATATCTTCTTGAAATGTTGTTAATGCCTGTCCTTGTAGTGAGTGCATGTCTTTAATAGGGATCCGGAGCATTGAATGTATAGTTGATGCATGTATATTAAATGCAGCCACCCCTATAGGAGCTAATGTGAGTAGTTCACTTTTTTGCTATGGGCTCTTACTTGTGAGAGCTTTTCTTATGCAAGCAATTAGGTACAATTTTCCTGTGCCTACTATTCCTTGAACAATCATGTGTAATGGTTTTTTTGAGGAGCATTTACTATGGTCAATGATAATTGTGAATGCTAGTTTTTATTGCGATGATAGTGTATACTCTGGCACATCCAAGTTGCTTACCATAGTGTCTTCTTGGCTACATGCCTTTTTCATTGGGATGAAGTGGATGGAAATTTCATGAAGATCTTGGGGTACTGGTAGTTGATCCCATCTATTGTTGCTGTCAAACTCACACCTACCAAGCATCTCAAATTCATTTAGGCCGACATTGTTTAAGGGACCCATATGTGAAAACAATTCCCATTCATTAAGTTCTGTTGTGTCCCTTGTGGCAATCTCTGTATCGCTCTCATCTTCTTCTTTAGTGGGTGCTTCTATTTCGATTGTGCGATTAAGATGCCATACATCATATTTGGTTGTGTTCATTTGCTTCCAATTTGCAATTGTTGTATCCTTAGCAAGTCCTACTCCTCCTTCTATGCTTCGAAAATGTTTGTATAATAGTAGCTCACTCCAGCAAAAAGTTTCAAAGTTGTCTGAGTCCTCATTTGGGATGGTATAGAACTTTGGGAAAACATTAACTATCGCTTTTACCTCTCTCTTTCCATTTACATCCTTTGCACCTTGTAGAATAGGAGAAAGATCTTGCAGATTCGAGTAGCGTTATTGTTTCCATTTCTTGAGGCCGATTAATGTAGG
This sequence comes from Sequoia sempervirens, assembly GCA_007258455.2. Classification (NCBI taxonomy): domain Eukaryota; kingdom Viridiplantae; phylum Streptophyta; class Pinopsida; order Cupressales; family Cupressaceae; genus Sequoia; species Sequoia sempervirens. The sequence goes on along the minus strand of VDFB02000015.1, from coordinate 328,463,844 downwards.
AATGCAGGTAGCTCGTGTGGAGGTGTATTTCATCTGGTTGTCTTGTTATTCGTTGGAACACTTTTCGGCCAACATTCAAAGATGTGAATGGCCTATTACAAACAACAAGCAGCAATTTTTGAAGCATATGACATGTTTCTTGTGCTCCTATATCACGCTCTGCAACAAGATCTATCATAAATTTTCGATATGCTATGATAGCTGGGTAATTTGTTCTCTGGCATGCAGATATTCTTGATAACATATCAATACAAGACTCAGATGTTCTTTCTTCTTTTGATGCATACTTTGCAATGTATTTTAGTACAAGTGCTTGTGAGATAACTGGTTGGCAATCTATGTTGGCTCTCCATATCAAAAGCATTTATGGATTGTGTATGTTTAGCCTATCATCATTCCTTGTAGGTCCATATTCTTTTTTGCCATTATCATCACATGACAAGGTAGATACAGCTTGTTCTTTCCATGGAGCTTTGTATCAACATTGTAGTTGTTTCCCCTTTTTGCGTAAGCATGTCCCCTCTCTGCATTTTGTGTGCCTCTGTACATGGTTGATTATCTCCTCATAGTTATGAGAGGGATCTATAGCTAATATCTGAGCTGTGTCTAGCAAGCATGGGTCATCGTGTTGGGGACAATAGACCAGGTTGTTTCTATGTGAAGCAGGATGAGGGTTCCAAGCACTTAGATACCTATCGAAGAATTTCCTTGCTTGTTCAACTTCTGTGTTGTTCTCCCAATCAATTTTATCCATGTCTGGTGCATTTTCAAGCCAAAGGAATCCATGCACATGTACAGTTCCTCGATGCTGCCATTCATATCTATACCAATAATCTTTTACACCAAAAAGCTTTTTGATGACCTCTTCACGGAAGATTGTAAATCGTTGGTGGAGATATAATGATGTTGTGTGGGGGTTATTGATTACATTGTCAAGACGTTGTTTATTTGTCTGCATCTCCATTGTTGTCATTTGAAAGCAATTGTTGTAGGTCCGGCCACTTTGTGTCTGCTGCACTCAATGTGAAAAATAGAGTGGGAGACCCTATTTGGTTAATCATATTGGTTAGCTCATAACGACTCTTGTTCCAATATGGTCTTGTTCCTTGCATTGAAGAGCCAAAGTGCATGAGTTCTTCAGCTAATTGTATGTCAAGGAGGCTTTTCAAGTGTGCACAAAGGCTTTCAATAATTGTCAGGATGTTTTCTTCTGCATTTTGTTTAATGAAAATTGTTGCAAGCCCTTGGCTACAATGTCGCAACATAAGATTGAACATAAAATATTGAAACCTTGGATGCCTTCCAAACCTCTGGTCATGGAACCTTATCAAGTGTAGTGCATACTCGTGCATTCAGACTTCCCTACTCTGTGGTTGCATTTGTAGTGCGACCCCATTGGGGAAGAGGGTTGGGAATGCCATATCAAGCAAGCCTTCAATATTGTATTCATTTATTGGTGATGAGTTCATTCCAGGCCAATCTATAGTGCTATTTGTATTGTCCTCAAGGTCTAGTACTTGCTTAATAATTTCTAGTTCACGACGTCTATTTGGCAACTTAGCCATGAATGATGATGTGTGTACTATGCTATCCTCAATTTCATCTTCATCAATGGTGTTCCAATTATTTGGCACCCCTGCACACTCATTAGTTTCAATGGTGTGCAACATGCTTGAAATATCCGTGCTAACTTCAGGAATTTGAGCCAAACCATCAACACTTATGGAAACATCATTATAGTATGGGTCATATTTCACTTTGTATTGTAATGCATCTATGATGTGAAGTCTACTTACATAACAATCATAGAAATGGCCTTCTGTATGCAGTCTTCGAACTATGAGCACGTCCAAGTCTTCTTTCCTTCGAGGGAGAACTTTTGCAATGTTTTTGATAGCTTGTGGGAAGCTAATTGTGTGACCATTATATTTATATTGCCCTCCAAGTGCATGGGCTACTTGTAGTACTGGGTTAACTCTAGCAATGAGCATTTCCTCCACTTGGGTCAGTCTTCTGAGCACATCAGGTTGTTCTCCTGGGTCCATGTTTTTGAGTGAGGAGAATCGATGTATACCTCTCTCATTGAAACATATTTTGCAAGTAACATGGGGGTCAGATGAATGAAGAAGCATCCCTGGGTAGTTTTCCTTGCATATAATGCATGTTTTATTGGAAAGCGCATCTATCTTTTGTCGAAATCCTTTCATTATTTTAATGAAGCTAGTAGTTGTGTTGAATGATGTTCGATCTCCTAGGTCCTATTCTATTTGCAATAGTGGAGCTTTCCATGCTTGTTTCTCCAAATTTTTAATGCGTTTCTTTGTAGTTATTTCCTCTCTATGATGAGCATAGTAATCATAGTTTCTCTCATGATCTCGTAGTCTCTATGCTTCTATTTGGTGAGGGTCGATATGGATGGTGTGCAACTTTTTAATTTGTCTTCGGGTGGCAATTGCTTCTTTATGCCTAGCATAGTAATCTTGATTTCTTTTTCAGGTCTGATGTCTTCTAATCTCTACTTGTTTCAAGCTAGCTTGACTTGTTTCGGGGGAGGGGTCGTCCATCTGTACAGTGGGAGTGCAAGGCTGAATTAGTAATAAGAGAAGCACAAACATACTCAAACAACTATATGTGAGATGAACACAACATATCTAAAGCTTACAATGCTGAAAGAAGAATGTTTAAAATTCATGTATCTACATATGTTAAAACAGAAAATAAAAATAAAAAAATGACATATTCAAGTCATAATTTATAGAACCAATCTCTATTAAAGTGTAGTTTTAAGATAGTTGTAGATTCCACATATATATAGACATGAGCAAATAGATATAGGCAAGTAGATTCATGAGTGCTGCAATGCTAGAAGTAGACTCCACATATATATAGACATAAGCAAATAGATACAGATTGTTACATTTGTTTTATTGAGATATTATTGTTATAGTTATAGTTGAAACACATAGTATTGAAGCTTGGAGTGGAAATATAATTTTATAAGAGTCATATACATGACATGAATTGGGAAATGTAAACCTAGCAACTTATATATTTCTATCTGTAGGTAGATATTTGAATACATTCTTTTGCCTGAACAAAACTATCAACTGTAATTTTATAAGAGTCATATACAAGACATGTGTTGGGAAATGTAAACTTAGCAGCTTAGATCAACTATAATTTTATAAGAGTCACTACACATTTCTTTGATCTTGGAAAGTAAGATGTTGCTCTCTTTATGAAGTCAACTTGCTCAACCTTTGTGATAGTTGCCTTCAAGCGTTATTCATTATTGTATGTTTCATTTCTACATGTCAAAGTGAACAAGTATTTTTTGTTCAACACGTCTCTAATTACCTGTTGAGTATCCCTTTCTATGTCATCCTCAAACTATAGAGAGTATAGATTTTCCGCAGGCATTCCCATGATTTTTTTTGCTGCTTCGTCGAATGCAACTGCCCATAGCATATCTACTTACGCTGATAGGCTGTTCCTCCACATTATCCCTAGAGAAGAAATAGAACCAAAAAAAAGGGGTTTGCATTCAGTAGAAGAAATTTTGAATCAACTTTACAAGGAAATTTTGATTAGTGAAATGGAAAACCCTTAAATTAGTAGAGAGAGAATGTAAGCCTCTAAAGGTTACAAACCTACTTTCAAATATTCTTGCAAGACGTTCAGCTTTTTCCTCTCTACATTTTTATGTTCCTCGATCTTTCTACTCTTGTTCACCCATGATAAAAAATTTGATCCACCTTCTGACTTCTACTTACTTCTTTCCTCCCTTAGTCTTCAAAACATTAAAATGCTATTACTAAAATATTATGTTTTTTTAAAATACTTGTAACATGCTTCTCAAAACAATAATAATTTGTATTATATCATAAACAAAAGGCAATGTCAATTAAAATGCTTGTAACATGCTTCTCTGAATAATAATAATTTTTATTATATCATAAACAAAAGGCAATGTCAAGCATTACTCCAGAATATTGCTTATTGCATGGAACTCATGAAAACCATTGTTCTAAGGAAGATAAAGTTATATATCATGTATCAAATAATAGCAATGGAGATTCAGAGTATCATGGACTGAATGAAATGGAAAGAAAGTGAAGTAGCAAAGACTACTTTAAAGCAAGATGCAATGGCAAAGAACTATTACTTACTTTCCAATCTTTTCTTCTAGCTTTGTTGTTGACAAGTTATGACCATCTGATTCTCTTCGAATCATTTCTTCATTGTCCCTAAATCCTTGTTCTTCTCTTTCTCCTTTGCATTATCACCACTCCTGGTTTTTGTCTGTTTATATTTTCCTCCATCTTTTCTCTCTTTATCCTTCACTTTTGATCTCTCCTCCTTTTCTCTTTCTTTATCTTTGTTAGATTCTCTATCTCAATCTCAGTCTCTATTCCTCTCCTTTACTTTGTCCCTACCCTTATCCCTATCTCTATCCCTAGTTCAGTCCCTCTCTCTGTCTTTCTCCCTATTCCTATCCTTATATCTTGATTTATCCCTGTCCTTCTCTCACTCCTTATCTCTATCTTTCTCCTTTTCACTTTCTTCAAAGATGGATAGGGGGATAGGGACGGAGCAAGAGAAGGAGAGATGGGAGAGAGATAGAGAGAGGGAGGGAGAGAGAAAGGGAGAGAGAGAGAAGATGGGGAAGAGGGAGATATATGTAGATAGGGAGAGAGAAGAAGAGTGGGAGAGAGGGAGAGGGAGAGGGAGAGATATAGATAAAGGGTTATATAGAGAGATAGAGAGGGATAGGAAAATAGATAAAGAGATAGGGAGATAGATAGATAGATAGGGAGATATACATAGAGATGGATATGGATAGAAAGACATAGATGAGTGAGAAGGAGATCAAGTGAGAAATAAAGATAAAGATATAGAGTAGAAGAGATGAGGGAGAGATGGAATGAATAAGATAGAGAGAGAAGAAGGGGGGAGAGGGAAAGGATATAGATGTATAGGGAGAAAGATAGGGAGATAGATAAAGAGATATAGATAGAAAGATATAGAGAGATAAGTGAGAGAGAGAGAGAGGTAGACATAAGGAGATATAGATAGAGAGGGGGGGAAGAGATAGGGAGATAGAGATAGAGGGGGAAAGAGAGAGAAAGAAGGTGATAGAGATAAGTAATAGAAAGAGGTATACATAGGTGAAATGATAAAGAGATAGAGATAGAGGTAGAGAAGGAGAAAGAGGAAATGTGTGTATATGAGTGAGATATATATTTTCCCAATGACTTCTCTCTGGCTTTGTCAGATAATTCAACACCCAGATTACCTCACCTTTGCAATAGTAAAATGCATCACTAGTAAATGTTTTATGGCAGGGGTGGAGGGATGTTGACTGGACTCTAACATTTTGTCCCGTGTTTTGGCTGGTTTGTTAGATGTGGGGGTTTCCAAGCCTGATTTGAGAGTGATCATAGAGCAGTTGTTTAGGAAGGACATGTTGGTTGGTTTGGAAAGGACTTTGTCCATGACTTCATTGGGTAAGGGCATTCCCCATCCTCGTGACCTTGCATTGCTAGAAGACCCAAATGCATTGGTTAAATTCTTCCCTTTTCTTCTAGATGTCGGTGGAATGGATCTATTAGAGCATCAATGTTTGGCTTCCCCCACTGGGATCTCCTCCAGTCTCTATCCTTCCCTCTCTACTTCTTTTCCCTCCTCTCTCTCTCTTTCTCTATCCTTCTCTCTCTAGTTCTTTACACTCCTCTCTCTCTTTCTCTATCTCACCAATCCCTCTCTACCTCCTCCTCCCTCCCTCCCCCCTTCTCTCTCCCTCTTGCTCTCTCCTCCCCTCTCTATTTCTCTCTATATCGCATATCCCTCTCTATCTATTATATTATTTTATTTAAAGAATCATTTTTATTTTATTTATTATATAAATTATTTTATTATTTTATTTGTTTTTATTTATTTATTTTTATAGTATTTATAAGTTATTTTATTTATTATATAAAATATTTTATTTATTTTTATAGTATATATAAGTTATTTTGTAGTTAAATAGTTATTTTATTTATTATATAAATTTAATTTGTATTAAAATTTTATTATATTATATTATTTATTTTATTTAAAGATTCATTTTTATTTTGTTTATTATATAAATTATTTTTTTTATTTTATTTATTATATAAATTATTATTTATTTTATTTCTAATATAAATTATTTAATTTATTTTTTAGTTTTTTTTATTTATTTATTTTTTTAGTATATATAATGAAAAATTCTAATAATGTAAAAATAATATGATTTGTAAACAATTATTGCACTTGCACACTGGAAAGGAGAAATTAATGTTCGGTTTCCATACCTGTTGAAACATCACAATTATTTTATTTATTATATTTTTTGTTTGGATTAGAAAAGTGCTTAGGATTTGAATAAGACCCTTGGGCCTTAATGATAATTCATGTAAAACACGAAAACTTAAATAATTCGCCTTTAACTTGTTCTCTCGTGGAAGTGAAAGGACATCTAAAATTTTGTAAAGTCTACATGGCTATTTCTAATTTTCCAAAAGTCGTTGATTGTAGTACAGATGAATGGGGTTGGAAAAATTTCATGGACAGATTGCATATGGTGCGTGAAGCAAAAAACAAAGAAGTCGGTGGCAAAGATTGGATGGTTGTACATAGTGCAATTGTCAGGCACCACCAGGTTTCCGGCGTCAGAGTGGATGGCTGTACATAGTGCAATTGTCAGGCACCACAGGGTTTCCCATGTCGGAGTGTTGGAAATCCTGGTGGGGTTCCCCAGTATAATAGCCTATCGGCTAACTATAGGCTAATAATTGAAATATAAGATATATTTTAATTCTAATTAATTAATATGTATGGTCAAGCAGGCTCATAGTAGACATGGTATTTGAGTTGTACCTGCCCTTCAGTAAAAGATTGGAGAAGGCATCTACTTAAATTCCTTTTCCTTCAATTGCCCACCTTGTAGTATGTACCTATAATTACAAGAGGTACATGCTATGTGACACTTTGAGCAAAACCACTTTCCATCTTTAGTCTGCACCAATCTTTTCTTGCACTGTTTTCCTGATAATTCATTAGGGCATGCCAGATAGCAGAATGATTTAGATTTGATGGACAACAATGTTGCATTTATTGTACATTGGAGATGGTGCACTCTATGAGGAATTTGTTCTCGAACATCCCTGATTGTTATTGTAGTGACAGGCATAGATGGGCTGCTAAACTTTGTTGAAGGTGATAGAATATTAGCCCCACTTTGTTTGAACCAAGTTTGTAGTTGTTGTGTCTCTTGTATGTCAAGGTCTATAAATAAATTTGTATTGCTTGATGTTCTCAACACCTTTCCATTGTACTCGCAAACTCGTCCATTTTTAATAGCAAGAACAGTTGTTTCTTGTAGGTGATACTTGTCTTGAAGATGACCGCCTTCCTTCTCTGCCATCGTGCCCCACAGAGTGATATCTATAGTTGCCTCAGTCATGTCCAACAAGGATATTGTGTGCCTTAGGACCTCTGTTCCATCTCTTCTCCTTACTGTGGAGCTTGGGCTAACACAAGTGACAACTCCAATAACATCAGTAGTTGAGTTGCTACTCTTCTTTGCAAGTTCATTGATAGGTGTAAATGAGAATACGTGTTTTGGAATAGAGTTGTCATCTTCACAAGGAGTGACCTTTGACTCTACCGACAAGGAAATTTCTAGCCCACTATTTAACCTATTATAAAGCTTATTAGCAACCTTTATTGCACCACCAGAAAATGTATAGGTTTTCCCAACAATAATATTTTGATAATGAAGATCAACAACTTCATTGAAACAAGTCATACATGTTTCAGTCCCTTCTCTGTCAATGATGTCAAATGTCAAAACTTGACCAGTACCTTTTTGGGTATTGTACTTGCAGATATCCTTTTTTGCAGTCTCGCGACCTTTAACAGTCCATCTTGGTTGAAAAGGATTCAAACTTTTAATAGGCATAATTGTGGCTGGTGCTTCCATTCTACTCCTAGAAGGATTCACACCAAATAATCTTCTCACATGAGTTGATACTCTAGCAGCGCTAATTGTATCAGGCTCTGCATGTGGCTCTGTAGATTTTCCCATTTCCTTTTCTATATGGTGCTCTAGTTCCATATAAAATGAAGTAGGATGACCGATTATAGCCTGGTTTGTACAAACAATCTCAAGGTTCACAATGACAATCCACCTATACATTTGGAAGACAAGAGTAAGAATTACTAATACAAGGAAGAAGCTAAAAAGTTAATAATGATTTTGTTATGGGAAATTTTGGATTCCTTTACTCACCGAGACCCGCTTGGTCTGGGGCAATTATATTTTTTCATTTGTATTATGGATCCAACTGTAATTTCACCAGATTCTATGCAATGATTGTACTTCTAAGGCAAAGATGCTTTTTGTTTGTAGGCCCCATCAGATATTTCTACCTTGTAGCGGTTGTTACATTCATGGCCATGGCCCAAGTTTGAAATAGACAAAATTTGCACATTAGGTTTGAACCCTTCATTCCCATCATGGATAAGTTTAATTACATTTGTGGTTAATATTGTAGCCATGGTCTAGGGAAGTTGACTAACCCTGCAAAATTACATTACATGTAAGATAGTGTTTGCATACAATTGGCGGAGGTTCTTGTTTTACAAAGCATAGACCTCAACATAATTTTGAGCATAAGAATACACAAGTGGACCACATCATTTGCAAAAAAAAAGGAAAAATGCAAGGAGGAATATTTTTCCTCAATATGTACTATAAGATATATTCAATAAAATTAGTGCTATGAAGATCAATATGCACAAGGGTGCTACAATGTAAACATAATATATAACTATATTCAACATTGAATATTTCAAAGGGTTTGAAAGAAGCATATATATGACTATGGTACCTCACATAGCTAAGTGTTGCAAGAGTGAATATTTACAATAATAATCAAATATGTCATCATTTTGAGTAGCATTCCAATATATATTTGGTAGACTTAAGGTTATAGTTCAAGATAATATTCAAAATAAGGGGACACAAATATTAGAATAAGTTATATTCATTAAAATTAGAACTATAAAAATCAATATGTACAATGGCATTACAATGTAAACTTAATATATAACAACTAAGGGTTCAAATATAAGGTCGACCACTAAATCCATTTCGCTCCACATATAGCTATTTTGAGATCCTCATTTAGTTTCACAAAAAAACATCTAATATGTATCATACTAGTAATCTTGATCGACATATTGAAAAAGTAACTACCTTCCAAGAAGTTAGTTGAACTTCTTAGACCATATATCACTCAATAAATCTTGGAATTCATGCTTTAGTTCAAATGCATTGGCCACTCCATAATATTGACAATACTTCAATTCATGTAGGAAACCATAAAATAGCTCAAGAGCTTCATAGGTCGCATGGAATTTTCGGACAATTTCTTGCACCAATTCAACTTCATGATCCTCCACATCGCTTAAATCTTGGCTTGTCTGCATAGCATCTTCAAAAATTTCATGACAACTTGTCAAGACATTGTTTGAAAGAGCATCAACATTATGGTGGGGGAAACCCAACCAATCCATAGATGTTGAGTCAGTTGTTGATAGAGGTAACTCATGGGTTTGTGGTGAGGGTGCATTGGAAGTAGAACCACTGCTTGAAATAGTAATAACATCTTCAAGTGCTCGTGCATTAGCCATATCCTGAAACTATAATTCAAAATAGAGATGCTAATATTAAAAACAATTGTTATTAACAAGGGCATAGGTATTGACTAAGACCCAAAGTACAAGCATAAATAAGTATAAAATGTTGTATGAATTTTCTTTTTTGATGGACTATTTTAAAATGAGTAAAAACTTTAATGTATTCATACAAATGGAGAGTGAAGGTGTAATTTCCTTTAATATTATATAATAAATTAATGTAATATTATTTTGTAATTATAATACATTATTATGAATAGCGATACTAATATTAAAAAACAATTGTCATTAACAAGGGCACAGGTATTGACTAAGACCCAAACTACAAGCATAAATAAGTCTAAAATGTTCTATGATTTTTTTTTTTGATGGACTATTTTTAAATGAATAAAAACTTTAACATATTCAAACAACTGGAGAGCGAAAGTCTAATTTTCTTTAATATTATATGATTAATTAATATAATATTATTTTTGTAATCATAATAAAGTAATATGAATAGTTTTTTGTAATTACAATATTATATATCAATTAACATTATATTATTTTGTAATTATCATTAAAAAAGCCTATTGACTAAATATATTTATTGATTTGACAATTTGAAATAAACAGAATAGTTATATTTACAAAATGATTAAGGATTTTAAATGAAGTAGAAAATATTATCATACAATTCATATTTATATTTCAAAATATATAAAATTATAAATTAACTTTTTTAAATAAATGAAATAAAATAACTTTAATCATGTAAAAATTAAATAAACTTTATATAGATTAATTAGATAAAAATTCTTGCTATTTCCTGATAATGGTGTCCAAGTAGCACCTATGTTCATTGATGTATGATTCAATAAATATCTAACATCTGTCTTACACATGTTTTTGTTTATCGCTGTTGATTTTCTTACTTGGAAGTTGAAGTCTTTAAAGCCACGAAGAATAGTAGATGAAGTTATTGTGTTCCATGGGCTATGAGGGAGCTACGTAAGGTTCACATTTTCATTCAATTGCTTATTAGTCTCTCTTTGCCCACATCAAAACCTACACAAGCATTTAGTACTTGCTGATCTCTGTCAAGAAAGTATTAAATAAAAAAAAGTTTTTGTATACTTGCGGATTTTATTGGTGCTCAAGGATAGAATACAAAATTGTTTCTATTAATGCACTAAAATCTATCATATTGATGGGAGTGTTTAGTCTTTTGTTTCTGAACAATAGCAGGATAAAGTATCTTTTCTATATATATCTATTTCAAGTTCTGCACTTTAGTTCTGATACCTATAAGATAGAGAGGTGGTGAAAGAAAACAATGGAGAAAAATATTTAGGTTGTTTTGTCGCTCGAGTTATTCTTCATGTACATCCTATCACCCGTCTATGGTATGTATGGCAGCTGCTCACTAAATTGAAGAAAGAAAAGGTTGGTTATTTATCTGCTATGATCCCTGTTGACTAATGACTATGTAGCACAAATAAAATAATGGTAACAGTGAAGGAAACAGATGATATAATCTCAGTATTATATTTACAATTGGCATGTACCGAACTTATTTGTATCCATTTACAAACATGCCCTCCAATTTTTTTGGCCACAGCAATTCAGTCTACCATGGAGTTACCAAGTATGTTCATACATATATTTTCTTTCTTATATACACATATATACCAAATAAAATGTTAGTTCAAAGTAACAATATCTGGGACTCAATGTAGGCATAGATTGACAGGGAGTTACCTTGCGGTGGCAAATATGCTCTGGTTCCGCCTGTTCCTTCACTACAGAGACTGCTCAAACACAAATTATGTCATCCCCCTGAGAGCCATTTAACATTGCTCAACGTTGGTTCACATTTATTGCATCAAGTGAGCTTTGGTGGCCTAGTAAATCGCAAGGCAAGCACGGAAACAGCAAGGCAAGCACAGAAATGACGCAGCTGCTGGGAGCCATACCTGATGGAGACGGATGAGGACGCGGTATTTAATGCACGGCGCTCAAGGCCATAGAAAATTTAATACAAATTTGACTGTAAATAAAATAGAGCACGACATAACTATTCTCGGGCGTTCGTGGGGTTCCCACCGGCGTCAGACTGGGGGAAACGCTGGTGGGGTTCCCCCACATATAAAGCCTATGGGCCAATTATTAATTAAAATTTAATAACATTATATTTTACATATAACATTAATAATTATGGTGATGTTGAATTGGAAGATAAAGATGATGGTTTTTGCTTGTTGGGGGTCTGGTGGCTTTGGCTTGCTTTGGTGGACTCTTTGAATATTTTCCTAGCAGTTTCCTAATCTTGTGGGGGAGCCTAATGTCTTTGAAAATTGGTTTATGGGAGTTCATTTCCTTGCTTTGTTTCCATCTCTGTCTGGTGGTCTGTGGACGGTGCTTTTTGGGGTTCATGGTGATGTTTGGTGGTGTTTCATGCGGTGTTGATGTTCTCTCCTTTGTTTGGGTGGTTGGTGCCTTGTGCCCATGTGTGCTCACCACTGCTCAGTTTGTGATGCTCGATTCTTGTCCTTGCTGCTTTTGGGAGCTTCTGTGTTGCCTTTTGCATTAGCTTTTGACTCAATTTGGGCTCTCTGGGTTTGTTTATGTCTATGTGTTGGAGTTGTGTCTCCACTTTGACTCCTTCGTTGGTGTTTCACCCCTCTATTGGTTCATCCCTTACGTCTGGGGTATGCTCTACTGCTAGTTTTTCGACTTTGGGTGGGATGTTTGTCCTTTTCTCGGGCTTCTTTCCTACTTTGAGTTTCTCCTTTGTTGAGTTGGTCTTTGCTTCACCCTGGTTTTTGGTTGAGTGGTTGATCCCCTATTTTTTTCTACTACCTCTCTTTATTGCTCTCTAGATCTTGGTTGGGGACCATGGGAAAGATCGGTTTTGTTTCTCTTTTCCTTTGTCGGGGCTCTTGTTCTTCATCTCTCTAGCTTTGGAGATTCCTTTGGCCTTCATGGGTTCTGTTGTCATCGTTATTTTGGTCTCTGGATTAGTTCTATTGGTGAACTCCTTGAAGCCTCATTGTTCTACCTTTACCCTTTTGGTGATAATGTTCTGTTTGTATTTAACATTGTTGCTCGGGGGGTGTAAAAGCCCCTGTCTTGTCACGGTGTGGTTTGTATCGTGCTTTGGTTCCCTCAAGCTTGTTCTGCTTGAGAGTTTCAGATTTTGTTGTGCCTTTACCTGTTACCCTATTTCGCTGGCATTGGTGGTTTGGGGTGTTGAGTTTTGGACTGCTCTATTGAAGGTGAGGGAAGTTTTAGCTCCTGAAATAGTTGTGTATGGAATCCTTTTGGAAATGTTGATTTGTGTTTCCTTGTTGGCTTTTGTTGTAGCTGGATTGTTGAACTTTTCTAAAGTTTGGGTTGAAATGTGCCTGGTTGTTGAGGGTGTCTCCCTTGGTCTCTCATTGGTGAATGGTTTGTTGATGTTCTCCATGGATACAATGAATTCCCTCTTTGGGTACTTGTCATTTTTTATGGGTCTGCTTCTTAAATTCAGTTTGAAGGCCTAGGTGCTCCTTTTTCCCATGGTTGCTAAGTCTACCCTCTCTGATGGAGTGTTGACAATCTTATTATCTTTGCAGATGGTGTCTCCTTTAGAGGTGGAGTCCTCTCCTTTAGAGGTGGAGCTGGGTTCTAAGAGTGCAGTGGGTTGTTCACACTTCTTTAGTTGGCTTTTTCCTTTGCAACTCCTATTGAAATGGAGGTCGCTCCTATGGGGTGGAGCTAGGGTATGCTGGAGTTTTTCTATTGCATTGGATAGGGTTCTCTTAGTGACTTATCTTATAGAGGTGGATAGACAAGTTGGTTGATGGGGGTTCTCTACTCCTTTATTGCTTCTATTTCTGGCTTAGACATTTGGTTCTCTAATTTGATGATTGTTTAAGTTTATCCATGTTGGGGGTGGTTGTTGGGTTGGTTGTTATTTTGCAGCTTGGTGTGTGACTTGTTGGCCTACTCTGTTGGCGGTAATACTTGTTCTTTCTTTGTTGTTCTGTTTGGTTTGGCTCTACTAGTTGTGAGCCCTATTTCTTGTTGTTGTTCGGTCTCATTATTGTTCCTTATCATACTATGTTTATTGTTGAATCTTTATTGATATAAAAGGGACCAGAACCCTTTCAAAATCCCTCGTTACTTAATCAAAAATAAATTAATAAGTATTTTAATAAATAAATTTAATATAAATAAATATTAGTAAGTACTCTGACATAAATAATCATCATGTTTTGAGTTGATTTTTACAACATTCCAACTAACTTTTACATGTGACTTATCAACTCATCTATATACAACCTAAATATTAATGACTTTATATCAATCTTACATGAAAAAATCCAAATTATAATGTAGGATATGTTCAAAACTTTACAATGTCCACTACAACTTCACACCCTCAATTGTTTGTGCTTCACATTTTTACAATATTAGTGCAATGAAGTTGTTAGGTCTTAATGTTAATATGTATGCTCTACAATGTCTAATCTATTGCATCACACCCTAAATTGTTTATCCTTCACTTTTGTATAACTCTATTGTAGTTAAATTGTTAGATCTTAATTTCAGTATGTATGATTTTTTATTGTATTATATTTATTAATATTACCCTTATTTTTAAACTTTACATTAAGTACCTAATACACATTAATAATATTGTTATGGTATAGTTATAAATATTCAATTGTGTAGTTTTCAAGTCAAACTCATTGACCCATGTTTGATGAGCAATGGTTCACATGAACTCATTTCTCATGAGAATGAACAATCATCGCATCTAGGTGATGCTCAAAGAAGTGAAACATTTCACTACTCTTGATTGCTAAGTGTACTCATTCTCGTGATTTCATGTGAAACACTACTAATAAGACATGGGTCAATGAGTTTGACTTGAAAACCACACAATTGAATCATGATAGCAATATCCTATTTTTGACACACTTAGAAAAATACCTCCTCTTTATCAATTGATGAGCTAAAAAGACCCTATAATGAATGATTCAAAATACACAACACATGCTCATAACAATATCATAACTTGACATGATATAGAGAATACCTCCTACTTATCAATACTGTTGTTGTCGTTGACAAATTAAAAATAGTATTCGTCAATTATATCTCAGTTATATGAATACATCTACAGCAACAAATTGTCTACATCCACAGTAGTAGATATATGTGATCAGCAATGATACAATAACAAATACATTATCCAATATGGATAAATCTTCGTGTCCAATTGTGACCGTTGGGCTTCAACATCGAACAATTCAGAGAGCGTGTGAGGGAAATTTCTAAGAAAACCTTTCTACCATTCCACAGCCGAACATTAAAAATAGTCTATACACTTTATCTCGAATGGCAGGTATAACCAAAACATTGTTATTATAGCAAAAATAAGTTCAGTCTCAGCTCAGGAAAACTGAGACAAAAACAAGGCCCAGAAGCTGTGGACCCGTCAGACCCTATCACAGAGGTTGCGTCTGCTCTGTAATAGTTTGGCTTGTAGTTCGATCTCCCTGAACGTGGAGAACAGGGCACCCGATTCGCCGCCAGAGCACCGTAGATGTGGAGAGGACGTCAAGAATAGATAGAAACTGCCAGATCGTCTTGGCTTTGTGAGAACTCGGACCTATGCCAGGCTGCGTGGGCCAAAGAAATGTCAGTTATGGAGATATGGCTGCCACCCCAGTCAGTACTGTTGTGGTTTGAATGTTTGATGAGCGAATTGTCTATGCAGCCCACTACTGGATTAAAGTGAAACATTAATTCTAGCCTGTGCACCAGAGGCTAGAATTAATGTTTCACTCTAATCGAGTACTGCGAAAGTCGTTGGTTCAGGAGTCATGGCTGCCGCTTTATTAAAGTGAGTGGGCCCCGCCTAATTAATGTTTCACTTTAATCCAGTACTGGGAAAGTCGTTGGTCCAGGAGTCATGGCCGCCGCTTTATTAAAGTGAGTGGGCCCCGCCTAATTAATGTTTCACTTTAATCCAATACTGGGAAAGTTGTTCGTTCAGGAGTCAGGGCTGCCACTTTATTAAAGTGAGTGGGCCCTACCTCTCGGAGAAGTGGCAGCTTGATTTTTTTGTCATTTAATTTGTATAATAAATATAGAACTCGAAAACTAGAAAATAAAAATTTATTATACTTTCAATTAATTATCAAAAGAATGGGAATCCATTATAAATTTTTGAAAATTTTGAGATGTTTTTTTAAAATAATTTTGTGGTTGTTTAGATATTCTAAATCTAAATTTTATTTTATTTTTTGATTTATTTTTCTTTTCAAAAAATTTAAAACATATTTTTTTAATATTTGTTAGTATTTTAGTTTTCTATTTTTAAAATTTTATGTATATCTTTGGAAGGCACTATTTAACTTATATATACTACAAAATTGATTTAAAACTACCAATCCTAGCTTGGGGTGCAATGGGTACGCCAAAGTGGTGTGGAAGGTTAATTAGGGAAAAAGTTGGTTTTTTTTTTTGCATATATTTGTGTAGTACATGAGGTCAATTGGTAGGACCTATGAATTAGGAAGATAATGAGGCTCCATTATGAAATAGCTCATGTCATATTTGCAATAGTGAGAGAAGGAGAGAGAGTAAGAGATAGGGATAGAAAGAGGGAGAGATAGAGGGGAAAGAGAAAAATAAGAGGGAGGTAACGAGATAGAGATAGGGGAAAGAGATAGAGAGGAAGATAGAGATGGAAATGGATATGGAGATGAAGAAGGAGATGGATATGGAGAGGATAGGGAGAGATAAAGAGAGGAGAGAGGGATAGATAGAGATGGAAGAGATAAGTATATAGAGAGGGAGAGAGGGAGAGCGATGGATGGGTAGAGAGAGGGAGAAAATGTCTAGATATAGAGGGGAAGAGAGGAAGATAGAGGTGGAGATGAAGATAAAAGGAGAGAGGAAGATGGAGAATTGGATACAGAGATAGAGGGAGGTAGGGGATAGATAAATATAGAGAGAGAGAGAGATAAGAGAAAGAGAGGGAGAGATAATTAGATATAGAGGGAGAGGGAGAGGGAGAGGGAGAGGGAGAGGAAGAGAGGGAGAGAGATAGGTAGAGGAGGGAGAGAGAGAAGAGGAAGAAGAGATAGAGATAAATAGGTAGAGGATGAAGAGAGAGAGAGAGAGAGAGAGAAGAGGGGAAAGATAGTTAGATATAGAGGAAGAGGGAGAGGGAGAGAAGAGGGGAGAGAGAGGGAGAGAGATAAGTAGAGGAGGGGGAGAGAGAAGAGGAAGAAGAGATAGAGATAAATAGGTAGAGGATGAAGAGAGAGAGAGAGAGAGAGAAGAGGGGGAGAGATGGAGAGATTTAGGTAGAGAGGGAGATAGAGATGAAAGAGGTGAGAGAGGGATATATAACTTAATATGTAGAGATGAAGATATATGGATAGATAGATATATGGTAGGCCATTTAAAAAATGATGTTGTTTGTGCAAGAAAGGTCTCAATGGAGAAGTGATAGCTTTAAGATGCACTTGGATCCAAACATGACTAAAACAAAACCTCTGAATAAGGAAGATAACAAAGCTCCACTATCAACAAGCTCATGTTGCTCAATAGATAGAAAGGGGGTGAGAAGTGATATAGATAGAGGGACATATAGAGAGATAGAGAGGGATGGGGAGAGAGATAGGGAGATAGAGGTAGAGATATATGGATAGGAATAAATATAGAGAGAGAGAGAGAGAGAGATAAAGAAATAAGATATATAGAGCATGAGAAATGGAGTGAATAAAAGAGAGGTAGAGATAAGGATATATAGAAAGAGAGAGTGATAGGGAGATAGAGAGAAAGAGGGGTAGATAAGGATAGAAAGAGGTAGGGAGATAAATAGAGAGAAGTAGAGAGATAGAAAAATAGGGAGAGAGAGAGGGGGGGGGGGAAGGGAGAGAGGTAGATATATGATATATAAAATATTGGTGAAAACTATTACTTACACCATAAGTATTTATAGATTACTTGTTTGTAGAGCCTTGACATTATCTTTGTCATCTTGATTATTATTATTACTATTACTACCACTATTATTATATTATTAATTTTATTTTATATTAACATACATATAGTTTTCTTTTTCCTAACCTATCTAAAGATCAATTAAACTGTGAGTTTTTTATAAATTAATTTAATTTGATCTATATAAAAAATTATTAATTATAATAATTTCATACTTATATTTAATATTTTGTATTCTATAATATAATATATAATAATAATAATATAACCTATATATACTATTATATATATTTATAAATATAATTATATTATATGTAATTTAATCTATATTATATGAAAGATATAATATATTAATTATATTTTATATTAAATAAGAATATAATAATTAGTAATTAGTAATTATAAAAATGTTATATATATTTAATATTTTTGTTAGAGAATATAATATATAATAATAATAAATAATATATTATATATTTATAATTATAATTATTTTTTATTATATAAAATTTATATAAATTATTTATTACTTATGATAAAATATACATATGGTAAAGGATGTTGTAATGTTAAAACCTAAATGTGTTCATTATTAGGATCTTGACTGTAATTTTCATTTTTTATTAAAAATTATAGTTAATAATATATATGCTATAATTTTTAATATATAACAACAAAACTAATAAACGTATCTTCAACCCATATAATTAATTCCTTAAATACAAAGCAGATCCATGTTTGTTTTATCTCTCCAGCAATCTTGCTTTTGTAGTCTTTTGTAATACGACAAAAGAAATGCAAAATTTGTTTGGAAATAGACGCGTACAATTGTACCATGGACAGCCAAGCGGGCTCCATTCGGCGTAATAAATCTCGTGTATCTGTAGTCATATTTTATATAAAGTTTTTTAGGATATGTATGCTAGTTTTAAAGTTAAGATTGAGTGTCTCTCAATTTTAAGGCTATTATAAATTAATAATAATATTGTTAAATTTGTTGTTTTAAATTTATATTATATCGATGTTATTTATAAATTTAATTATTAGTTTTTGTTGAAGGTGGGAATATTAATACATGTGTTGGATTTAGTTAGTTGGGAACAAATGAATCAATAGAACATAATTAAAATGGCTCGATTATATTTTTTTAATGTATAGTTTTTCAAATTTGCTCCAAAATATCAAAATTACTTTATCTATCATTGTATTGATTAATAGTAGTAAATAGATGTGAGATATTGGATGGATCTTTTTAATTCTTTTCATTTTGACTAAAAAATAGTTAATCGTGGAGTCATTTGTTCTTGTATCACCTTTTTATTTTATTTGTTGTCCTATTTCATAATGGCATTATTTTGTATGTATTTTTGTATGCATGCTTGTAACAATGCAAATATTATTTTCTATTTGAGATTAAACTTTAACATTTTCAATTGTTTAATAATATATTGGTATGTGTAGACACTCAAAAAATGTTTTGTTCTGTGAGCGTCATTTTCCCATTGTCTTGGCCGTCTTCCTTACATAATTAAATAATTTTAATTATTTAATTATTTTCTCTCATCACATTCCTCTATTAATTAAATAGTGTTAATTATTTAATTAATTCATTCTCTTGATCTTCATTCTCCTTTGATCAATTAAATAAACTTAATTGCATCACTAGCACTCTTTCCTTCAATGATTAAATAAATTATCACTTATTTAATTGTTGGCTTTTCATTATTCGTCTATAGTTAAATAATAATAATTAATTATTTATCTATTCATTAATCTTCACGTTCTTCTATAGTTAAATAATTATTGAAACTATTTAATTATCTTTAATTATTTCTCCACTATTAAATAATTAATCTAAATTAATTATTTAATCCTCCTTTTCTATTTCCTCTTATTTAATTAAATTGGTTGCACAATCATTTTAATTAAATGCCCATTTTCTTCTTCTTCCACAAATTAATAATTTAAATAAATTTTTTATTCCCCCACTTGGTCAAAGATTCTCCTCTCATGAATTAAATAATTTTATTCCTCCATTATCTCCCTCCACTCTCTCATTTTTGAATCTCAACCATTGATTGTCTCTAGTCTCCTTTCAATCTTGACCGTCCATTTCATAGCCGTCCCTAGCCCACTACTCTGTGGTGCATGAATCCTCAACCCTCAATTTGAGAATCTTTATAGAACTTGTTCATCCATTCAAATGACTTTCTATAAAATAAGGTTTTCTCCTCCATTTTCAATTTAACAACCACATATCTCAATATTCATGCTTATCATTTGCAGGTACTTGCATACAACGAACTGAGGGAAACTTGCAAAGGTTGTTTTGTGGAGAGAGAAGGAAGGTTATTCAACTTCAACATGGGGAGTTTGTTGTTTCTTTGCTTTTATCTTATTCCTTTTGTTTGATTGTTCTTTCTTGTTTAGATTTGGATTTTAGCTTAGATTTAGTGTAGTGGTTTGTCACTTTATCTTTGCTTTTCTGATTTCCTATCTTACACTGGTGAGCTCGACGTGAAATGTATGAAATTTGCAGAAAAACCCGTGTTTGGTTTCTATTTTGTTGTGTTATAGGTTTGTGAGCTGCAACTGTGAAAAATAACGATGCAACTAAAGGCGGGTTGCTGAAATTTAAAAAATGACATAATTGTGACGAGCAACAACACAACTAAAGGAAGACTTTCAAATTTGAAAAAAGTGATGCAATTGCAAGCTCCTGAGCCGCATTTGAAATGACACAACTAATATAGAGCGAGCCACATTTGTTGTATAATGAACCACAACTATCATTTCGTATGTTGCATTACAGAGCTACAACTGTTAGCCTGAACGACATAATTTCCTGTTAAGGTTTATCTTTTTAGTTTTGAGTTTTGTTTAGGTTTTTCCTTTTGGGTTTTCTTTAGAATAGGATTTTTGGTTTGCTAATATTTTGTTTTTAGCATGTGGCATTGGTCTTGAGGATATTAAAACTGTTTCTTTAAAAACAATCAAGCTTAGCTTATTTTTCCTTAAAGTTATCATATTTTGCTTTGTTTTCTTACAACAACAAATTGCATTACACTCATAAATGTTAAAATAAACATGCATTACACTCATCAAGGCTAAAATGAACAACAACATGCATACTTTCACTCATGAGATTTAAAATTAACTTGCATCACACGTCATTGGTCTAAAAATAACTCAAGTGCTTGTTTGACACCATAAGCAGAATTAAAATTAACTTATGTTTGTGTTATCTTGTGGTTTTCATTTTTCCTTTAGATGTGTATGCTCTTCTCTCGCACCATTTGGTGATCTTAAGAATCAAAAGCATCCTTTGGCATTTGTATAACCACCCACACATTTGGTTTTGGGCTTTTTCTTTTTAAAATGAGCCCCATGCAAGTGTGAGAAAAAAGTGTTTGGTCTCTCCTTGCGCTTTGTGTGATCTTGGAGATCAAAAACAACATACTTGTCTCACTTTTGTTACCTTTAGAGGGTCTTTCTCCCAACTTGTGAGAGGGAACAACCCAAGTGGTACTTTGTTTTGGTCCACTATATAAATTGTTGTGATTGTTGGGAAAGTCTTCAATCACTTGGTGAGGATGTCCTATACCAACAAGTGTCACCCTTAGTATTCATGAGATACGTCAAAATCCTTTCTAACGAAGGGACTGAGAGGCCTCTTAACTTAGCTAATCTCGTCGCATGTATAGGCACTAGTATTTCCCTGAAACACAGATTAAGAACCACTTGTAAATTAGAAGCCAAAAACCCTTTTACTTGTTGGTGTAGGAGGTTGAACCTCTGAAACCGCTCTACATTACACTATTCATTATAGAGACAGGAAGTCCCTTGGCCCACAAGATCTTAGGATCTTCAAGAGTAAGATATTTTGGTGTTCATGTGTCATGTAAGGGGGAGCCAGTGTCACCAATATCTCTAGTTGTCTATTTTTTCTAAGTGTTTGGAGCAATCCAAGTAGGGACTCGGTAAGTAGTATCTCTTTCCAGCCTAGGTTGTGCATTATTTACGAGTGCTTTATACACATTGAAATAACACATTTTCACACTCAAATAAAACCAAACAAGTTTTTTTTAGATTGTTTATGTGACATAGATTTTGGGAACCTAAAATGCTTGCTCTTGCACTTCTAGTGTTTTTCACCTAAAAGGAGAGAGATTTAGGTCCAAAATGCTTATGTAACACTCAAATTAGGATGTATGCAATGTGATATGATGTAAATGAACTTGAATAAATGTTATTGATTGATTAAGATGATCTAAAATGAATGCAAAAGTGCAATTTAAGTTATGTTTGAAAACACAGTGTGATATGCAAACAATTATGAAAATGAAGAAATTATGTAGAACAGAAGGTACAGGGGTAAATATGAGTGCACTTGGATGAAATATGAGCTATCTGGAGTGTCTTGAATTTTGATGAATTTCACTAATTTTTCATAGTGGGACTCATTCGCCCAGGGTGGCGAATCAGTCCACCTACTGATAAAAAACTGTTGGGAGCTGATTTCTGTCTGTCAGGATCTGAAATCTAACAAAGTTCAAGTTTCCAATCCTAAGGTGGCACTCATTCACCATAGGTGGTGAATCATTCCTCTCCCAAATTTTTGAAAAACTAGGAGACAACTTTGCAACACCAGATCTGGGAATGTCTGCTTGTCAGGTTGTCGAAGTCAAATCTGCAGAAAATGGACAAATTAGTCTCTTCCAAGCTTGAATTTGACTTATGTTGACTTGAAGTACCTAGTTGACATGAAAATCAATCTTCAACACCTTATAACATGTCAAATCTGCAAACAAAAGGCTGCAAATACACAAGCAAAAGGGGAAAATGATTAGGGTTAGTGAATAGGGGTTTGCCTTGGTCAAACCCCACTTTTGGTAATTAAACCCTTGAAAATATAATGAAATGCAAGAGAAATATAAACTAATAACATGCAAATGATATCAACTCACCTAACTCTTGATCTTATAATTCTGAAGTAATGTCAAAGGTAGCTTCAAAGTGCTTGAAAAGTGCTTTAATTATTGATGTAAGATGCTTGAATGCTTGAATGTATAGGTGGATAAGTGAATTTGATGAATCGGCTCTTGAAGTGAGATGAAAATCACTTATTTATACAATTCTTGTGCCTTACTATCTATTCATACCTCATCACAGGCCGACATCAAGTGTTTTTGAATAAAATCCTGAAAGGAAATTTGAAATATTTTGAATTTGAGGCCAAGGGGGACTCATTCGCCACCCATGGCGAATGGGTCCCACCTAGGACCTAAAAACAAGTGTCGAGAATAATGTTGTATTTAATGTTATTTGTCAGGATAACATTCAAAAATACACTCAATTAAGTCATATGAGGGCATAAAAAGACAAAATAAAGCATGAGAAAGGTGTAAATAGTGAAGATGTGCCTAGAAAAGCGTGAAGGCTTGTTACAATACTTTAGAACACTTCAATATAGGACTTGTTGATGAGAAAAAAAGGTGATTTTTAGGTAAGTTGTATTAAATAAAGTCTAGAAGAATGTAGAAATGTCTTACAACACTTCACAACACCTTCACAAGACATCGTTCTTTGAGTTTTAGTACCTAAATAAGCATGTTCAAGCCATGTTACAACATAAAATCAAAGCAACATAGTTCCAACACCATGAAACAAGACCTAAAAGGTCATGAAAATGATAAAGGGCCATTTTTCTACGGCACAGTTTGATGTATTTGCCAAAATCAATTTCACAAAATTGCACCAAAATCAGTAAAAAATCAATTAGAAAACTAGTTCAAACCATCAATTTGCAAAAAAAACTCTTTGTTAACCGCAACTAATTAAAACATGCTCGCAACTGCTTTCTGAGTTGCAATTGTTCACCAGAAATAGGCAGTTGACATCCTGCACAACATTTGAAAGAAACAAAGCTACAACTGTTGTAATTCATCGCATCTATTAACTAAAACCCCACATATGCAAACACCGCAACTATAAAGTCATGAACCATAATTGCCTAATTATCATAAATTTAAAAAAAAAACTATTCCAAACCTCATTTAATTCATCTTAACACTGATCTTACCGTCTGAGCCTTAGACAAGTGCAAAGTTTTACCAATCCATTCCATCACTTTCATTTAGGGTTGCATTACATTTTAGGTTGCATTGTTCATCTTTTCCTTGCATAGTTAATCTTAGGTTTTAGATTGCATATACCTTCTAGATTTTAGACATAGGAAGTTTATCAAGCCTTTGGATAGTCCATGATTACTTATTCAATTTTTCATTTCAACCTTTATCTTTTATTTATCAATCCTTTTCATCAATATCTTGGTCAAAAATTTGGGTCCCAAACTTATGTCTTAGTTTAGACTCATCTTGTCAACCTTTCTCAATCTTGGTCATTACAAAGGTCAATGATAATTGGGTTTGTTACCTTAGATCTACAATAGCTTGGTTATCATCCTTTCTCTTAAATCTTAAGGTACATACCCTTAGTGTCATTTTTCTAGTATCATTTAGCTTCATACCACACCCTTTAATCATAGCATCATTTATCATTCCTTGGTCTTGCACTTAGATTAAATTATCACTTTTCATCCTTATATATCCTAAAAATCACAAAAACATAGCTTAACCTCATCTTAGACTTAGTTGCATCATTACCTTTGGTCATTGATTTAGCATTACCTAGCCTACATATCATTATCTTTAATCATTGATTAGTCTCTCTTTTTGGTATCAATTGACATCCATTAGTCTCATTTAGCTTCATCTAGTCTCATCTTTTGGTCCTAAGGTCATCATTACCCTTGCATGGTCATCTTGCATCCCTATATCCAAAAAATCACAAAAGCATAGGGGTGATCCCACAATAATGGCTTACAATTTTTGGCCAAACTTGACATTAAAATTAGGATTTTTCACCAAACATTCATTTTCTTACACCTATAGCAGCTAAACCATTAAGGTTTTGAAGATGAATCAAACTAGTTATTTGTTAGATATTTTGTGTAGATTCTAATTATATATTTTTAAAAAAATTCAAAAATAAATTGTGAATCATTTTATGTAATTTTTAATAACTTATTTTTTCTACTAATCAGCATTTTTAAAAAGTGATGTTCACTTCGGCGCACATAACTTTTTTTATAGATAGGATACAATTCTGATTTTTAAAATGAAATTTTTTCACAACAATATCTAGGGGATGGATATTTTTTCATAATTTTTTGTTACATATATATTTTTTTAATTAATTTCCAAGTCAGCGTAATTATAATTTGGACAGAGGTGTACTTCGACACGCATAACTTTTTTTGTATTCATTTGAATTAACTTTTCTTTTTTGTTGGAATAAGGACATCAATACCTAGGGCACATGTATTTTTTAGAATTTTTTTTCTCTATTTTTCTATTTTTTCGTATGTGTGAAATAAAGAACTTGATGTTCATTGAAAATCCTACATTCACAAGAAATAAGAAATAAATATAATAATCAAATTAAACATATTTAAAATTATACTTTTTAGGAAGCTTATAATATGGGCTACAGGCTTACAAATCATAAATTTTAAATGAATTCATTTGATCACTCAAAAGGTAAATCAAAAGTGGTTTTTTATCAGCATTTTGATAGGTGTAGAGGAGACTCGATTATAGGTATGGTTTAAATCTAACAAGGTTCCATCCATGGGGGTTTGATCTAAGGGGCTTTGATCAATCCCTCTTTAATTAAAATAATTTAAATGGAACCTTTAAAGTCATAAATCATTGTATTTTCTAAAAATATGTGATTTTAGGCAAAAATCAGGATGTCCCAAAAAGTGTAACCCATTATTGTGGCAGCACCCATAGTTTAGTTTCATATAATCTTGCATTACCTTCCAACTTGCAAGTCTTATGTATGGTTGAAACAAGATCACGAACTAAAAGAAAGGACATGGATTCTTCAAGTGATCCCTTTTCTAGTCCAAATCATGACACCAACCTTGGATCAAATTCAAATCAATCCACACCACAAAGAGACCCAACCGACACATTTGACAATCTAGGCTTAGAAGAATTCAACAAGAAATTGACTCCTGAAGAGGTTGAAAGAGCTTACCAAGATCCAAGGATTTTACGAATTTTTGATGAGCTTTTTAGTGCTGATCCTAATAGATACTTTTATGCACTAGCCAAAAAGGTGTTAAACTTCCTTGAGGAGCTTTGATGTCTCCACAATTATGGAAGGAGCTACTAAAGCACTAAACCAAGGACTAAATCAAAACCCATTAGCATTGGGGATTCCCTCTTCACAACAAATTTCTACCATATTACCACTTGGGACAACCACACACATGGCAACAACTACCACACATGTTCCTAATATCTCCAAATTTGGAAACAAGAGAACTCATGCAACAACACAAAGATTTTTTTTTACATTTGGTAGCTCATTGGCTTCATCAATTTCCATGGGTAGTACTTTTACAAATCCTCTATTTCAAAATATAAACCAAGGTCCTACATCTCAAGGTCCCACACCCATATTTTAAAACACGAACCAAGGTACTACATCTCAAGGTCCCACACCCATATGTCAAAATCCAAATCAAGGTCCTACATTTCAATTTCAAAACACACCCCCATCAAATCAATATCAATCAAAGAAATCAAGGAGAATTCATATTGTCCCACAAAGAGTGCCAAACCAAAACACCAATAAAGGGCCTACATTTTCAAATGCAACTCAAGGACCTACCCCATCGTACCAAAATACCAATCAAGGACCTACATTTTCAAACACCAATCAAGGACCTACACCATCTCTCCAAAAAACAAATCAAGGTCCAACATTTCAAATCCAAAGTACAAATCAAGGGACCATACCACAATTTCAAAATTTCATACCAAATACAAACATGAATTTTGGGACCAATCTAAATACCGATTTCATCCCAAACCAAACTAACACTAATGCAACATTTACACATCAATATCAACAAGGTAACCAAGGTCCCACATCAAAAAATGTCTATCCAAACCCAACATATGGCCTCAACACCGACACCATGATGCAAAATAAAACCAACACAACACCATCTCTTGCAGATACCTTGATGCAACAAATACAAGCCTTACAACAATAGATGACAAACATGCAATTGGGGACCAACAAGAAAACTTATTCCACATGGAGGAATTGTGCCCATATCCATTTGATAGAAATTTATACATGCCACCCTTTCCCCCTCACTTCATGGCACCAAGTTTACCCAAGTATAAAGGGAAAGGATTTCCAGTGGAACATATATGAGAATTTAATACAGAATGTATGGAAATCACATATGATCCTACTTATATGATGAGATTATTCCCATGAAGTCTCATGGGGTTGGCCCTAGATTAGTTTGCACACCTTCCTCCAGGGATTAGGGCATGGGGTGATTTGGATGATAAATTCATTAATCACATTTCCTTTAACATTGAAAGTGATGTGACCCTTGCAAAACTATGCAAAATTAAACAAGAAGAAGGGGCTCGTCACTTACCTCATTTTACCAATGATGGTGAAGTATGGCTAGCAAGTGTCCTTGCCACATCCCTAAGAAACAACTAGTCCCCATGTTTGTAGAAAACCTTAATGCAAAATTAATGAGTGGTCTTCATATCCAATGTTGCACAACTTTTGAGGAAATTATTGAGAAATGTGTCTTTATTGAAAAGGATCTTGTGATAAAGGGACTAGTCAAAGTACAGAAAGAAACCCCAAAGCCTAATAATGAAAAAAACAAGTTTTGGTCCCAAAACAAGAATGTCACTAACGATGGAGTTGTTGATGCTAAAGTGATAAAAAAAGTTCCTACCATTCACCTCAAAGGTCCTTCCAAATCAAACACATAAAACATATCAAATACCCAAACACGAGGACAAGATCAAACATTAAATGCAGTCCAAAACAACCAACAATGCAAAGGACCTCCAGGCACTAAGAGAACATATACCCCATTGGGTGAACCCATTTTATCAGTCCTAAAGACACTTTTACAATCCAATGTCATCTAACTGCCAGACATCAAGAACTATGAACCCTCATTGATCAAACCTAACTGGTGAAAGGAAAATGAATATTGTGAATACCACCATGGAAAAGGACATAAGACATCTTCATGTTGGACACTCAAAAATATCATTGAAGATCTCATTGAACAAGGAATCATTTTAATAGATGGTTCATAAGGTAAGACAAATGTTGATCATACCATATTTAAAACTCCCTTGTAAGATCATGACAAAGGAAAAGCCTCTAGTTTAGGGAATAATAATAATTCCAACTATACCCACATCACGCATGATTACAACACTATCGTTCACCATATACGAGCCTTTGAATATCACGTTGCCATCATTACCATAAATAAGAAAAGTTCATAGTGTGCTGTCACCACTCGTAGAGCCAAGGTAACTCTACAAGGGGTTCCTTCCAATCCACAACCAAAAATCTAGTACAATCTCCTAGAGCAACTAGGGAAGACTCCCACATAGACTTCTATTCTCGAACTCCTTTGTATATCCCCTCAACAAAGAGCTATCCTTGATAAAGCCTTGTAGGAAGCATCCATACCCGCCGACCTAAATGTTAATGAATTTCAGGCCATGATTGGATACCTAGCTGTCATATCCACTTGATACTTAATCATTTTGCATGACCCCTAGCCCCGATGTAATTTGGAATAGGGGTGAAACTTCAAACTTTAAGGTGCAAACATAAATAACTGTGTGTGTGTGTGTGTTAAATATGAACCTTGATATTATTATTAATTGTGATTATCAATTCTATTATGCTATTTTAGTTTAATGCATTGAATGTTTGTATTAGCGCGAACTAATGACTTGCTTGTTGTACTTGTGTGAGGTTTTTTGTTCGATTCATGTACTAGGGGTGCAAAGTGAGGCAGATTATGTGGTTTCATTGGTTGAGAGAAAGATAAACGGTATGTCATTCCAAAGTTAGACCTTGCATGTGGTTTTTGTCACCTCGAGGTTCATTTAACCTAGGATTTCGATATATGTTATTACCATAGTTATTCGTTCCAACTAAGTTGAGCCATCGGGTCCAATTAAATATTTCAATTATTTGACATTGCTTAAGTGGTGAGTTTATTAAAAGTCTATGAATAAAAGGTAAATTAAAAATAAATAAATTCATAAAAAAAAAAAGTTAATAAAGTTAAATAAGAAAATAATAAATTATATAAGGAATAGCTACCAATATTAAAGTAAAAAAAAATTAAGACAAACAAATAATAATAGTTTTCTTACAATGATATAATAATAAAGGGTGATTAAGACAATACTTCCATCGAATAAATAAAAATGAAAGAAGAGAAATAAAGCTTTCATCGAGCAAATGAGGAAAGAAAGGAGAAGGATGTAGGTGAAAAAAATGAGATGCTTTCACGGGAGAGGGAGGTGGCAAAGACAACAGAGTAGGGAGGTTATCAGAAACCATCGACCAAGGAGAGGAAGAAATGTAGCTGGGTGAGGAAGTAGAGTGTAAAAAAAGGACATCAGAGGTTTTAATGAAGCCTGGCGACCCTTGCAACTGGAGGAATGTAAGGATGAAGCTTAGAATGGCATGCCACTTGCCCATCCCATCTTTAAAAATGTCTACCTACGTTTCATTTGGGAGGAGAATTTGGGGAAAAGAAGGAGGCGTGGCAGCAAAGGTGTGTTGGTGGTGACTAGGGTTTGAATATTGTTGATTCAAGCATCTTAATCTCAGGTGCAAGTTTTCTTCTTTATTCACAGTTAATATTTTTTGTTGGAACCCTTAAGAAACTTCCTTTTTGGTATTGGATACTCTATCATTTGGAATTTGGAGAAATGATTTGTTGTCTCATACTCAAGGCTTGCATCCTACTCAAAATGGTAGGGGTTTTTCTATCTCTGATAGCTAACTGGGTATATATTTATATATGTATATGTATATGTATATATATATATACAAATATATATTCAACTCCCTTGAGCCATTCAACCACAACCAACTCTATGGGCTTGCTTTTTGAATTAATTTACCAGAAATTTTTCTAGATATATGCATTTAGTTGTATGTGAAGTGTAGAAATAATATGGGTATGTGTAGGATCATGGGGGTCTAAAAAGTGGCAATGGGAAAAAAGGCGTTTTTAACACGTCCAAAAACACGAAATTCACGCCTTTGAATTTTTGTAGGCTTGGGTACAATATCTATTTTGGTTTGGTAATACCAAACCAAAACAGATATCCATTTCAAAACGGATATCTGTTTTGGAAAGCGAGAACCCATTTTTTTGAAAAACAAAACGGATATCCGTTTTGAAAACCTAAAAAACCCTCTTTAGTAAAATGGGCATAACTTTTGTGTTTCTTATCAAAATTTTGAATTTTTATAGGCATTGGAAAGGTGATTGAGAGCTCCATGCAATGAAGTAGGTGGTGTTTCTATATTATACACCAAAAAAAATTATAATCATTTGAATTTCATATTTCATTTTTGAAACATCAAATGCTCACTAATTTCACATGCAAAGTCTTTTTTTCATTTTCTATCTATCACTGTCTCCCTTTAAGCTTTAGACCTATCCCTCCCTCCTTTCTTCTCTCTGTATCCCTTTTTATACCTTTCTCTCACTCTCTGCTTGAGCTCTAGACATATCTCTCTATCTCTCTCTCCATCCTTCCTTCCTTCTCTCTCTCTCTCTCTCACTCCTCTCTCTCAGGTCCCTCCCAACTTCTTGCTTTTACCCTCTCTCTCTCTCTCTCTCTCTCTCTCTCTCTCTCTCTCTCTCTCTCTCTCTCTCTCTCTCTCTCTCTCTCTCTCTCTCTCTCTCTCTCTCCCTTTGAAGTCTCTCTTCCTCTTAAGTCTCTCTCAAGTCTTTCCCACTCCCTCTCTCCCTCTTAGGTCTCTCTCTCTCAAGTCTCTCCCACTCCATCTCTCTCTTTGTTCTCTCCCACTCCCTCTCTCTCTCAATGTATCACTCACACTCACATTCTCTCCCTCTCAAGTATCTCTCTCTCCCACTCTCTCTCCCTCTCTCCCTCTCAAGTCTCCCTCTCCCTCCCTCTCTCCCTCTCAAGTCTCTCTCTCTCTCTCTCTCTCTCTCTCTCTCTCTCTCTCTCTCTCTCTCTCTCTCTCTCTCTCTCTCTCTCCCTATCTCTCTCACTCTCCATTTGCCTCTTAGGTCTCTCTCTGGTCCCTACCACACCCTCTTCATCTTCCTCTCCCTCTCTCCCTCTCTGTCTCTCTTCATCCCTTCGAAGTCTTCCTCCCTCTTATCTCTCTCTCTCTCTCTCGCCATCTCCATCTTAGGTCTCTCTCTCCCACTCTCTCCTCTCTCCCTCCAAACTCTCTCCTTCTCAAGTCTCTTTGTCTCTATCTCTGTCTCTATCTCTCTCCCACTCCCTCTCTCGCTCTCAAGTCCCTCACACTCCCACTCCCTCTCCCTCTCCCTCTCTCTCTCTCCCCCTCCCTTTGAAGTCTCTCTCCTTCTTAAGTCTCTCTCTTAGGTCTCTCTCAGGTCTCTCCCACTCCCTCTCTCTCTTCTCTCATGTCTCTCTCTCACTCTATCTCTCTTACTCACACTCTCCATCTCCCTCTCAGGTCTCTCTCCCACTCTCTCTCAAGTCTCTCTCTCTCACACACTCTATCTCTCTCTCTCTTCATATCCCTCTTAGGTCTCTCTCTCTCTCCCACTCTCTCCATCTCAAGTCACTCTCCCTCTCTCTCTCTCTCCCCATCTCAAGTTATTTCTGAGGGAGAGAGAGAGGGAGAGAGAGAGAGGGGGGAGGGAGGGAGAGAGGGGATTGAGAGGGAGAGAGGGAGAGATAGATGGAGGGAGAAGGATACAAACTTGAGAGGTAAAGATGGAGGGAGGGAGGGAGGGAGGGAGGGAGGGAGAGAGGGGAGAGAGAAGGAGAGAGAGACGAGAGAGATGAGTTATCTAGTTAGGGTGGGAAGGAAACACTGGAGAGAGAGATTTATCTAGTTAGGGTGGGAAGAAAACACCTAAGAGAGAGAGGGAGTGGGAGAGAGAGACCTGAGAGGAATGTGGAAAGTGAGTGAGTGAGAGAGAGGGGCAATGGGAGACCTAAAATAAAGGAGAGAGAGAGAGAGAGAGACTTAAGAGGGAGAGAGACTTCAAAAGGAGGGGGAGAGGGAGAGGGAGAGGGAGAGGGAGAGGGAGAGGGGAGAGGGGAAGAGGGAGAGGGAGAGGTAGAGAGGGAGAGATAGAGGGAGAGAGACTTAAGAGGGAGAGAGGGAGGGAGAGAGAGAAAGAAACTTGAGAGGGAGAGAGGGGGGAGAGAGGGTTATCTAGTTAGGGTGGGAAGGAGACACTAGAGAGAGAGATATTTATCTAGTTAGGGTGGGAAGGAGACACCTGAGAGAGAGGGAGTGGGAGAGAGAGAGACCTGGGAGGGATGTGGAAAGTGAGAGAGAGAGAGAGAGAGAGAGAGAGAGAGAGAGAGAGAGGAGAGAGAGAGAGAGAGAGAGAGAGAGAGAGAGAGAGAGTGGGAGAGAGATATTTGAGAGGGAGATGGAGAGTGTGAGTAAGAGAGAGATATATGAGAGAAGAGAGAGAGGGAGTGGGAGAGACCTAAGAGAGAGAGAGAAAGGGAGTGGGAGAGACCTGAGAGAGAGAGAGAGAGGGGGAGGGGGGAGGGGGGAAAGGAGAGAGACTTGAGAGGGAGAGAAAGAAATAGAGGGAGGGAGGGAGAGGGACTTGAGAGGGAGAAAGGAGAGAGAGTGGGAGAGAGAGAGACATGATATGGAGATGGAGTTTGTGTGTGTGAGAGAGAGAGATCTAAGAGGGAGAGAGACTTCAGAGAGATGGAGAGGGAGAGGGAGAGAGGGAGATGGAGAGAGAGGGGGATGGAGAGGGAGTGGTAGGGATGAGAGAGAGAGAGAGGTAGGGAAAGGGAGAGAGACTTGAGAGGGAGAGAGAGAGGGAGAGAGTGTGAGTGTGAGTGAGATATTGAGAGAGAGAGGGAGTGGGAGAGAACAAAGAGAGAGAAGGAGTGGGAGAGACCTGAGAGAGAGAGACCTAGGAGGGAGAGAGTGAGTTAGAGATACCTGAGAGAGACCTAAGAGGGATAGAGACTTAAGAGGAAGAGAGACTTCAAAGCAAGGGAGAGATAGAGAGAGATGGAGAGGAGAGATGGAGAGTGAGAGGGAGATGGAGAGGGAGAGAGAGAGGGAGAGGGAGTGAGAGGGACCTGAGAGAGAGGTAGAGCGAGAGAGAGAAATGATGGAGATAGAGGTAGAAAGATAGGTCTAGAGATCAAGGAGAGAGAGAGTGAGAAAGATAGGTATAAAGAGGGACAAAGAGAGAAGAAAGGAGGGAGGGATATGTCTAGAGCTTAAGGGGAGACATAGTGATATATAGAGAGGTAGAGAAAGGGATAGAGAGATGTGATTATTTATGAAGGATTTTTCATCTCCTTGCTACAAAAAATATAAATACTTCATTATTCATTACTATTTCTAATGTTTCAAGTATTTTGAGATGAGTTAAAAAAAATCATGAAAAAAGACTTTGCATGTGAAAGTAGTGAGCATTTGATGTTTCAAAAATGAAATATGAAGTTCAAATGATTATAATTATTTTATTATGTACAATATAGAAAGACCACCTAGTCCATTACGTATAGCTCTCAATCACCTTTCCAACATCTATAAAAAGTTGAAATTTTGATAAGAAACACAAAAGTTATGCCCATTTTACTAAAGAGGGTTTTTTAGGTCTTCAAAATGGATATCCGTTTTGTTTTTCAAAAAAATGGGTTCCTGCTTTCCAAAACGGATATCCGTTTTGAAACAGATATCTGTTATAAACGGATATTGGCTTGGGATTTGGTTTGAAATTGTCTAACCTGGAAAGTCAACCTAAAAAAACGTGCTTTGAAAAATTTGCTTAGTTTTCCAAAGTTCACCCTTGTGGCTAACGATTTTTTTTATCCAAATTCCATCAAACGAAAAGAGTTTATAGAAAAAATTGTTAGCTTTCCACCAATATAACTTTTGTCTTATTTTGAATTTAATAAATAATTATTATTGATTTTCTACCTACATTACGTCTAAAGTCCTGATTTATACGCTGATTGAAAAACTTCTATAAATTTCAAACTACCTAACATTTTTCGAATCTACAAGATGAACCACATTCTATGCTTCGTATACTATAGGATAAAAAAATAAAATTTGAATTTCATAATTTTTTTACCATGTTATGGTGGTCAAACACAAATGTTTTAATAATTCTGAAAAGTTCTAATAAAAAAATCATAACTAATTATTTACATGGAAAAAAATTACAAAAAAAATCTGGCACATCCAGGCATGTGTCCTCTACTTATATTGAAAAATTTAGATTTTTTTTTTCTTGTACTTACAGTGGTCAGACATACACCTGCTTCTTATCTTTTTCCTAAAAATTTAGTACCACTGCATTGAAATTTCAAATTTTCTCAAAAAAAATTTATATTTTTCCAAAAAAGGACTAGTAGCCTAGAAACTAAATTCAATTTGCTACAACTTTTGTTCTTATATATTTTACAAATTATGTTAATAACCTATTCAATTTTTTTTGTCAAGTTGCCTAACTTTGATTTTCTGAATTTTCATCGCCACTTAGAGGCCTAGTTTGAACCCCCATGATCCTACACATACCCATATGTTGTACATAAGAGTTAATGGTGTTCTTTTAAATATGAGTTATAGGAAAAGCATAAAATAGGGTAAAAGATTTGGTGAACTTGTTTCCAAGCCCATCAAAGACTTTGTTTTGGGCATTATTTTTTGGGGCAGCCCCTACATCAATACAACCACTTCATTTTACCTTTACAATCTTGTTGCTACATATTGTTGAACCTACATTGTTGTCTATACATACTGCCTTTACAATTTGGTTGCTACATAGTGTTGAAACCTACATTGTTGTGCATACATATTTCCTTTACAATCTTGTTGTTGCATACTGTTAAAACCTACATTGTTGTGCATACATATTGATGGGACAATTCTGTTGAACTGCATACACTTGCTGTTAAAGAATATTGTTGGTTTGGCTACTGCATATTCAAGGCTAGATACATAATTTATTGCATGTAGAAAACTATGTGACATAGCTGGAAATGCGTGCATTTTGTTACAAACAATACTAGCTAGAAATGTATTATGATCTGCCATATTAGTTGTTGATTTGAGTAGTGTAAAGGTTAAAAGAAGGTTGTGAAATTATGATTGGAAAATATACTTTACCTTTGGCACTCTAGGGTTAGCCAATAACAAGCGGATGGGTACAATTAACAACTTGAAGTTATCTCAGATACATTTATGGATGCAAAGTACTACAATACATTTCTAAACTTTTCTTGATATTAGATCCACTAAGCTATCAACTCCCTTGAGGTAAAATATATATATAAATATTCCATAATTATCTTCATTGAAGAATTCAGTAAACCACTCTTGAATAATTTTTTTCATTAAACTTTAATGGTCTAATTTTTCTTAGTAGTAGTGTTGGTCAAAAAAAAAATCACGATACCAAGAATATAGAATCTCCTTCCATATTTGACTTGGTGAATTGATTTTCTCAAACATTAGGGCTGGTCAAGTCTGTGCAAATAAATGGATAATATGCTAGATTCTAGCCTTAGGTAAATCTACTCATTACCATCTGCTCAATAGGCTGATAAGACATCCATCCATCCACCTATTAATAATTGTTATGATCAGTTGATTGATAGGGCAGTCTTACTAAACTCACCAGTGGCATTATGAGAATGTAGCCCTTATGAGTCCATGCATTAGGAACATTCCTGAAGGATAGAATGAATTAGATCTTCTTTCCAATAGGATGAAGAGTGATTTTTCCAAACATGGCTGCAATCCAGACAAAATCTACTAAGCTTGGGTTGGGAACCTATTTCTAGTCCAGAGCTAAGCCTGAGCTAAAGTATAGTACTTGCTCGAGATGGACAGTAGTCTAGGAGTAGTACTAATCTCGAGATGGATAAAAGACTAGGGGCAGTACAATGCTTGAGATGGACCATAGTCTAGGGGTAGTGCTAAGCTTGAGATGGACGGTGGTCTAGGGGTGACACTAAGCTCAAGATGGACAGTAGTCTAGGGGAAGCACTATGCTCAAGATGGAAAAGAGTTTAGAAGCAGTACTATGCTCGAGATGGTAATTAGTCTAGGATCATCTACACCAACAATGGTTACCTTAGTTTGCTTAGTTAATAGATGGACTGTGTTAGCTCTCAAAAATGCAGGAAAAATACCTCAAGAGGTTGCCAATCTCTTGATACGTTTCAGGGTAACAGACAAGGCCAAATGATTTAGACCTTCTACTCTTCAGGTGCTGCCAGACCTAGGTGGGTGTACCTATAACAATGAAGCAGACTTGACCAATGTTTATTTCCTAAAACAATTTACCCACACTGGCAAATAGGAATGGATAAATAAGTTTTAATTTGGTATAAATTGTATAAGCAATATCAAGGCAAAAATCTAATATGTTCATATGTAAAAATGAATGAAATTAAGTAGTTAAATGGTAGAGACTAGTGCCTTATTGGGTATACGGAGTTCAAATGATAATCTGAAATGAATAACTTCTTTTTGGCAGATACTCAAATGGTTTGGCATATAATTGTAAGTTTATAACTGGGATAAACATGCAAGGATGTGACTACTGAGTTCTTCTTAATGATCCAAATGAGATTTCCTAATTACTATGACTGACTAAAAGGACTTAATCTTTCCTTGAAAGAACCAATTAATCCAATCATACAGATACAACAAGTGCGCACTAATAAACTGAAAAATATCCTTGAATATCAGTTTAAACAATTAGAAAACATCAACCTTGGAGACAACTTCAACAATACTTTTAATTAACACAACAAACAACTGAAACCAGAAAAATGTCATCACATCAAATGAATTCAATTGAAATCTCCATTGTTTCAAACATGCATCATAGTCTCAAAAATGTAAACATTATGTATCCTATTGTATTTTTTACTCGCTGCCCTATCTATATCCTTTTCACAATCGAAAATGAACATTTATACATCAATATTTGAAAGGACGCATCCTTTCGTATTCAAAACTCAACAATTTGTTGTATTCGGGCTTTTTCAAACATTCACTAAACTCCCGTTGAGACGTCTTGCAGTCATACCGACACTCTGAGTCCTCCCAACAGTCAATATATCACATATTGCTATGGAGTCATGCAGTTTGATCGACGTTCTGAGTCTCCCTGAGAATTATTCCTTCGGTCCTGAATATGTCGCTGTAACTCTCGCCGATGAAAACTATCGCTGTGACTTAGGGGGTTAGAAAAACGTTCCACAGATTACTCATATCCTATCGAGAATTTTCCTTCAGTTCATTTTCTGATTGCCAAGACAAAATGACTGTCTTGCCGATGGAAGCACTTTCGGTAAGACCTTATTTTTCCCCGATGAAGTCTGTCTCACCGATGAATCTTGTTATCGGCAAGACAATTAATATCGCCAAGTCCTATTACCGATATAATCTCGTCATAGCGACATTGAGAGTCGGCAGGACTTCCACGAACTCACCTCGATACATCGTCAGAATCCACCTTCGTTGTATCGGCAAAACCAAATGAATGCTCCAGGACATTTCAACAATGACTCTTGTCTTGCCGATAATCAATTTATGCCTCAATTGGTAAGACACAAATGAGCTCAATATGACTTATTCCGATGAACATTATCTTGTCAATAGGATCCTCTGGTCGCTGAGACTGCGAACTGTGTCTGCCTGATGTGTATTACCAAATGAAATCATATCGTTATAACATTCCCGATTTCTTGCCGATAGACTACAAAAGACACACTTTAGTATAAAATGCTTTATGGATCGGTGACACCTACATCATGTTACGCCGATATGGTTTATACATTCAAATGATCAAGGATAGATGAATTCTATGGGACCAAATGACTAAAACAAACTAAAGCATGGGAAAAATGTTATGCAAAGCGGATTCTTATGCTTATGGTATGGGCATTTTTGGGAACTAATGAGTATATGCAGCCATGAAAATTTTCAAAATTTTACAGTTCTAATAGACAGCAGGAAGACAAATTTCCAACAAGCTAAAGTAGGTAGAATTAACTCCCTGTGTAATCCCTATAGTTGTTAAAGTAATTATAAGCTTATCATAGTTAGGTGCACCTCGAGAAGAGGGTCACTAGGACACCAAATCTGCACATAAGCTTAAGGGTTGGAATGACAACTCTCTCTCTCTCTCTCACCATGTGCCACATAATCCGCTTGGAGGGTTGGATAGGGTTTGTATCCACTTGGTTGGGATTAGTTTACACCCCACCACGACCAGTTCGAGTGGGGACTTGGAGATTGAACAAATCACCATCATGAAGGTATGAGCAATCTAGTTAGTAGTCTTCTTATTTAAGGTAGCAAGTGGTGATCTAATGGAAATTATGTAACTGACATGATGTTATACTGCTTAAGCTGATCTCCATTATTGTTTATATGATTCTAACCTTCTATGTGATCCTTCTTGCATGATGAAAAAAAATAAAAAAAAATTGTGTAGAAATTCTCCTCTTCGTTGAGGCAATTTTTACACTAGTTGTGCCACATCATGTCACCTTCTCTGAATAAGACTTTTCCACACAAAATTCAGATCATAATGATCCCCTACACCTGGAAGTATATGTAAATAAACATAAGATCAAACGAGCCTTGGTAGATGGTGGAGTAGGTCTAAACATTTGCTACCTAAAATTTGCAAAAGGACTGGGATACTCTGAGAATTGCATAGATCAAACTAAGAAAATTGTTATCAAGGCTTATGATGATGTCAAGCACTCGTCTAAAGGAGTAATTTTGCTTCCTATAAGAGTCGGTCCAACTATGCAAAACACAACATAATTTCATGTCTTGGATCTAGATTTACACTACAACCTTCTCCTTGGCCGACCATGGATTCACGCCATGAAGGCCATACCATCCACATACCACCAATGCCTCAAGTTTCCACATAATGGCACTAAAATTACTATTCCTAGTGATCCTGATCCCTTCCATTATTGCACAAACCTAAAAGGAACTATTGAGCACCAAGTTCCCATAAATTGAGAGGCCTCATCTTCCACCTCATCCCACTACATTGATCTATTTGACCTCATCAAATCATCCACTCCATGCACCACACCTTCGAAACCCAAAATCTAGATTTGAGACAAAGGATGTAGAGAATACAACATGAAGAGTATATTTTGCATTGGAAAGTTTCCTAAATCACTAAATTCTTATGGAAAACTGTATCTTATGCATCCTAAGGCTATCATCCGCAATCATCCTACCACCTACACTAAATGGGGGGAGTTAGCCAAAGAATCTTTGGATGACCACATTTATACATGGTTGTACAAAGAAGAGGAGGACATAGAACCTAAGCAGTTTCCAGTTGAACAATATCCAAAAGGGTTCCTTTTAATGAAGCAACAAGGATATGATGGACACAACGGCCTTGGTCTAAACAAACATGGGATAGTGGAACCCTTACTGCCTCCTAAATTACCAAAGTATAGAGGGTTAGGGTTTATACTAGAAAAAAGTGAGTATCCTAGGTATTGGGATGCCTTCGAGTGAGACTATTAATGTTTCAAATGAAATTGAGACATCTGAGGACTATTATACTGTGTAGTGTCGAAAAATGTCATCTTGTACATTTTCACACTTGATTTGGGAATAATTAATGATGAATTGGACTTGATATTGCCTAATCTAGTGTTGTAATGTGTTTTACACATTCACATGGGATTTTGGGTTTGTCTAAGCTAAATAAACCCAATTTTTCCTTAATTTAGTGTTGTAAAGTGTATTTATTTACACTTTCACATTAGATTTTTGGGCTTTATTGCATTTATGGCCTTTATATCATCATTAATAGGCCCCTATGACCCTATATTATGCATCCCAAGGCATATTTTAATCAAAAACCCGATAATATCAACATATAGGATTAATATACCCACTCCCTAATACTTTAGCAAGAAAAATAGGCCCTATGGCACCCATTCGCCACTTTGGGTGAATGAGTCCCATCCAGGTGGGACCCATTTTCCACAGATGGCGAATGAGTCCCATTTGACCTATTTTCAAGGTTTTAAGTGGGAAATTTGGGTTTAAAGTTCAAATTTCTTCTATGTCAGCCTTGGGGATCTAATAAACGGTCATTTAAGTGCATTTCCTATATAAACAAGCTTTCAAATCATTATTTGACATAAGCCTACATGATATCAAGAAAATCAAGCAAGAGTTGAGCATTCCAAGTCTTCACAAGGTCATCATGATAGCTTTCAAGATCAATTTTAAGACATTCAAGGGCAAAATTCTTCATCAATTGTTGTAGCAATTCAAGATCCATCATCATGTCAAGCATATCAAGCATCAAACATGTTATTGAGCTAGTGTTGTGATGTAGAATTGAAGATCCAAGATCAAGCATTGTTCTAATCCTATTGTCAAGATCAAGATCTACATCCTTCATGGTCATTTCATGTTGAGTTGTAGATTTACAAGACATCATTTAAGGTATCATTGTTCATGTTTCATGTCGTTGTCTCACTGTTTCATCATTTGGTTTGATTACCTAAAAGGGGTTTGACAAGGCAAACCCCTATTCACTAACAATCAACAAGTTTTCTCCTCTTTAAATGTGTGATTGTAGATCTAGGTTTCTTAGAGCTTGAAATATCATTGAAGATTAGGTTACATGCTTGTTGGAGTTTTCTGCCCATTTGGAAGGTCATAATCTTCACTAAAAGGTCATCTACAACCCTTAAATAAGAGTTTCAGATCTAAAAACCTAGAGGAGTAGAATGAGCAGACTGAAAAGAGCAAATTTAGACCTTGAAGTTCCAAAAAATCCAAACTGGACTCATTCATCACAAGTGGTGAATGAGTCCCACTGTAGGTTTTTTTTAGAGATCTTTGCAGATTCAAATACCCTTTTGCTCGAAACTTGCTTCTATGCAGAAACTGAGAACTGGGACTGATTCGCCCAGAATGGTGAATGAGTCCTAGTAGGCCAAAATTTTAGGATTTGTAGAATTTCTAATCTCCATTCAAGTCTCTACAAGTTTCTAGATTCACACATTCTGTTTTGCAACTTTATGTTTTGTTCTACACATTTTTCTAGGTTATTTTGTAGGTCATTGCATCAAACTAGGGTTTTGCATTTCATCTTGCATTTCATTTTCTTTTCCAAATTCTTACTTGGTGGTGAACCCCTCTTGTAATCTGAAATCATATCCTAGGATACCTTATTGTCATATCTCTCCCTCCATTCTTTATTGGATTGAGATCTCTAAGGTGTTCTTAAGTGTAGCAATTGTGAAATAGGAACGCTATCCTTGTGCTCTATTCCTCCAAGGTGGGGAGTACTATTTTTGTGACTATAGTTTGGTGAACCTGCATTTAGAATACCTTCTTTTCTGATTTGGAGTCCATCATCATCCTAGATCTAGCTTGTGTTGACTTTTCATTAGAATTTGCATTAGTTAATTGGCATTCTAGGGTTTCAAAATTTTGCATTAGTGAAAGTGAATATAGGTTGCATTTTTGCATCTCAAATCATTGTAAACCATCTAAAATGACATTTTCACTTAGGTTGCATATCATACAAACTAAAAATCATAAAAATCACTCAAAAATCTCTGAAAACTTTGAAAAAAATCCCTACTAGGACTCATTCACCACCTTGGGGGAATCAATCCCAATGCACCCCTGAAACTACCTTTTACAACATTAAAACCCAATTTTTGTACTTCTACTTGCTGCCATTGGTTATATGTTTCAGTTGGTTGACTTTTTGTTTCATGCATTTAACAAAATCTAGCTTAAATTGGTCCATTTCATGCATTGCTTAATTCCAAATTTGCATTCACAACATTTCATTTTCAGATATTGAATAGTGTAATCAGTAAATTACCTTGTTTGAAAATTGAAAATTGCATTTCATTTTAGGTCTTTACATTGCATTCTGAGTTTGCATAGATTATTGTTAAAAAATGTAAGTTTCGGTCTTTTCCAAGTTTGCAAAGAAAAAGTTAGTCACTAAGCATGTTAGTCATTCATTCAATGTATTCCCTAGTTACCGTAGAGAGTCTCTTATTGAGGGTGAAGCCACAATAGCGGTTTACAATTTGACCGAGGAAGGAAAACTAAGAAAAAACAACCCCATGGCAAAAAAAATGGTTTTAGGGGTTCAAATGAACCTACAAGTTCGACCAAACCCAAAAGGGGTTCGACCGAACTAGCGTTCGACCCATTAACTACTGGGCCCACATTTCCCGCCCAAAAAAACAAAAGAAAAATGCATATTGAAGGGGGTTTGAATGAACCCTGGTTCGAACGAACCCCATTAATTCCTCATTCTCCCCCTAAAACACAAAAAAAAACCTAAATTTTTACGCTTCGAAGCTCGGTTTGAACATGAAAATGGAGGAGTCTTCACAAACCCAATTGTAATCAGGTAGTCCTCGAACAAGCTAGATCCAAAAAATATAATTTTAATATGTTTTGGTTTTATTATGTATTTGTTTTTAGTTTTATTAAACATAGGTTTTTCATCGAAAATGAAGGTCTCTTTGTTGCACATGTGGAAAAAAAAAGCAGATTATCAAAAAAAATTGAAAAATATGAGTGCACCAGATATTGAAGTCCTTGATCCAACAAAAAAAATTTGAATTTTATATATACAAAAAAGTTACGTTATACACGCTATGTACGAATTGTAATTGGTTTGACTTCAAAACTTGATTAAAGAAAAAAAATTTAATAAAAACTATCTAACCAAGTGGAAGCACTAGATATCGGAGTTACAAATCTAAATTGAAAGAATTAGAATTTTTTTCTTCATGGAAAAAAAGTTATATGTTATACGGTGTGCGTCACTTTTTTAAAATGTTGTTTTATGAAAAACTAGTTTTCGTGGGAGATGGAAAAATAAGTGCAAT
This sequence comes from Sequoia sempervirens, assembly GCA_007258455.2. Classification (NCBI taxonomy): domain Eukaryota; kingdom Viridiplantae; phylum Streptophyta; class Pinopsida; order Cupressales; family Cupressaceae; genus Sequoia; species Sequoia sempervirens. The sequence goes on along the minus strand of VDFB02000015.1, from coordinate 328,421,062 downwards.
CTAATTCCAAAAAAATTGGAAAAAATATTTTTAGAATCTACAGACAAAATGTGACGAGACTCTAGTTTGCATCATCTTCAAATTCCTCATGGTTTAGCCGCTATAGGTGTCTGAATGTGAAGATTTAGTTAAAAATAATAATTTCAGTGTCCAGTTTGACCAAAAATTGTAAACCACTATTGGGGGATCACCCGTGAAAGAGAGTGAAAATGTTAATGCTTGCCTAAAACTTACACACCCTACTATCTCTCCTATTTGTGAGGATGATGTGATAGAAGAGAATACAAACATAGATAACTATGATGATCATAATTGTTCTTCTCCCAATGCCTCTCCTTTTAGTGATGAAGGTATCTTGGTGAAAGAAGATACAATCATTGAGAATCATGAAGGTCTTGTTTTCCCTTCTCCTCATTCCCCTTGGGAAGATAGTATAAAAATAGAAGATGAATTCATTGTCACCACCTTACTTAGTTTACATTCCTCTCCCAACACTTCCCCTACTTGTGAGAATGCTACAATCGTGAATGAACATGAAAATTACATTTGTGAGGTGGACATGTTGGTGTTAAGAGATCTCGTGATGGAAGACATTATAGAGCATAAGGGTGTAATTGTAGATAACCATGATAATCACATTGGCTCTTCTCCTAATATCCTTCATAGTAATGAAGACAATAGTTTTGTGTTAGAAGATATACTTGAAGGTCATGGCAATCTCGTTTCTCCCTTTCCTAATGCTCCTACCATTTGGCAAGATCTATTTGAACAAAAAAGATCCAATCATTTGCAAGCATGATTCTCCTTCTCTTGATCTACCTGCCCTAGTTGTGATGAAGCTACTTTACAAAATCTAGCCATGGAATGTGATGAACATCTTGTTTATTACTCCCTTAAAATCTCTCCTACTAGGGTAGATATTAGGGCACAAGAGAATAAGACTTTAGCAAACAAGAATGAAATCAGGGAAAATGATGATAATTTCACATTTATCCTTCTCCTGATATCTTTCCTAGTTGTGAAGAAGAAAGCAATGAGAGCCTTGAGAATCCTATTTGTCTCTCTCCCCCTAGGGAAGACATTCTGAAACAAGAGAATGGCATAATTGATAAACAATACAATACAACCATTGATAACTCCCTTACTTGTGATGAAGTCATTTTGGAAGAACCAATCATTGAATGTCAAGAACATTCAGTTTGTAGTTCTCCTAACAACTCTCCTCCTAGGGAGAATATCATGGTGCAAGAAAATGACAGCATTTTGGTTCCCTTAGATAATGATAAAAAGGTGATTCTAGATTTCCCTTTATTAGAAATACATCAAACCAAGACCGTTGAGGTTATGAATGCACAAGTGTCCATTAGATCCCCTTTGACTATTGGACCTCCACATCTTGGTGTCCTACCTCCAAGACCGGTATCTCCACATGCTGTTCTCCCTCTGCCACTCTCTCCTCTGGATGCCCCTCCTCACCCTCCTCACAGATTGGTGAAAAAGGCCTTACCACCAGTTGTCTCCCATCTCTCCTCCTCTTGCCTCGATCTCCTCCTCGGCCTCCCCTACCATCCCCTCCATCATCTCCCCTCCTCCATCCCCCTGTCCTCCATCTCCTCATCCTCCACCGCCCCGTCCTCTATCACCCCTCTGGCCTCACGGGCCCCTACCTCTGCACTCTACAGGTGCTGGCTAATCTGGAGATAAATCTTAGCTCAATTGAGTGAGGAGATAAATCTTAGATTTAATTGTGTAGTTTCAAGGTTGTTACAACCCTTGAATGACAGTTTGTGTTGAGCACTATAACTCTTTGTGTATTTAATGTGTTATTAATATAGTTTTGTATGGTTGTCCTATGAGTGTGAATATGTGAATGATTGAATTCAACAAGTTCGGACCATGAACAAGATGAGTGGCAGGTGTTGAGAAATATGATGAAACTACTACAATTAAATCTTCTTCAAAGTGCATGTAAATGAAATTAATTTCATAATATTGTTACGATCAAATATTATGTGGAGATACTAAAATCAACAATAATAAACTCAACAAACCACAGTAACATAGCTTTTACGTGGAGAAACTCATTTAAGGAAAAAATCTACCAAAAAAGGACAAATAATTATTAATCTTCAATAAATATGACACAATTTCAACACATGATACTTTGTGTGTGTGTGTCTAAACAATGATATCAATCTACTATATTATACTTCCAATATAAAGGTAAAAAAGAAACAAAAAATAAAAATGGTCTTACTAAAACAATGGATACTAAAACCATGGTATCATGCAATCACTTCACACGAGATCAATTAATGAATACTCAAATACAAAACATACTTGTAAAGGAGTTTTAAACCATAAATCTTCATTAACTCCTACCATCAAGTGTAACACTCCATTTTGGAGTCCACTAACTCATATAGGTTCCATCCATTATGACAAGATTCTCGACTTCGTCCTCTAGTACATAGAATTGGGATAAACAAATTAAAATGAATCCAAAGTCTAATATATTGCACATTTAATTGACAAAAATAGGATGCAATGTATCTCTCATTATATATTATAAAACATATGCTCCCAACTCTACAACCAATCAATTTAGTAATAATTCATTTTTTAATAAAAAATCTAAAAAAATATATTTACTTTAGATTAGAAAATTGAAACCAATTAAAATGTTTTAAACACAATAATATGCAAGTACGAATAAACGCCATCGTGGGCTCCCCACAAACACGTGGTCAGGTGGAGGAGATTTGCATTCATTTTGTCTTTGTCCTCTCATTTTCTATATGCAAATATGAAATGAATGAATGTTTTTAATCACGTTCACAAGGCCCAACAGCCTATGGGACCCAAGGGATCGTACGCTTGGGCAGCATAGACATAGATTCTGCAAATCTGAAGCTTTTAGAACCAAAGAATTACTGTGTGTTGGCCACGTCTGGAGTATGGAGTGGGTATTTTGGGGTTTGGTGGCTGTTTGTGCTGGTTTAGTTTTTTTTATGTTCAAGATTGCATCAACGATATGGTGGAAGCCTCTGAAAGTGAAAAAGTCGTTTGAAGCCCAAGGAATAAGGGGCCCTCTGTACAGACTATTCTATGGGAATTCTACAGATATATCCACAATGATCGGTCAGCGGAGAGCCAAACCCATGCCACTCTCACATGACATACTACTTCGAGTGCTTCCTCATTATCATCAGTGGAGCAGAATTTATGGTACACTTGTATTCTGCTTTTTTCTAAGCATCTGGGGTTTCATTAATCATATTACTGGAATTCTTGCTTAGCACCGTTGATTGATTAATAGACTTATTACATGTGATATAGGTCAGGATTTTATTTTCTGGTTTGGGCCTCAAGCCAGGTTGGTTTTTCCCCACCCTGAGCTTATTAAGGATATATTGTCCACTAAATTTGGCAGCTATCCAAAGCTTCCGGATGATCCGCTTTCAAAACAACTGGTTGGGCAGGGACTTGTGGGGTTGACAGGTGAGAAATGGACTCAGCACAGGAAGATCATCAATCCTGCTTTCCATATGGATCTCTTGAAGGTAAGGCACTGAATGCCTGTATTTATCTCCTAAATAAGGACCAAAGTGATGTAATAAATAAATTGAATTATATTTTAGAGAGAGATCTACCAAGTTCGTACTGATAAATAAGCATAGATCTACTTTGAATATGAATCGTCTAAAATTTCATGAGGGTTGAATGTTGGACCAACGCCCACCGTTTCCATTAAAACAGACGAAACGCCGTTTCCGCTTTTACAGGGTATGATTCCAACAATAGTGAAATGCACTGCGAATATGTTGGATGAATGGAGTAAATCGATATTGGCAGGTGCATCGGAAATTGATGTGCAAAAGGAGTTCCACGATCTCACTTCAGATGTTATTTCCAGCACAGCATTTGGTAGCAGTTTTACAGAAGGAAAGCATATCTTTGATATGCAAGCCAAACAGATGATTCTAGCACTCGAATCATTTCGCACTGTTTATATTCCAGGTTTCAGGTAACAAACTTGAGGTTTTTGCCAATCTTAAATTCCCATAGAACGCAATCAACATTTTGATTTGAGTGTGAACTCATGACTTCATGTGTCTCTATGTAGTGTTTTTCTAGAAACAAGCGCTGGAAAGCTATATCTTCCCATCTTAAATGCCTTTGTCCTTCAAGAATTATGTTTAGGAATTGCTATCTTTAGAAGACATTTTATTCAATAGGATAAATGCCTTGGTACTTTAGGAGGGTTTATTCATATTCTGAAGTATGCAGAATCTATAACTTCTTTTGGTTTCTTACACTGGTATGTAATGTCTGAGAGTGATTCCCATCATCAGGTTTCTGCCTACCACAAAGAATAGGCAACGTTGGCATTTGGAGAAGGAAATACGAAGATGTGTGAGACAAGTTATAGATTCCAGGGAAAAGACCGCTGGAATTAAAAAAACAGGTAGCTATGGTGCCGATCTGCTTGGTTTAATGATGTCTGAGAGCAAAAAGCAGATGGGAGTCAACTTAAAAAGTAGTACAGGCCTGACCACAGAGGAACTCATTGATGAATGTAAGACTTTCTACTTTGCCGGTCATGAAACGACGTCAGTACTCTTGACATGGACTATAATATTGTTGGGCATACATCAAGAGTGGCAAGAGCGAGGTCGCAGAGAGGTGGTGGAAGTATGTGGGGGAAACAATTATCCAGGTGCAGACTGCTTAAGTCGCCTCAAAATTGTAAGGACCATCTAACACAAACCCAAATTTCCATGTGAATAACATAAATCATTTTGAAACTAGTAAAATAATAAACTAGAGAGAGGGCCATTTGCCGGCTCTAATAAACTGAATTTGACTTAAGCCTCTGTACTTTTCCCTTTACATGAAGTACCTAACAGTTGTTGTAAATATAGATATAAAGAAGGTTTAAACTAACAGTTCGGAGCGGATAAACAATTGTCTAAGAAACGAAACAAAAAGCAGAGACATTATTCAAATTTAGTCATATTATCTAGCAAAATTTGTTCACAGAATGTGATGGGAAACAATACCCAATGTAATAGGTGATCAAAATCATAGTTAAACAAGCACTGGCATTTGGATTCAATACATTTTTTTGAATTTGTCTCATAAAACATTGTATGAATGTTTTGTAGGTGGGAATGATTATAAATGAGGCTTTGAGGCTTTATCCACCTGCAGTGTTTCTAACGCGACATACATCTGAGCCAACAAAACTTGGAAGGCTATCAATTCCTGCAGGGACTCAATTTATGCTTCCGATCCTTGCAATGCACCATGACCCTGCTTTGTGGGGAAATGATGCCAACGATTTCAACCCAGGGCGATTTAGTGAAGGAATTGCAAAGGCTGCAAAGCATCCAATGGCATTCATGCCCTTTGGTGCAGGTCCTACTATATGTGTGGGTCAGAATTTTTCCTCGTTGGAAGCAAAATTGGTGTTGGCCATGATTCTGCAGAAATTTTCTTTTGTCACTTCACCTTCTTATACTCACGCCCCTATGCTTTTAATGACTCTGACACCGCAATATGGAGGATGTTGGAAAATGCAATCACAACCACTATACTTAGTACTCTCACATGTCATCTTCCAGGAGTTTGATAGGGTAGATGGAGAATTTAATATGTCTGGATTTTATTAATGTATTGCGTATCCTTATCTTCATCTGCCCTCTTTTTATTTATTATTTGATAGCAGCCCATACATAACTCATGCTCAATAATGCTTTGCACAAAAGACCTTCAGTTATGAACATATATGTTTTGAAATGCATTGACACCATATATATATGAGTGTTTAGGATGCTCAATAATGCTATGCACAAAATACTTTCAATTATGATCACACTATATATATGAGTGTTTAGGCAGCGTAGAATAATGCTATGCATAGAAGACTTTCAATTATGACCATTCGTGTTTTGAAATGCATTAATGCTATATATATGAGTGTTTAGGCAGCGTAGAAAATAGAAGAAGCAACAACAGACGTATTTTATTTAGTTTTTATTTGTAAGAGCAACAACTCTAGATCATTTGTAAGTGCAATTCTATTTTAAGAGAAACAACTCTGTTTTCTATATGTGTAGCTTGATTTTTCTAATAAGAGCATCAATCTTGCTTTTATCTTTGCATTCTATTGTGTAATTTCTTTGGGTTCATAATAGAAAGAGATATAAGTTTTGTATGTAAATAGAGCTGAAGCTCTTTGGTTGTTCATCACTATTATATCATTGTTTGTCTTTTCTCTCTCTATTTTAATCCTTCATCTGGTATTAGAGACAAGTTATGGCATCTTTTTTTTGGCACAAGCCTTACAAATCTGTAGATTCCTCAATTTAATGCCAATAACTATGAATATTAATCAATCACAATGAAGGCTTTGTTTAGCTCTCAAGATGCATGGGAACTTGTGGAGAATGGGTTCTCTAAACTTGTAGATGCAACAACATACAACACATTATCTCAAGTAGAGAAAGATTTGATCAAAGATAATAGGAAAGAGGATTCTAAGGCTCTCTTCTACATATTTCAAGCAATGCATGAGAGTATCTTTCCAAGAGTTGCAACAACATCAAAATTAAAGCAAGCACAAAAAATACTTCAAACTACATATCAAGGTATGGCTAAAGTGAAAACTGCAAAATTACAAATGTTAAGAAGAGATTTTGAAATTATGTCTGAATTTTTTTGAATTTGTAGATTCATTTTTTACTCAAGGTATGGCTAAAGTGAAAACTGCAAAATTACAAATGTTAAGAAGAGATTTTGAAATTATGTCTATGAAAGATTCTGAATTTGTAGATTCATTTTTTACTCAAATTATTGGACTAGTTAATCAAATTAGATCTCATGGTGAGATTCTTGAAGATAGGAGAATAGTTGAAAAGATTTTCAGGCGCCTACCCGCAAAATTTGAATATATTGTTGTGGCTATAGAAGAAACCAAAAAATATTTAACAGTTTTTTGTAGATGAGTTTCATGCATCTCTAATTTCTCATGAGCACAGACTTAGTCATTCTTCTAATTCTTCTTTGGAGCATGCTTTTAAGTCAAGTATTTGTTAGTCAGATTGGAAGAGGCAGAGCAAAATCCAACTTCAGAGGAAGAAGAGGAAATTTGTATAGAGGTGGAAGAACTAGCCCAACAAATTCAAGTGGAAGAGTCATCACCCAAAATCCAAGTCAAAATCACTATCAAAGTCAAAGGAATGACAAACTCAAGTTCAACGCCATTACTATAAAAAGTATGGTCATTATGCAAGTGAATGTGGAAAAAGATAGTTTGATTTCAACAAAGAAAGTGCAAATTTTTCTAAAGAAAATTAGAATCAAAGTAGTATGTTTCTAGCATGCAATTTTGTTCAAGAGAGTCCAAAAGATGTGTGGTTTTTAGATTAAGGTTGTAGTAATCACATGATAGAAAATTTAGAAATGTTTTCCAATTTGGATAAGTCTATAAAATTAGGTGTTACTTTGGGAAATGATAATAAAGTGTTAGTTATGGGAAAATGCAATGTGAATATTCTAACTAAACGGGGGGAGAAAAAGATTATTTTAGATGTTTACTTTGTTACTGGTTTAAAGAATAATTTGATAAGCATTGGGCATCTTGTTGAAAAGGGGTATAGAGTGACTTTCAAAAATAAAAAATATGTAATATTGGACCAAATTTTAAGAAAACAACTAATAGAAAAAGTTCAAATGACCAACAATAAAATGTTTCTCTTAAAGATAACACCAAATTTAATGGTTGAATTTGCTCAAGCAATCCAACAATCAACCTAACATATTATTACTCAAGCCTTGCTTGAAATAACATTACAAGTAGCTTTTCAGTTAGAAATAAAAGATGAGAACTGGCTTTGGCATTTAAGATTTGGACACTTGAATTTTGGAGGTCTAAGTTTGTTACATAGGAAAAACATGAAAGATGTATTTTGGGAAAACAACATAGAGGGTCATTCCCAATTGGCAAGTCAATTAGAGCAAAGGCACCATTGGACATAGTTCTCTCTGATTTATGTGGACCTATGCAAACACCTTCAATTGGTGGATTTTTCATTCATTGATGACTGCACAAGAAAGACATGGGTATATTTCATAAAGCATAAGTCTAATGTTTTTGAGATTTTTTGTCAATTCAAATCTTTAGTTGAGAAGAAAAGTGGATATTATAACAAATTTTTAAGAACTAACAGAGGTGGTGAATACATCTCAAATGCATTTCTCAACTTTTGCAAGGATCATGGAATACATAAGTAGTTTACTACCAAGTACACTCCACACAACAATGGTGTGGCAAAAAGAAAGAATAGAACAATTATGGACATGGCTAGGAGTATGTTGAAGGCTAAGAATTTTTCAAATGAGTATTGGGTAGAGGTTGTGGCAAGTGTAGTCTACATAATGAATAGATGCCCAACAAAAAGTGTTAAGAATATAATTCCAAAGGAAGCATAGAGTGGAAGAAAGTCTAGTGTTGCTCATATGAGAGTAGTTAGTTGTGTGGCATATGCACATGTCCCTGATGAATTGAGAAAAAAATTAGATAGCAAGGGAGAAAAATGCATATTTGTGGGATATAGTGAGGAAACTAAAGGGATTTTTTTTCCATGTAGAGAGTTTAACACTACACCTTCCCCTAAACCAAAAGCATAAAAACTTCCATCAAATTCTATTTTCCACAACTCTGAAGAGATTGAGGACCAAGGGATTTTTAATATTTTCCTTCAACTTTTGAGAATAACATGTACTTCCCAAACTCTGATTCTTCATACAAAATTCGTGACCTTGGGTCTCTAATTTTAGGACAGTAAATTTAGTTTTCTGCTCAAGCTCTAGGATAACTTTCTTATTTCCTAGGAGAAACAAAGAATGAGACAAATCCATTTGGATTTCAATGCCAATACCTTTGTAGAAACTCCAACTAAGAAGCATACTATAGCTTTCCAAAATATCAACCACTAAGATGGTTAATTTGATTCTTTTATTAGGGTACAAGCAGCCAAAGCAACTTGAGCATATTTAATTTGGCTAATTAAAGGAAATTTCTTGGACTCCATTGAATAGCACTTCCCAAAGGTTCTACTTAGTGTTAGGCCTAAGGATTTGGCAACCAGAGTAGGTATCACATTATTAGAGGCTCCAAATTCTATTATACAGTTTCTTAATTTGTGTCCAACTATGTATAAATAAATGTAAAATGGGGGTGGGTGCATGAAGTTGGGTTACACTTTTGTTGCCAACTTCAAAAAAAGATTGTAAATGACATAACGCGAGCGCGTTATAACACGCTCGCGTTATGTCATTTTAAAAGAGAAAAAAAAGTGAAAGCTATTCATTTTCTCTTGTCTATTTTTCTACTCTGCCTGTGGCCAAAAACCCTCATTTTCGCACTCACATTCTAGGAGGAGGCATTCTACAAAATTCATCAACAATAGTTATTTTTCCTTTGCAAAGATGGTGCCACGACGATGAAGAGGTGCATGAGGTAAGTATTGTTTGCTATTTGTTTTGAATTTCTTAGTTTCAAGTTGATTTTGTTTGTTTTAGGTTAGATTTGATTTGATTTTTTTAATTTGTAGGAGATGCAAATAATCCTGCAAATCCTCAAAATTCTCAACAAGAAGAACAGGAAAATCCTCCTCAACAAAATCATCAACAAAATCAACCTCCCCCATTAATCACTCAACACCCTCCTAACACTCAACAAGATCTGAGTGAAATTGAGAACAACAAAAAACAAATTGAGGATCTTATCAGTAGGTTGAGTGATCCAAATGCTTCAACTACAGAAAGAATGACACTAGAAAATTCAATGAAAGAGATGTTAAAAAATGTAGATTCAATAGCCAAACAAATAACGAGATGGCAAGATAGGAGGTAGGCAGCTAGGGCATATTATGCAGATAAACTATCATATAAACAAGTAAAAGATTTAAAAATTACTAAAGGTGATTTGTGCTCTTTATTCACTGACCCTAGAACAAATCAAAATATTAGCCTCAATGCGAAGAGGTTTCCTATTCATTGGTGCCACCACCAAGAGAATAGGAACCGTTTTTATGATAGGTGGTACTTGGTCTTTGATTACCCACCGTGCAAAAATTGTGAAGTCCCCCAATATTTTCTTTGGAAACTATACAGTGAGTTCATATTGAAGCAAATCCCAAATTATTTTGATACGAGGGAGTTCCAAGGGAGAGGTGAGGGGTCGGCTCAAGATAGGCCCGGTGCACAGCCAGATCCTGTGCGGCAAGGGAGACGACCTCTCGCTAGGCCGAATCATGAGCACATTATTATGCCTACCGTTGCGAAGGAGAGTGCCGACGTAGAGATATTGTAGGCGATCAACACTTTGACCCGGAGTGTCATCTATCATACTAGCCCCATTGTACAACACCATCTAGGGGAGTCTTCTGGTGGTGGCCTTCGAACCCATGTGTGTCAATCTTGCGGGGTGACTTGTTCATATGACCCCACCGGCACTCAGAAGGCTACTACGCAGGATCCATATGCTGCTCGTAGGATTCGTATGTTGCTACACACATGATCTGTATGCTACTACGGGATGGAGAGGACAACTGACATTTTGCATAATGCATATGGAATTGATAGTCGAGGTAAAAGTCAAGCATGTTCATTGAATTTAATTTATTAAATTTTGATTCTGAAATGCAAGATTAACTAATTTAGTTTTATTATTTTAATAAAATTGCAGGGTCACAGTGTTGAGACTGGATACACCGGTCCTCCACCTACTTATTTTGCAGTACACCTATCAGTGGGTATGTAACTACTAAACAATTATAAATTTATTACATGTTAATAGCATTGTTTTCGAATGGTATTTTAATACATGTGATTTTGGATGTTGAATAGGATAATATTGGTGGTTTCAAGCAAACACCTCCTAGTGCCAGTGGATTCACTCAAACGTACACGAAGGTAATAGAATAAAGAGAACTTAACTAGTTAATTCTACTTAATAGATTTGTGTAGTTTATATTCATATTGTTGGTTACGTTGCATTACACATCATTCAAACTCAAAGCATTACTTCAAATTCTATAACTAATAACTAGATGTTGATAGATGACAAAATTTTAACGTACAATATAGTTGTTTAGAAAGTCAACATAAGAACACGATGCAATTACTTCACATGGAGGCATGTGCTTGCAAAGGTGCACCAACATGACAAACTATGGATGCTTGAAAAAAATCTATGAAACCATAATAGTAAGAAATAGCATAGACAAGGCAGTTAGTGATGCAGAGCATCATATCAAAACACTCAATCATCAGGGTACATCTGATGCAGAGCATCCAAAAAACACCATCAACATCATTTCTTCAAGGGATTTCAATCCCAAATAGAATCAGGAGATGATCAAATATAATTTCATCATAAATCTATTTTTCATTCAACCAAAATCCACTCAAATTCTCTTAGCCATTCCATAGGCCATCATTCATCATTCCACTAATCAGTATTCCAATTGACTCATTCAAAGCAAAAACCATATTAAAGAAAAAATTGACTTAATCAATTAGATTCACATCATTCTCAACCACCATAAAAACAACATAAACTTGATTATTGACACTTGAACAATTCATCCTTTCATTTATTCACCAAGGAAACAAATCAACTAAACCATACCTCACTGTTATCAGTCCATTATCAAGCATTATACTCACCATATTTTGATTGCAGTAGTCTATTTATAGGTTACAAACTCTTGCTACAACAGAATCTTGATTATCATCTTGTGGTTAATCACCAATTTTCTCAAAAGGCTTCATAATACTCATCGATCTGACCCTCAAAGTCACCAAACCTATCTTATACACCTTAACCAAATTTAGTAACATCAATCATATCATTAGTTTGATAGTAACCAAGCACTCAATATCATCCTTTCCACTGTTTAAACAAACATCTTTGTTTTGATCAGACAATATCATATTCCTCTAGTAGGTCTGTAAAGCATTGAATTAGATAGTTACATTCCTATGTCAAATCTTATTAAAAAATCAATGCACATTTAGAAACATTTTCTAGCACATCACAACATATCAAAGTTCTTAGACATTTGACATAAAGAAAATCATCAGATTTCAGACTATCCTCTGAAGAAAGGCTAGTAGATTAGGCCTGTTTTACAAAGGAGACCCCTTCAAAACCATTCCAAATCACTCAAAACCTCAAAAAAGTCTTCAAGCATGTCTTATAACTCAATATTTCACCATTTATAGGGATTGGAAACCATTAAAATGTTCTAATCCAATAAACCCTCGTTTATAGGGTGTAAAAGTACAAATCAAGGAGGGTTTTGTGAAAAATACTCTTGCAAACCTCTATTTCTCTGGCCACCACCTGGAACATGATTGTTTATGTCTGCCAAGACCTTCTACATCATTTCCAAGTCTTTTCAAGCTTTATTTATTCATGACCCATGACTATAGCATCACTTTGTGTAGGAAAATCCTCTATTTTCTAGTGTAGCAGCAACTTCACCATGGTATTCTTTCTTTTCCCTACACTTACAATCATCAAAACATGCAAAAAACCCTAACATTAACCTACTCTACCAATTTACTTGACCTACATTGGTGGAGTAGTGAAGAAAAACCATATTGTCCAGGCTCTCAAACTTGCTTCTAAAAGACTCTGTCGGGCACTGAAAACTGCCTCTTATTCTTTTGTTTCCTAAAACTAACCAAGTCCAACTCTTGAAATTGGAAACTAACTCCTCTTTACATGTATTCACACTATGATTCAACTTTGGGTGTTCCTAAATTACCAACACAAGAAAAAAAAACAATGGAGTAATGCTGCAAACTCAGAAACATGGAATTTTTATTTCAAAATCTAATTACAAGAACACAAACTTCTACTTTTTCTTGCCTTTACATGCCTTCTAAAGATATTTCCTTTTCCATAATTGTCTTTCCATTGATTGAAACTACCCCTTTTAACCCTTAATATGCATGATTTCCTTGTTTTTGTCAATTTAACAACTTTTAACAATATTACATTATTGCATTGTTTGCATTTTCCCACTTTGACAACCTAGAACTTACCCATAACCTTAAATACATTCAAATAAGACCTCATATGACCTTGAACATGCTTTACATCATTTTTCCATGACGTTTTGTGATTGACTCAATACAAATTTGAACACTCATCCCTTTTGCAAAATTGAAAAGTATTTGATGACCTAGGTGCTCCTGCACCAACATCTGACCCAATTGAATCAGGAGAAGATCAAATTGAATAAGAAACTAAAATTTCTTTCTCTTTTCATCAAAAATCACATTGTTTCATTTGCAAACCACAAGGCAACAACAAGCCAACTCATTTCAATACTTCTTATCATCCTCAAGCTTCAAACATATTATTTATCAGCAAAAATGACTGATCCGTGCACAAGAAACCTAATTAGAGTCCCTAAACAATCCACTCTTTCATCATTAACCAAGGCACCCTTCCACTCAATTTGCTTTACCTACACAAAATAACCAAAAACCAATCTTTCATGTTACAACCTATATCCATCAGATCCTAACAAACCTTTGTCATCATCAATTTATCTGAATTCAAAGCAAAAACCTGATAAAGAGCTCTGAATCTTTCAATTCCTTAAACAACTCACCAAATTTTCACTTTTACCAACTATTTCTTCAAGACCAAGATACTACAATCAACCATTTACACCTCAATCATTTCATTTGACTTCCAAGATATTACTCACATCATGTTTATTGACTTAGCTTATTCTATGCACAGATCAAGCCCTACAAAGGAGGGTTTATTACATAAGGTACTTAAAAACCTTAAATACTCATACCACCACCATAAACACCATGGAAATAGCCTACATAAGCTTTAGAAATGATGCAGAGTGGCAAGGAAGGGAGACTCACAATCACAAATGGCAAAGTCACTCCATTGAATGCTTCTCTCAAATACTCTTATGAGGAGTCCTAAACTCCACTATTCTTTAAGAGATCAACCCCACACACCTAGGGTTCACAACTTAGACCACTCAAAAAGCTTGAAAACATTTGTATCATGTCTCATTAAGTCAAAACAAGGTTTAACAACCGTCTAGCATTTAGGTTACAACAAACACCCATCACTATGGTGACTTAGACCTCACTCTCTCTTAAGGCTTGCAGCCCTTGCCCGGTAGGACAGTCAAAATAAAAAATACAAGGAAGACTGTTAAGAAAACAAACCTATGGATTCAAACCCCTAAGATGTCCCCCTACAATGTTCCAAAACCCTTCCTCTTGACTGTCAAAACATCACTCACAATGGCCCTTTCTACCGCTGCTCCAAAAAGCCTAATTCATAGATCTACACCTAGGTCTTGACTATATAGGCTCTCCCCTTCACCCCAAAGCCCAAATTTAGATTCCTACAGGTTCTCCATACGTGTTTCCACCATTCCTACATGCCTCTTAAATAGATTCTTCAAAATCAAGCAAAAACTCATTTTTTTTGCTTGTCAATTATGCTTGCCACATAGAGATGTCAAGCCAAAATTCATGCACAACTTCCAACAATGAGCCTTTCGTTCTCCAAAAAATTTAGGACATGATAGTACAGCCTTATATCTTCCATCCCACCAAGATTTAGCAATTTTACAGCATGGGAATGGAAGAAATATACGTTTTTCACCCAAAACCCTGATTTTAAGGGTTTTCAAACCACCCGATAGAGAAATTAGAATATCTCCCTTGATACTCAATGAAACCTCACCACTCCAATGCCAAAGGAAAGCTTATTCAATTACCTATCCAACCATTATGGGATTGGAGCATGAAAGTGAACATATAGTCCGTACCAAGTACGAGATCAACAAATTCTTTAGAAAAACACAAGAAAAACATCAAACTTCTTATTGAAACTTCTTCAAAACATCAACATCAACCTTGCCTCGACCAAGAGAGGCATATTTGAAGTCTTACAAACTCCCTCCAACTTCTTGCAACTGTCTTTTTAAAAGAGAGACATTGGAAAACAACTAATCTCATGCTTTGACTTCTAATTGCCTAGTTAAGGCAATGTGAGCAACTTCTACCAACTCGACCACAAAGAGCCTTCCAAAATGTGTCAAAGGAATTTAAAACCTTTCCAAAAATTAAGGTGACTCCCCTCAGGTTTCTAGATACAACAAGGCATCCTTTTTCCTTATTTTTTCAAGATGCACTAGACTTACAAAGGAGGATGGAGACCTTGTTGTACAAAGAAGTTGGTCACCAAGACCAAAAACTCAACAAAAAACCTAGAAGACCTACTACAAAGGATTGAAATTGTCCATAAGACCTTATTCCATCCATAAACCAAGAAACAAAACATGAAAAATTATTCTAGGTCCCTTAGACCCATGGGTGCTCCTGCACCATACTCCCAAGCAAGAAAAAGATATCAAGTCTTCTTTGAGATCAGGTCTTCTACAATAGTTCCATGTTGTTTAATATCATTTTCTAACATCCATGTTTCATCCTCTTTAGGTAGACCTTTCCATTTGACCATGTATTCCTTTTAAACTTTCCTTCTAGTCTTCTTTGTCTCCTTGGTGTCTAGGATGCATTCAAGAGTCATAGGTTGGATGGGGGGTAGTTCCTTCACCCAATCTTCATCCTCCATTGTTGTTGTACCTTATCCATCACCTACATTCACATAATCTTTGAAAGGATACAAGTCATAAATGTTGAAGATAGGAGAGATTTCCACCCCAGGAGGTAGCTCTATTTCATAAGCATTTTGGCCAAACTTGTGGACCACCTTGCAAGGTCCTATCTTCTTCATCATGAGTTTGGTATACTTTCCTTTTGGAAGTATCTCCTTCAAGTGTGCCATCACCAAGTCTCCAACCTTGAATTGGACATTCCTCTTTTTTAAATCTACCTTTTCCTTATACTTCTCAACATTCTTTTGAAGGGTTTCCTTCACTTGTTGATGAATATCCCTGATTGTAACAACAAAGTCCTCACCTTGAGCACTTCTCTTAGCAACTCCTTGTAGATATATTATTTCATAGACCCCTCTAGGGTGCATGCCATAGACTACTTCAAAAGGAATTCTACCAATGCTCCTATTCATGGAGTCATTATATGCAAATTCAGCCTGAGGTAAAATCAGATCCCAAGCTTGTCCATGCTCCTTGGTAAGGCATCTTAAGAAGTTTCCCAATGATCTATTCACCACTTCAATTTTTCCATCTGTTTGTGGATGGTATGCTGAACTAAAGGACATATTTTTTCCTTGAGTTTCTTCTGCAAGGTCCTCCAAAAGTGACCAATGAATTTAAAATCCCTATTAGAAACAATGCTTAAAGGTAGTCCATGTATGCTAACAACCTCCTTAAAGAAGATACCTGCTATATGAGATGCATCATTGGTGAAATTGCAAGGAAGAAAATGTGCCATCTTACTAAATCTATCAACTACCACAAAGATACTATCAAAACCTCTTTGGGTTCTAGGCAACCCCAAGACAAAGTCCATACTTACACACTCCCAAGGCCTATTGGGAATGGGCAGTGGCTGATAGAGTCTTGCATTTGATGAAGTTCCCTTTTCCCTTTGACATATTGTGCATCCTTCCACATACCTTCTCACATCCACCTGCAACTTTGGCCAAAAGTAAAATCTCCTAACTTGTTCCAAGGTCTTGTCAAGGCCAAAGTGACCTCCAAGACTCCCACTGTGTTTCTCCTTTATGATATTGTCCCTCATTGAGCATTTACACACACAAAAAATTGGCTTCCTTTGAAGATCAAACCATTATGCAATAAAAAGTCAGAGAATTTACCATGAAAAGAATTCAAATACTGCTCACAAACATTGTATACCTCCTTGAAATTTGAATCTTCATGATACATATCCTTCAATGCTTCAACCCCCATGCTTTGGAGTTGAATCTCTTGCACTACAAGTTCCCTTCTACTTAGAGCATCTACCACCTTATTTGCTTGGCCCTTCTTATGCTTTATTGTGAAAGTATAGGCTTGCAAAGACTCTACCCACTTCATGTGCCTTTGACTGAGTTTGTCCTGTGCATTAAAAAAACTCAAGGCATGATTATCAGTATAAAAAAAAATCTTTAGGAAACAAGTAGTTCCTCCACTTTTTGATGGCTTGGACCATAGCATACAATTCCAAATCATAGGAAGAATACTTCCTCTTTGCTTCATTCAACCTCTCACTGAAAAATGCAACCGGTCTACCTTCTTGGCTCACAATAACCCCTATTGCTTGATTGCTAGCATCACACTCAATGGTAAAATCTTTATCAAAATCAGGGAGCACAAGTATAGGCTGTTGTGCTACTCTCATTTTTAGATATTCAAACCCTTTATCAGCCTCATTGGTCCAAGAAAACTTACCTTTGTTACCTCCTTTGATGGTGTCCAAGATTGGTGCACAAATTTGGCTAAAGTTCTTGATGAACTTTCTATAAAAGCTTGCAAGTCCATGGAAGCTTCTCACATCTCCCATGGATTTTTGTGTTTTCCAAGTAAGAATAGCATCCACCTTTGAAGGATCCATCTTGAAACTTCCCTTGGAGATGACAAAACCAAGGTAGACTAGTTCTTCCTTCATGAATTCACACTTTTCCATGTTGATTAGTAGCTTCTCCTCTTGTAACCTCCTTAGTACCATGTCAAGGTGCTTCAAATGTTCTTCTTTAGACCTGCTAAACACAAGGATGTCATCTAAATAAACTATAACAAAGTTTCTAATGAAAGGTCTCAACACCTCATTCATAAGGCGCATAAATGTAGTAGGGGCATTTGATAACCCAAAGGGTATCACCAACCACTCATAGAGCCCCCTTCATTAGTCTTTTAAAGTTAAGTTCTCCATTCATCTCCCTCTCTCTGATCCTTTTATCTCCATGGTACTACTTTAGATCAATCTTGGAAAAGTAAGATGCTCCCCGGATAGAAAACCATGAGGTCCCTCCATTCTTTGCATTGGGAACCTTATATCCCATTGCATCCTATTAATGGTTCTTGAATCAGTGCAAATCCTCCAACTCCCATCCTTCCTTGCTGCTAGGATAGTAGGAAAAACACATGGGCTCAAACTCTTCCTCACTAGCCCTTTTATCCATCAACTCTTGCACTTGTCTTGCAATCTCCTCATTTTGAGCAGGTTTCATCTTGTATGCAGCCTTATTGGGAAATGTAGCCCCTAGAATCAGATCAATATGGTGGCTTATATCCCTAATGGTGGAACCAGGGTAATTCATTCAATCGCTATGTCCCTTGTACCTTCCAACACCAATTTCGCACATCTTCCCTTCTCTTTGTGGAAGATCTGCTTTCACCTGTTTATAATCGAAGAACCACCTCCCTCCCTCCCCTCCTCTGTCTCTATGAACTCCTTTCACCCCGCCTACTGCAAAACACTAGGCCCTTCATGCTTTTCCTTGTCTTCTTCTTGGAGAGGTGAAAGGTTGTAAGTCTTCCCATCCTTCACAATGGAGTATGTGTTCTTCTCCCCATCATGCTTGGTCTTCCCATCAAACTGCCAAGGCCTACCAAAAATATATAGTTTAATACTTGTACTGTAATTTCTGTTCATTAGATCTCATACATTATAAGTCATGACGCGGATCGCTATTGTAACTTTTTGTGATCGAATAATTTGTTTTTATTTTTAGATGTTGGGTGGAAACACCTCCAAAATGTTACAAGGGCAATGGGATATCAATGCTTTCATCCTGCCATACAATCCTCTCAACAATGGCTCATAGCGAGATATGGAGGAAAATTACTAAATTTCAAATTACATTCGTTGTTATAGATGTTAGTTCAAGTGAAAAATCAAACCATTATTGATTCACAGTTTGATTCCTATTTGGATGGTTTATATAGGGATTGAGCATGCCTGAACATCAACATTCAAATATTTCCATTATGGAGAGTGATCATGAGATGGCCGTAAGTGATTATTTTATTAAATATATGATTTTTTATAATGTAATTTGTATATATTAATGTCTTTACTTCATTGTAAATACAAAACTTCATCCGTGAGCTAAACCGTAGGGAGTAGCGTGAGCACTCCTCTATAATAACAAAATGAGTGACAAACTTATTGCCATCGATTTCCAAACAAAGGAATGAATTCTATTTCAGAGTACGAGAGAAATGAATTTTGATTCCAAAGCCCTTTGTTGTTACGCCTAGACATGGCAATTTTGTACAT
>VDFB02000015.1:328390928-328401687 GCA_007258455.2 Sequoia sempervirens | reverse complement strand
CTCTAAACTTATCCAAACTTTACCAACTCTTGGGGAAGCAATTCTAAGGTGTCAAACTTCAAAATCCACAATCAGATCTCAATTATACCACCGTACAATGGGTAAACCACAAAACCCTCTATTGTAGCCTAAACCCTAGGGGTTTATTGAAAATGATACTTTCAAAGCTAACCACAACCTAAAAATCTCAAAAAAGTTTGTGATACCCTACACAAGCTCAAACAATCATAAAATAATGCTTCCCTACACAAAATCACAATTTAACTCTTCAAAACCACCAATTTTCTTAAAGAAACTCACTTTTACACACATGGGTTTTACACCCATCTCACTTTCAGACCTCCCCAACACCAACACATCATTCCCACACCTTAATAATGATAGTGCAGACCCATTCTCGGTTACGTATATTACGTAAAGAGGAATGGGTCAAAGAGCCATTTTTGCTGACTCAAAACCTTCAAATGTGCAAGTTCGGGCCGGTTTTAGTAAATTGATGATATTCTACTTCTTATTTTCCTTGATGAACAAAACCTACTGAATGGTGCTCCTACACCAATCATACATCGACCTTCTTGTCCCTCCTAAAGTTTGGACCACATCCATACACTTCCACATAAACTCGGCAAAATTTTGGTCTCTTTGGTTCCCATGCCTTGATATGAGCCATGCAAATGAAAATGAAGCAGTAATCATCTCCTCCTCACCGGCCGGAAGAATGCATGCTTTCAATGTTTCCTTTGATACATGATATCAACTCCTCTCATCTAATCTCTCATGGTTGAATAAATCTAAATTAGTAATGGTGGGCCTGAGTTCTAATACTTTCTTCCTCTTCCACCAAATTCTGGCCCGATCCACACGTCTGCCAGCCTAATTGACTTTGTTTTTGAAAGTTGAAGTTTCTCCAGAGTCACTAGTGTTGCTCTGTCTGCCTTTTCAAACTATTTCATTGCTATAGACCTTCTCTAGGATTTAATCATTTGTACCACATGTGGTTTATGCTTTGAATCCTTGCATCTAAAGGAAATTCTCAAAGATAAATACTCTCAAGGCTAACAATCATATACATTGACCTCTTTTCCCATCTTTAAAGTTTGGACCACATCCATTAACTCCACATAAAACTCTGACATCCTTGGTCTTCTTGTTCCTAATGCCTTGATATGGTTATGCAAATGAAAATGAAGAAAGTAATCACCTCCTCCGCTGGCTGGAAGAATGCATGCTTCATGTTTTGATACATGATATCAACTCTCTCTTCTGCTCTCATGGTTGAATATCGAAATTCAGTATGGTGGGCCTCCAGAGTTCCAATCATCTTTCTTCCTTCTTTTTCCACTCAAATGTCAGGTTTAATCCATGTTCAAGCAAATTTCTAATTTGATCTTTGTTTTTGAAAGTCAAGTTTCTCCCCGTAGGTCACCAATGTTGTTATGTCTACCTTTTTCAGAATCTTCATTGCTACAAATCATCTCCTGGATTTACCTATTTTGTATCACATGTGGTTGATGTGCTTAAACTTTGCATCTAAAGGAAATTTTCTCAACATAAATACTCTCTCAAGGTTAACAATCATACATTGACCTTCTTGCCCATCTTAAAGTTTGGACCACATCCATTACCTCCACATAAAACTCGACATCCTTGGTCTTCTTGGTTCCCACACCTTGATATGGTTATGCAAATGAAAATGAAGAAAATTAATCACCTCCTTCTCTGCTGGCTAGAAGAATGCATGCTTAATGTTTTGATACATGATATCATCTCTCTCTTTTGCTCTCATGGTTGAATATTGAAATCCAGTATGGTGGGCCTCCAGAGTTCCAGTCATCTTTCTTCCTCTTCCACCAAATGCTGGCCTGATCCACACATCTGCAAGCCTAATTGGCTTTGTTTTTTGAAAGCTAAAGTTTCTCCTGAGTCACCAATGTAGCTCTCTCTACCTTTTCAAACTCTTTCATTGCTACAAATTATGTTTGGGATTTAATCATTTGTACCACATGGTTGATGTGCTTTGAATCATCAGTAATAGTCTTCAAAATTGGTTGCTAGTACAAGTTCATTCTATTTTCATAATACTTTATAACCATGGAGTTCAACCATTCCTTGATGCCATCAAGTGAAGATTGATGAATGGCGTCAATCAGAGTACATCCCACTTGAAGTCTTTGAAAGCAATAGCCATATCAAATTCCTTTTTCCCAAGTCCTACTCTCTCAAGGTTAACAATCTCAATCTCACTAATAGCGATTACTACTAAGAAAGGTAATTCCACCAACTCTATACCAAACAGTTTACCATAAGAATAATAAAAGCAGAGGCTTTGAAAGGGGCTCCATGAAAACCAAGCTCTCTAAATGGTACATATCAAATTCTAGTTCAAAATCTTTTAGATGAGGCTGCTCCCATACTTGCTTGAAAAAACCTTGAAACTCTGTATTGATTTTATTTTTCCTATCCCTCTCTTGTTGTTCTTCCTCAATTTCATCAAAATCATACATTGACCCTCTTGACCCCCCTAAAGTTTGGACCACATCCATTACCTCGACATAAAACTAGACATCCTTAGTCTTCTTGCTTCCCATGCCTTGATATGCTTATGCAAATGAAAATGAAGCAAAGTAATGATCTCCTTCTCCATTGGTTGGAAGAATGCATGCTTAATGTTTTGATACATGATATCAAATCTCTCTTCTACTCTCATGGTTCAATACCAAAATCTAGTATGGCAGGCCTCTAGAGTTCTAGTCATCTTTCTTCCTCTTCCACCAAATACTAGCCTAATCCAGACGTCTGCCAGCCTAATTGACTCTGTTTTTGAAAGCTGAATGGTGTAGGAGCACCCACACATCACCCTCAATTTGTGATTGTTTGATGGTAAATTGGGAGGAAAGTTGGTAAATGTTAGTATGTTGAGGTCTTTTTGTATTGAATAGGGTTTAATAGACCAATCTTTTATGTACTTTGGGAATTAGTAGGTTAGGGTGGACAAATGTGCAAAAGCACTCTTGAATTAAATAATTGTTGATATTTCCATAAAGGAAAATTATGTAAAATGTAGGTGGGAGTGTAGAGAAAGAGTCTAAAAGTCATGTTATAAGGGTATCTAAGTGGTCCTAGGCCTTTAGAATATTAAATTTGCATGATAAAGCTTAGTAAGCAAAACCATTCTTAAATAATAAATACTAGTATTTGTAGGCTTAATAAAGGTTTCGTGGTTCAAAGGTAGTATTGGGAATTGAAGGGAGATGATTCTAATTTGAAATGTATTAAAAAAATCATTCAAGCCTGAATGGGAGTTCAATCAATAGTTTTATTGAAGATTGGTGCTCTTCACAATGCCTAAAACTGTGGAATTTCAACATTTTTCTAAGTTTTCAGTTTCTTTTCTCTGTGTTTGGAGTAGTATAGGCCTCTTATGAAAATAAATTTATGAAAAATTGTGGTGGAAAATATTAACCTATATTTCAATCTATTTTGATACACCTTTGATTGTTTTAGTGAAAGGAAAATACATTTTTCTTTATTCAGCCTGTACAGACCAGCAGGGTCTGAGTTTACTTTAATTTTTGTGATCTAGCCCTTCCTCCTACTGTGGTGAATTGTGACTCAGAGGAAAGGTTTACAATACATTTTTTTTTCATGTTTCCTTAACTCTTTTAATAATGGTAAGGTGTTTATAGGGCTAGTGATGTTGTTTTAGATTGAGAATGTGAGATTTTGGCTTGAAATAGAGGAACCAAAGTGATGTTTTTGAGATCTACTAAGTCTAAAGAATAGGTGAATGTTTATTATCTGTGTGAAAACCCTAAAAAACTTGTTTGATGCTTTGGTGAGGTTTGGAAGGCCTTGGAGTTGTGAGATGCTAAAAACCCTACGTATTTGTTAGAAAATTAAGGGTTTTAATCAATTATGGCTTAGAGGTTGACTGATTTTCTAAAACCTGTGGAATTGGGATTTTTGTGACCTATTTGATGACTTTCCAAGAGCTTGTGGGGTTAGACAAAGTTAAAAGAGTAGTTTGTTTGTAAAATAGGGCTAATTTTATAGCCTTTTTGCAAGGCAGTTTGAAAGATCTCCAAGAAATTGCAAAGAAACCTTGTATGTCTGGCTTGGGAATGGTGTTGGGGGTTGAGTAGATGCTATATTGATGATGAGATAGTTCTTGAGAGGAATTCTCTAAAATTTAAGCCAAATTGTTGAGTTTTGAAGCCTTTTTGTTGGTAGTTGTTCCAAGACGGCCAAATGAAATAACAAAGGTTGTTAATTTACTAAAATCTGATTTGTTTGAGTCTTCTCCACCTTGACTCTACATCACTAAAGTTTCTCTTGAGTCACTAGTGTATCTCTCTCTGCCTTTTCAAACTCTTTCATTGCTACAGATCGTGTCTAGGATTTAATCATTTGTACCACATGGCTGATGTGCTTTGAATCCTTGCATCTAAAGGAAATTTCATCAACATAAATACTGCTACTCTTTGAAGGTTAACAATCTCAATCTCACTAGTAGTACATTTACAACCATATTCAAAGATTTTCCTTCAAAAGGCTACAAATTCAAATATTGACTTAAATAGCCTTTACAAATGATTCTACATCTTTCCAATCATGCCTAACTGTTCTTTTTGCAACTAACATGACTTATTACATTATAAATCAATTGTGGATGTGTTATGACCTTATTCAATGACGAAACTCAAAACACAAAACTAACTTAAAATATTTATGTGAACCAAATTTGCTCAATAACCTTGGTGCCCCTAAACCAAATTTCATTATTTCAGTAAATGTCATTACAAGTAAATGCCATCACAATGCCTTAGGTACTCTGTTCTCATAGATATTTTACAATGTCACTCATACATTCAAGATTCTCTTATAATGTCTACATCATAGGTTCTCATTTAGAGGTTAACTTCAAATGAGAAACTTGAGATTCCCTCACAAAGCTTCACACACTCTTTTATAATGGCTTGAAATCAAAATTGAGATTTTTCAAGATCATCAAAATAAGGATGTTGCATTGCTTTTTTGGCTAAGATTCTCTTCAATGGCTCCAAAATCAGCATTTTCTGCAAGGAGAGACCAATCAATTTTTACTAGTTTAGTTACAAATAGGAAAAGTAAAAGAATAAAAAGAAACAACTCATTTCCAAAATGGAAATGAAATGAAAATAGATGGAAGGAACTTACATATAAGCATGGCAGTCTCTCAACTTAGTCACTCCTGCTCATACATCTTCACTGCGAGTTCCAAGATACCTATTGCACACAACACCTCTCATGAATCTAGAATATCTTGAAATTCGAGATGCTCCTATAATGTCTACATCATAGGTTCTCATGATAAGGTTAACTTCAAATGAATAACTTGAAATTCCCTCACCAAGCTTCGCACACACTTTTGTAATGGCTGAAAATCATAATTGAGATTTGGCTTCATAATCAAAATAGGGATGTTGCATTGCTTTTATGCTTGTGATTGTCTTGGATGGCTCATAAATTTGCATTTTCTGCAAGGGGACGCCATTCAATGTTTACCGGGTTACTTACAGATACACAAAGTAAAATAAGACATGATAGCATTGGCATCAAACAAATTAACGTGGATACAAGTATAAATTAATAAGAACCATTGTGCATATCTCCTCTACTCTTTATTGTGTCAAGTATTGCCTCATGGTCAGACTCACAGACCTTCCACAAGGTCTTGTTCAAAGGTCTACCCCCATTTTTGCTCAAACGAACATTGGATGCCATAGTTCAAGGTTCGAGTAATGAAGAATCTTATGATGCATGTCAAATTCCTCAAACAACCAATGTTTAACACTCTTATGTGAGTACCTTCTAAGCCACGTTCTAGTGTTCAACAACTGAGCTTGTAGGGTATTCAATGTTTTCTCCATCTATAACTGGGGCTTCCAATTTCTTTTTTGCCTCAACAAAATGACACAAGTAATAGTCTGTTCCCTCTTCGTTTTCTTCATCTGCAATAACTGCATAAACATGCCCTGTATTGATATGTGCATAAAATCACTTGAAATTAGTCAACATTATGAATACAATACAAAGTAAGATAACAACATGGAATTTGAAAAACTAAGCAAGTAGATATATTACCTGGTTGAACTAGATTTGATACGTGGTTAAAGTCAACCGATGATTCCATCTATGTTAGTTCCAATGCCATCAGAGGGCGATATGTGTGAAGTGGGGTAAGATAACTTGTCAACCATTTTTCAACCCACTCCCCTGACTAACAATCATTCCAGGCTTGCATTGTACATGAAGAACACAAGCATGCCATCTTACGTGTATCGATACTCCATGAACCTGCATTTGAGCTAAGGAACGAGTGTAGCTCACTCGATCTTGTTAGTGTACAACAATCCTCATATGGTGCAATGTTAGTATCATCCATCAACCAAAAAAATCTATGAACTGAAGAAATACCTTCATTACCTGGACCCATCGAAGCATTACAACACTCGACAATTGAACTTGCATCTATCAACTTTGCACTGTCTTTATACTTTAACTCTTCTCATGCTAATGCTCTTTTCACGCATGCTCCTACACCATCATGCTCCCCCTTTCCATGCCTGGCCTCACAAAAGTTACACATATGTTGAACACCTGTAGTGAGATGCATCCTACACAACTAGTAGAACATGCGCACGTTCTTGAATTGTGCTGCACAATTATCCAACCATATTATAGGCCGACCGTATGCTATGCCCCTCCAAGCCAAATCACTATAGAACATCTGGAAGCAACCTTGCACGAACTCTGGAGAATGTGTGCGATCATCACTAATATAAAAGTGATACTCCCTCAATACCTTCCTTTGGTCCTCTGTACTATCAGCTGCATGAATGAATGCTATGTGCACAAATATCGAAACCTGTGTGGAGTTGTAATATTGTGACTAAATCTCATACTATGGCTATAGAGTGTAGTTCTTTGAAAATTCAACCATTGATACTATGCTGCCAACTGTAAAGGTGTCCTTGCATAGCTTGAATTGCATGTCCAACCATCAGGCTCTATGGGTATGCCTTGCATACTCATACACTAGATTCTCACAAAACATGGACATAAACTGATACACTGGAATCTTCTCAATAACCAAATCACACCTTTTTGCTTGAGACCCATCTTTTGTAGTGTATGCCACTATTTTATACTTCCCGAAATATACTAGTTTATGCCCCACCTCATCTGTGCTTTCCATATGTTGACATACTGGCATTCGTTGCAAGCCACCACAATGCTCGTATGAACCATCCAAGCATGTTGTCTTGTAGAATATTTGGCCATCCTCTATTTGACATAATTTTTTTGATAAGAACTCTCTTGAAGATTTTGGTGGGGCTTCTATGCCACAATCCTGCAAAACATCATTAGTATGCAAATCTAAACATATAGAACGATAAACATCATAATGGTTAGCGAATTCAATATGTAGTCTACATCAACAAGAAGTCTGTGTGTGATTTATCTTGACATAAAAAGGTTTAAGCATTTCAAAAAATCTTTGAGAAATACTAATTTGAGGATAAGAATTTTGAAATTTATGAAAAAATTGGGTTTGGGTCATATCCAAAAAATGCTTTGGATGTGGCTCATGGTTCTGACTACTGATTCTCCTTCTTATGATATCCCTTTGATTCGTATATGGCCTTGTATTATTCTTCCAATAATCTTCAATTATTGTTCTCAATGATTCAACAATTTTTTTATCTTTATGTGGTAGTCTTCCTGAGAATTCCCATAATTCATTTGAATCGGTGCCCTCAATACTTTGCTGCCTTTGAACAACTTTTGATAAAAAAATTCTACTAATTCCCATTTATTCACTTGTCTTTTTAATGAGACGCGATCTCTTTGTTTGATAGCTTACCAAAGTCGATGTAATGACACGTCGGGTGACATTACTATCCTTTGAGTGTGAGGTCTTACCCACATTCATAAGCATCCATTAGATTCTTCACAATAATGTTTTCACTTGATGCATTCAATGTTCTCAACCCAAGAGTCTTCATAATGTTTCTGTACTTTAAACCCCACATCATTTGAACAAATAGTTGACATCTTCTACTCTCATTTATCCTTTCAAAGAACATTTTCAAAATATTATCAGCATATCTTCTACAAGTGCATTCTTGAATCTTACCTTCCATGTGCTGCAAAATATCCTCATCAATATTAATCAAAAACTTTGGCTTTCTACGCAAAATTCTAGGTGGTGTTTTCTTAGGTATATACATCTCAACATTAGCAATTTCATTAATTGAGGTGGGCTAGATTGCATACCTTCAACTGAGGGTGGAATATAATACATAAGTTGAGGTTCACGTGGGGATGATGGCATACCTTGTTCGTCAAATCCGAGTGATGATGTACTCTCAACTTCAGATGTGGTGGATGGTGTCCAACCATACTCACTTGTGGTAGATGGTGTCCCTCCATATTCACTTGTGATTAATGGTGTCCCTTCGTATTCACCTGTGATAGAGGGTGTGTCTCCAACTAGGGTATCTGCATCTCCCCTAGCATGAATCTTTCACATTTGTGCCCTTTGTGCTGCCAATTTCTTTTCTCTTTTTGACGGTTGAGGTTCCTCTTCAACTGGCTTGTTTTCGTCAATCGTTCCCAATTTTTGCTTTTCACGATATTCCCTCATCCATTTTTTCTCGTTATCTCTGAAGGCTTGGAGCTGATCATCTGTTAGTTTTTTTATTTTAACAGTTCGTTTCTTCGGCATGATGAATAATTTTACCTGTGCAAAAAGTGCTAAGTCAAGTCAAATTAACTAATAGTGAAGGGTTGTAAAAGTCTATTAAAGAGGGAGACCAATGGTCACCTCTTTCAAATGTTAGTTTTCAAAGTTGAAGTGGTTTGTTTTAAAAGGGAGACATTATAAAAGGCCATAATAAACTTGAATGGAGGATGATCTTGTATTGGGCATCAAACCAAATGAGGAAATGTTGAGTTTTCCTTAACAAAATTGAGCTTTTGGTGATAGAAATTGAGTTTTTGAGTTGGGCAGTGTTATTTTATGTTAGATTGAGCATGAACAAGGTATATTAGGCTTATTTCAACAATTTTTTAAGTTTTGGAGTGTTTGGAAAGTGCTACTTTCAATAAAACATATGGTTTCTAAGCCTAGAGAGAGGGTTTTATGGTTTGGGTGGTAAATGATTGAATCTCTACAATCTAATACTATAATTTAATGTTTTGATAGATATAAAGTGTTTCCCCAAGGTTTCAGGATATTTGGACATGTTTTGGAGGTGGTTCCTTTGTAAAAGTGGGCTAATTTGGGCCCTTAAAAGCGTAGAAAACTTAATAATTTGTGCAGTTTGGTAAAAAACAAGCATTGGTGATTGTTGGATATGTTGAAAGGCTCTATAATGGGTAAAATAAAGGAGTCTAAATGGTCCTAGGTCTGTAGAACAACAAATCACTGTGGTGGAAGGTCTTAACTTGGACTTCAATCTATTTTGAGACTCCTCTGGTTGTTTCAGTGAATGAGAAACTCCATTCTTCATGATTAGCCTATACAAACCAACAGGGTATGAGTTTTACTTTAATTTAAAGGAGTCTTTCCTCCTACTGTGGTGACCTATGATTCAGAGGAAAGGCCTGTAATACATTGTTTTCAAGTTTCATGTTTCTTTTAATAGTGGTAAGGCATCTATAGGGTTGGTGATGTTATCTTAGGCTGACAATGTGAGATTTTAGCATGAAAAGGAGGAACCAAAGTGGTGTTTTTGAGATCTAATGAGGCTAAAGGCCTAGTGAAGGTTTTTTTTTTTTGCAGACCCTAAAAAACTTGTTTGATGCTTTGGTGAGGCTTGGAAGTCCTTGGAGTTGTGAAATATAGAAAACCCTAGATATTTATGAGCAAATTGAGGGTTTTGTATTGGAAACCTATTTGAGCATGCAAGGTCCTAAAACCTAGAAAATCTTTTGTTTTGAGACCTAAGTAAAGACTTTTTTTGGATTTGGGGGTCTGTTGAGAAGTGAGAAGGTTGTATGGGGAATTATACCCAATTGAGTGACTTTGATATGCTACAACCTGAACAATGTGAATTTGTTGAAAGAAGAGGTCATGATGAAATTGTAAATTGTAAATTTGTTTGTAGATTGGAGTTGTGTGTTTGTGTGTTGCAAGCCTCCCCCTACTGCATTAAGAGTATATTCCAATTTTTTAGAGACATGTATGGAAAATTTGGTAGCATGGACAAGGCAATTAGCTGGGTTGTATAATTGTTTGACAAAATACCTCAATGAAAGCTTTGGAAGCATACACAAAGAAAGTCAATTGTTAAATTTAAGAAAATGCCTCAAAGATATGTGGTTTAAAAATGCAATAGGAAAGTGTATAGAATTGTGTAATTTAAAATATCCATTGACAACCTAAGGTTGTAACATGACAAACAAACAATTTGATCAACATGGAATAAGAAAACCAACAAAAATGAAAGCAAGCCATAATAGAATGAAATAAAATGTACAAAGACTTCACATACCTAAAAAACCAAAGTTTCAAATGAAGGAGTTCTACCCAATTATGTAGCCTTTGCTTCTTCTTTCCTCAAACTCCTCAAAACTTTGGCTTTTTCAAATGCTTGTTCCCCTCCAAACTTCAATTGTATATCAATTATCACTGTAATTCAAACTTGAATTGATATTATATGCCTTTCAACGTGAAAACTCTGCTATTTCATGCAAAGGTGATGGAAATATA
>VDFB02000015.1:328127023-328390828 GCA_007258455.2 Sequoia sempervirens | reverse complement strand
CACTCTCCCACCCTCTCTTCCACTCTCCCACACTCTCTCCCATTCCCACCCTCTCTCACCCTTTCTCCCACAAGCATAAATACATACATATAGGCATACATACATGACAAACCCACATACATATACATACAAACATATGAAAAAACATTCAATAAAGTGGCATTTAACTAAAGGAAGACATAACATGAGCACGTTATGTGTTGCTAGACATGTTCCCCAGAGAAGCAAAAAAATGTCAAAACTAACACATAACGTGAGAGCATTATAACACGCTCGCGTTATATTTTGCTTTGGGAATCCTTGAGCCTTAGCTTTGGTATTTTCCTTGGAATACCAACCCAAAGGCTTGGATGGCATTCCCAATGACCAGAGACGTGTTTTTTGCAAATTCTACAATTTTTCACATAATCGGGTTCGTGCTCACTGTCAGGATTGCATCTGGTTCAATATCGACAAAATCAAACACATGGGTAATGTTAAGTTCTCTCTTAGCTTTCCAATGATGTAATTTTTTTCACTTTCTGACAATGTTAGGCCTTTCATCCATAATTTCTTTTGTTCATATGTCTTTTTTTTGTCAAAAAGCAATGTTTAGTTTTTTTTTTGTTATAAATTAACCATTCATCAAAATTTCAAATAAATTACATTTTTAGAAACTAGACTCCATTCTACAAATTTTTAAAAATAAAAATTAAAAAAAATCTATTACTTTCCAAAATTTGTAGGGTGAGCACGACCAAAATTATGCTTTTTAGGAAGTGCCCACTTAGAAAATTAGTAAAAAATCAAATATTCATTAAAAAATTATCAGAAAAATCGTGCATCAACTAGATATTGTTAGCTAACTTTTGACTATAGCGATTTTAAAAATACTACAAAAAATTTCACCATGCTAGGGTCATACAAGAGTTGCTATGTTATGTTATTCTAACAAAAACAACAACAATTTTTGTACATCCCTCTTTTGAACCCCTTAATCTCAACCATTTTCAAAATAAATTAGTAATTTAGAAAGTAGACTCGGAGCACTTCAATCCTTGTTTTTGTTCCATCTCAAAATTTTGAGTGTAGCTATCCTCAATTTCACGTTCAAGGTCAGTATTTCTTGATTTCAGAAAAAAAGTGGCCACTTAAGCCCCTTTTTTAGGAACTATCTTGGTGCACTTACCCATGGGTTAGGTTTTTCATCTAGACCTAAAGGAGTGTGATCCTTTATTCTAGAGGACAGGTTGGAGTAAGGATATTTAACATTTACTATATTATCATTTGAAATTAGATCAATTTTAGGTCCATCAGATTTGACATATTGTATTAGTTAGTCAAATTCACTAGGGTTTAATCTCAAATACTCAATTGGAGACATTTAAATTTTTGAGCTCTTTCAAAAATGAACAATATCAAAATGATTTGGAATTTGACTAGAGTTTGATACATTATGAGAGGTTTGACTACTTGAATTTTTTGTAAATCCTTCACCATCAATCATCCTCTAGATGAAGAAGCATTTTTGGTTAGTAAATTTTTTGGAATATTTTGTGCATTCTTTTGGTTGGAAACATGTTGGCTCCTAGTGAGAATTGCACATGATTGGTCATACAAAGTAGTATATAAGTCAACTCCTCTATTTGAAAATAACTCATATTCAAAAAAACTAATGGAGTCACCATATTGACTAGAATTATCTCCCTCATTTGGCTCTTCTTCAATGACTTCTTTGTTAGTAGTCATCTTCATGTAATGATTCATTTTTGGATAACTATCATCATCATGATTTGTAGTGAGATGAAAATTACACATATTTCTCCTTCCCACCTGATGGCCCTTCAATTTCGAGCCTCTAAGTTGAAGGGGGTAACACAACTAGTTTGTTGTTATTGCCTAAAGGAGCATAACCCTTCCTAATAATTTCATGATAATATTGTTTTGTTTGGCATACCTTTGGAATTTTCCTTTTCAAGTAAATAACATCATTTTTTAATCTCCAAATCATGGGATCAAACAATGTAGAAGGTTGAGCCTTCCTTGTCTGTAATTCCCTTTTCCACTTTCCAAAATTAATGAAGTCATCCTCTAACTTAACATCCATCATTTGTGCCATAGCCAAGTCAGCCACTCTTTCCTTTCTCAGATAAAACCACTATCAGATGGTTGGGAATTTAGAAAGAAACATTTATGATTCTTTAAAGGCCTCTTTTTGTTGCAATTTTATTCATGATTCTATTAAATTATACAAGTTCCCTCATAGTTTCATGAATATCTTTCTTTAATTGGGTGAACTACACAAGCAAATTATGTTTGTCTTATGCACTTTTGGAAAGTTCTTCAAACTTGGTCTTCATAGAATTCCATGAATCGATAAAACCACTAGGAAACTGATAGAATCATTCTATTCAAGTGTTTTTCAATGACTCATTGAAAACCCTAACCACTTTATTTTTCTATTGTACACCCAAAATTTTGCATACAATAAAAAATGCATTGAGATGTTCATCATTTGAAACCTTATCATCACCTCTAAACTTAGGGAGATATTTTCTATAACCTTTAGGTAGATCATGTAATTGATTTCCAAAGGCAAGAGGACTATAGCTACTCCCCAAGACATGAGTGGTCTTTGGGCCATGTTTTAACTGATATTAACCACATACAATAGGAGAGTACCATGCATTATAAGGGATTGAAAAATAAATGATGGAACAAAATGTTTAGGTGGTGAAGAAGGTCTGCTCTTAAACTAAAATGTTCTTTTCATAGGAGGAGAAACTAAAAATTTAGCTTTTCCTAATTCTTCAAAACCAAGATTTGTCACACCCCTACTATGTTCACCTTGAGTATGTCTTACGTATTCTAGTTCTAGGAATTAATTATTTCAACCAATTTGTTATTTCTTGCAATTTGAATGTTGCACAGAACTACTTGTGGTTGAATAGGTCCCATATTCCTTTTGGGTATGTGATTGACTATAATAATTTTCCTATGGTTGTCTCCAAACCTCTTAGCTTCTTGTTTTATTACAATTACCAAATATTCTTCAAAGCTTCTAGCTCTTCATCAACTTGATGAAATTATTCATTTGTCCTTCTATATCTCCAAGCCAATGTTATCAAGTCAATTATAATATCTTCCTCTTCAATTTCAAACCAATTAATGTTTAGTTACAAAACTGGTCCAAATCTACACTACAACACCATGATTCTTCATTAAAATAAACATTTGCATAGACATTTTTTTCTCAAGGTAAACTTCTCCTTTCACATCTAGCTAAAATAAATCTTTCCACTCTACCATTGATCACAAGATCAACCATAATATCTCTTCCCTAAGTTTTCCTCTCTACTCTTTCAACAATTTCTCTCTCATGTTCTTCTTCCACAATTACCGCTTCTATTTCATTGTATTGTTGATGAGATATTTTGTTTCTCCAAGTGACTATGCAAAATTCTAAAATGATATCTTATGGGAGTGCACCACCCCAATAATTTTCCATGGGTTGTGTTATAGGTACTTTTTCATGTTTTAAACCCATGATTTCTCACAAAAAGAGTAATACACATTTTAAAATTCAATTATTTTTTGAATATGATTCAAACCCCTAATAGATTCACCAAAAAATTGTTGGTTAATAGATTTTTCACTATCTAATTTTATGTTCTAACTCTATAATACCCATTTTCAACCAACAAATGTATCAACAGTTAGACAAATTATTTTTTTCCATATAACTTCCCTTTGAATTTTAGAGGTATAGCTCCCTCTTATGATAGCATTTTAAATTTCCTAAGGTATTCTTTTAACCAAAAAGAAAGAAAGGAAAGTTGAAAACCAAACCATTTTAAAGGATAGATGAGGTAACAACTCAAATGTAGTTAGTTTTGAAAAAAATAAGTACACATGCTTAGCTAATAGAGGTTCATTCTAAAGTAGTTATTAGTATACAAAATAATTTACTTTCTTAAGAATAAAAATCATAATTATAAATCAATGATAATTACTAATTATGCATGAATGCTCAAAATAACTACCATTCACTCAAAAATTGATAATACAAAACCACAACACATCGACTTCAAGATTATTTATTTAGGATGTCCAAAGTTGTAGAGCTCATAGACTTACTATCATTCCTTAAATAGAAATTACCATCATAAAATAATGAGATTTCGTGATCATAATTACATATATATATTATAAAAAACTAACTGAAACATGTTAAAATTATTTTCATGAGAATATAAAGAGGCCCCATAAAATTTTGGGTACTTCTAACTTCTAACAAGTTTCAAGAAAATTAGACATTTGGCTGAGATGGCACATCATCATTTTGATACTAGTCTTTTGTGATGATTGTGACATTTGTGTAATGTTCCTAGTCTTATATGCTCGAAATGTCTTGAGGACTAGTGTTAGCTCATTATGCTTCAAAATGATGTCATTGCTAGTTTTCAATCTCTACAAAGCTTTGCAACCTTCAATTTTTCTATCTTGGTTCAACGAGCTATAATATGACCTATACCTTGATTAAGCGTCACATTGAAAGTGCTCAATTTTTCCATGTTGTGAAAGAAGAAAGACTATGGACTAAGCAACTATTTAATTTTCACCTTCAATTTTTCCACGTTGGCCCATATGAAGGATTGATTGATTCACCAAGTTGATAGACAAGAGGTTACTCTAAATAATTGGCTTGACCTATTCACATTCTTTTAACAATTTATTTTGTTTGTGTAGATTCTTCTTGAGGGAAATTATCTTTCATTCAATACTCTTCTTCCAAATAATGTATTTATTATCATTGGAGTTAGTTATAATCTACTCAAACAACTAACATTTTTGCTCCCAAATCTATCATTTCCTTTAGGTTCTGGTCAACTTTGAGCTATTTCATTTCTCAGGACTTCGAAGAAAAAATATCATTATCAATTTCTTTCTTCCTATCTTCTAAGCCATTCAATATTTTGTTAGCCTCCTCCATAAAATTCACAACTTCATTTGTAATCTCTATGGACCAATCTTCAATCTCTTAACCATGACACTTACATTTTTGTACCTTTTCAATAACATTTCCACTAATGGAACTAGGATTGAAAGAGGAATCAATTTTCCTTATGGGTTGAGATGAAGTGCCAATGCTGGATTTTAAATAGGTATTCAAAAAAATTACTTATTGTTTGAGCTCTACCTTTGATTTCTATTCTTGATCAATCTACTCCACCAATTCTTGTCCAAATGAACTTTTGTGATGTTTTATTTTTTAATGCCTAACTAGCATCCTCTTGTACAAAGGGGTGAAAAATTTCTACATACAAATCTTTGGACAAAGTATCAACCATCAACCTAGAAGTAGTCTTTAATTTTTTAGATTGTGGAGTTTTTTGCAATAGGTTTGAAACCACATCACCCTCTGTAAGACTCAATTCTATAATTTTTGTTTTCTTGGATAGGGTTTTCTACAACCATGAATTTGGAGTAGTAAGAGAAACATTGGGGGTGAATAGTAAGGACCTATTAACATGACGAGTTTTAAAGGTTTTCACTTCAGGGAATAATGGAGGAAATGGGTTATGAGCAGAGTGTGGAGGTGAAGGTGGAATGCTTCCCCATGGAAGAAAATAATGAAACTTCTACAACTACCTCTTTAGTTGTTTCCAAAATTTTCTTTTCTTTCCATGTTTCCTTTGGAGCATCCCCAAAAGTATTTATTTTCTTCATTTAGGGGGTTCATCCTTGTCTCCTCCTCCAACTTCTTGTGACACAATTTCGTCTCCACTTCGTAGTGTGAAACACAAGGGTTAGTAATATTATACTTGTTCCTGCTTCGCTGACCTGAGGTATAGGAATAGGCTTTACCCCTAACCTCCTTGAGGTTAGATAATTTCAAAGCCACCACTTGTAGCAATGTTGGTTGGGGCTTGGGGTTTGCATCCTTCGAAGTCACAGGTTTGACTTAGCTTCATAGTGGGAAAGGAAAGGGTCAGTAATATTATACTTGTTCTCTCTCCGTTGACCTGGGGTATAGGAATGGGATTTACCCCTAACCTCCTTGAGGTTAAATAATTTTCAAGCCACCACTTGAGGCAGTGTTGGTTGGGGCTTAGGGTTTACATCCTTTGAGGTCACAATTTTGAATTTTCTTCGTAGTGGGAAAGGCAAGGGTGGCAATATTATACTTGTTCTTGCTCTGCTAACCTGGGGTATAGGAATGGGATTTACCCCTAACCTCCATGATGTTAGATAATTTATAGCCACCACTTGTAGCAGTGTTGGTTGGGGCTTGAGGTTTGCATCCTTCAAGGTCATAGGTTTGACTCCACTTCATAGTGGGAAAGGAAAGGGTTAGTAATATTGTACTTGTTCTTGCTCCACTGACCTGGGGTACACGAATGGGATTTAACCCTAACCTCCTTGAGGTTAGATAATTTATTTAAGCCACCACTTGTAGTGGTGTTGGTTGGGGCTTGGGGTTTTCATCCTTCGAAGTCATAGGTTCAACTTCGCTTCATAGTGGGAAAGGCAAGGGTCAATAATATTATACTTGTTACTACTCTACTGACCCGGGGTATAGGAATGGGCTTTACCCCTAACCTCATTGAGGTTAGATAATTTCTAGCCACCACTTGTAGTGGTGTTGCTTGGGGCTTGGGGTTTGCATCCTTCGAGGTCATAGGTTCGACTTTGCTTCGTAGTGGGAAAGGCAAGGGTTAGTAATATTATACTTGTTCCTACTCTGCTGACCCGGGGTATATGAATGGGCTTTACCCCTAACCTCCTTGAGGTTAGATAATTTCTTAGCCACCACTTGTAGCAGTTTTGGTTAGGGCTTGGGGTTTTCATCCTTCAAGGTAACTGGTTCAACTCTGCTTTGTAGTGGGAAAGGAAAGGGCCAGTAATATTATACTTGTTCCTACTCCATTTACTCAGGGTATAGGAATGGGCTTTACCCCTAACCTCCTTGAGGTTAGATAATTTCTTTAGCCACCACTTGTAGTGGTGTTGGTTGGGGGGTTTGCATCCTTCGAGGTCACAGGTTTGACTCCACTTTGTAGTGGGAAAAGCAAGGGTCAGTAGTATTATACTTGTTCCTACTCTACTGACCTAGGGTATAGGGATGGGCTTTACCCCAAACCTCCTTGAGGTTAGATAATTTCTTGATCCTTCGAGGTCACGGGTTTGACTCCACTTCATAGTGGGAAAGACAAGGGTCAGTAATATTATATTTGTTCCTACTCCACTAACCTGACATGTAGGAATGGGATTTACCCCTAACCTCCTTGAGGTTAGATAATCTTGGACAATATCATAATTTCATACATTATGAAGGGAGAGAGGTAGGAAGATGGGGGACCGTACATATCAAAGAGGCATTTTGGAGAAAAATGGTAAATTTTTGAAAAATTCTTACCATTCTGGGTTGTCTTCAGCTTCTCATGGAGCATATCGGGCTCGTAGGGATGCCTATTCTTGTCCTTTTGTGGCAACATCACACAGATCAAAGTATTCTTTGGTAGGAAAACCTTTTTCTTTGTCAAAATCAAGGATTTTTGATCAATCAAAAGGATTAGCGAATATCAATGGCTAAATTGATTCTCATCAGGGATTTAAGCATTCCATTAGGAATCCTCATCCTACGAGAGCACTTAATTAGGAGATACAGATCCCATTTGATATTTGTGGCTCAGATAAAGACTAGGCTGAAAATATCTAGTCTTGGGCGGATGTCGTTTCGAAACGACAGGGTCCTGCAACATTCCCCAACAATATTTCTATCAAAGTTGGAGCTCCATGCAATCCAAAACCAATAAGGTGCTATTCTTCCAATACAGAGCTTTGTGGATCTGAGCCTTGATCACATAAGTTTTCCTCCATGAAGGATACACTTGCGTCATATCCAAACAATATAGCTCAGAGGCATGAAAATTGTTATCAGATTCTCTGGTTGCAACTAAGGAATGCTCATCAAAATAAGGTAAAACCATTGCCACAAGATGTAAATGGTTTTAATGCTTTTTCTCTTCCAAACATGGCTCCTTCTAGGAAAAATGTGCATCGAAAAGAACATAATACAAAATTAGGCATGAAATGGATTCGTAAGGGATGTCCTCCTCAACCCTCTGTGATAGATTTTGAATTTGAGGATCTTGCTTAGATTTCTCTCTCTGAAGAAACTTTATTGGCACAAATAAAGGATCTTACAAATCATGCTTTAATATGTAAATTTTGGAATTTCTTACCTAGTACTGAAACTTTAAAAGCATTACTTTTCTCTGAATGGGATGGGGCTAATCAAGTTTTTTACATAGATTAGGGAAATGGATTTTTCATTGTTTTTTTTCCACCAAGAAGTAGAGAGATTTGGTTTTACAAGATAAGTGTTGGTTTTTTGAGGGTTATGGGTTGTTTACTTAGGCATTGGTTCCAAATTTTGATCCCTTTTTTGTTGTAATGAAATGGGTTCCCTTTTGTCTCTAGTTTCCTACTCTACTGCTTGAATATAGGGAACTTGAAATTATGGAAACTATTGCTAATAATTTGGGGGCTTTTGTTTGACATGATATGGAGTTTTTCAAATAGCCAGATAAATAGATTATGGTTTTTGTTTTGTTAAACACTTCAAAGTCATTTCTTCATTCATAATACATTCAAATAATATGTCTTGGAGAAATGCAATCCTCATTGAAAATCCCAAGAATGTGTGTAATTTTTGCCATTTACCAGGGCATTCTTCCCATCAGTGTGAATCAAATGAAAAGGGGCCAGCTGTGAGTCAAATTGTTTCAAGATTAGGTGATTTAAATATTGATAATCATCAATCTCAAAGTGATATAAGTTTGGTGAACAATGTCTTGTAAGTATTTTCTTCTTTATCCCCACCTGTGGTCGATTTGGCTCTATATGATGAACTAGCTAGGAATGGGAATTCCATAGTATTTTAAGCTTGTTCTTCAAAATTGGGATCTCTTTTAACTACATCAAAAATCAACTCTGTTTTGCTGGAAAAAAATTGGGGGAAACATGTTTATAATCTTCATCACGGGGATTTTGATTTCTTAAAGGTCACTGCGCCTTGCCAAAGTGGCAGAGTATTAAGTTTATTGTGAATTTACCCAAGGGATGGCTATCAAAGTTAGAGTTCTTTCCTTGGGAAAGATATTTGTGTTTATACACTCCAAGCCTTTCTATAGGTAATAGTAGGCAGTTAGATGGAATAGTTTCAAAGTTGATGTGGGATAATACTTTGCTACCTAACTATAGTAGTCAACTTGAAACTCATGATACATCATTTCCATTCATGTCGTCTCATAGTAAAAATGTTATGGAAGGACTAGGATTACATGATGAACATGCTCTGGATGATCATGACAGTTTGGAAATCTAGGCAGACCCTATTGCAAATATGGTACCTAGGATCAAATATTTTTGATGAAATTGTCGAGGAAGTAACCAAGGAAGAAGGGGAATTGTTGACAGAAAATTTTGACATTATTGTGCCACCTTTTTCAACAAATTTTGCAGATGTCCCACATGGAAAAAATGAACAATTTGCAACAAATTTTGATAGTGAAATTCAAGAGAGTAGTGAAGTGTATGGGGGCGTTTTCAACTTCTCAAAACATTTAACAATTAGTCAAAATCCTCTTGTGCCACCTACGATCAAGTCGCCTAGTAAAAGAGATAGGAAGTAAAATGCATTTAAGTTGTAGGAGGAGATTGCTTCAGGAGTACATTTAACATTAGATGGTAATATAAAGAAAATATTGATGGGAGTAAGGAGCTCTCCTCAATCAATATGAAGATTATTTCTTGGAATGTTAGGGGCTTAAACACCCCTAACAAACGAGCCCTGATTAGTCAAAAAATTAATTCATCAGGGACTAATATTGTTTTATTACAAGAGACTAAGCTTTCCAAGGAGAGTTATGAAAGTATAATATTCAAGTGGACTAACTAGAATTCGTATCATTTTATTGCTCAAGAAGCATCTGGGGGATTGTTAACATTATGGAATACCAAATCAATTCAGTTGGAACCCCTCACTAATAATCCACATTGGTAATTGCAACGTGTTACCCATTTTGATTTATCCTTCTTGCTAGTTAATGTGTATGCACCAAATTCAATATTAGGTAAACACAAGCTTTGAAAGGAGTTGGAGTTAATTTTTGATCAGTTGGGAGTTGAAAAAATTATACTTGCTAGAGATTTCAATGCAATATTATCTCTTAATGAAAAAACTGGAGGAATCATACCTCCTCACAAGACAGTGGAGATCTTAGTAAGGTTGTTTATGATAATGCACTTTTGGATGTACAACCTCAAAAAGGAATGTACACATGGACAAATAAAAGATGATATTTTTTGCAAATAGCTGTATGAATTGACAGATTTCTAATTTCTTCAAATTGGGTAGTAGATAAGTATACACAAATGTCAGAAATATTACCTTGGTCTGGATCTGATCGCTTTCCTACTTCTCTCAATCTTGAAGCATCTAATTCACCTCAAAAATGGATTGCTTCATTTAAATATGAATCAATGTTGTTTAGACATAATGATTTCTTGTCATTATTGAAATCATGGTGGATACAGGCTCCATATGAGGTAGGATCCATTATGTATAGGTTTTTTAAGAAAATAAAATTTATGAAAGATCAGATAAAACAATGTAATATACATGTTTTCAAGAATATATTCCATCAAAATGATCTAGTTTCAAAAGAGTTGGCAATGGTGAATGAGCAGATTATAAGTTAGGGATTAAACCCATAGTCTTTTAAAAGATAGAAAAATCTACAAGAAGAATGGGAAGAGTTAGTGTTGCATGAGGAGCTTTATTGGTGACAAAAATCACATGAGTTATGGCTTAAAGAAGGATATAAGAATACTAAATATTTCCATATGTCAGTTCAGATGAAGAAATCTAAGAATGCAGTGTTTTGTATTCAGGAAACC
The DNA here is from genome assembly GCA_007258455.2 of Sequoia sempervirens. Taxonomy (NCBI): domain Eukaryota; kingdom Viridiplantae; phylum Streptophyta; class Pinopsida; order Cupressales; family Cupressaceae; genus Sequoia; species Sequoia sempervirens. The sequence goes on along the minus strand of VDFB02000015.1, from coordinate 328,379,881 downwards.
CCCTTGGGAAAATGGTTAAACAACGAAGTGGACATTCGAAATGAAGGTGTTAAATTCTTTTCTAATCTGCTATTTGCACCCACAAATCAAATAGATCAGTTTGTGACTGATAGAGAGGACATGTTACAAGCAATCCCTACTTTAGTCACTGAACATGATAATGAACAACTCAACAAACCTTTCACTCTTGATGAAGCGAAAGGGGTTGTTTTGTTAGTTAAAGAAGACAAGGCCCCAAGACCTGATGGAATTATAACATTATTCTTTCAAAAATGTTGGGACTTTATAGGAAATGACTTACTCAAGGCACTGGAGGAGTTGAGAACTTCCTGTTCTATGCTCAAACAATTTAACATAACACATATTGCATTAATTTTGAAGGCTAAGGATTCCAATTCTTTCATGGAATTTAGGCCTATTTCTCTTTGCAACATGATTTATAATATTTTTACTAAAGCAATATATCTTCGTTTGTTACCTATCATTCCAAAGCTTATATCAGAAGAGAAAGGTGGATTTGTCACAAGCAGGGAAACAACGAAGGGAGCTCTTGTGGCACATGAAATTTTTCATTCTATTTCTTTGCATAAAATTCCTCCATTTATCATCAAGCTTGACATTATGAAAGCTTATGATAAAGTGGACTAGTCTTTTTACAAACTTTGAAGAAGTTTGGTTTTACCGTCAGATGCTATAAATGGGTCCTTTCATGTTTAAGTGGTGCCAAGTTTTCATTATTAATTAATGGCACATCACTAGGTTTTTTTAGTTCCACTCAAGGAGTGAGGCAAGGTGATCCATTATCACCTTTTTTATTCATAGTATTAGATGAAGCTCTCAGTAGAACAGTCAAACAATTCCATTCACAAGAATTGTGGAAAGGCATTGCAATTCCTCTTACTGATTTGTCAGTCACCCATTCTTTGTTTGCTGATGACACACTATTATTTGGATCAGCTCAAGTACAAGAGGCTAAAAATATCAAGTATGTATTAGATAAATATTCATGAGCTTCTAGTCAACAAATAAATGTTGAAAAATCAAATATCTACACCTTTCATATCAAATCAGGTTTACAAAAGAGAATTGTCAATCTTCTGGGGTTTCAAATAGCAAAATTATCTTGCAAGTATCTTGGGATCCCATTCTTTTCAGGGGAAAACAAAATTTCTTATTGTTAAAGTATTCAAAAGAGAATTGCATCTTGGAAAGGTAGATGGTTGTCACTTTCAGGTCACATATTATTGATAAAATCTGTCATTTCTTCCATCCCCAATTTTATTTTATGACAATGTTAAAAGCACCAAAATATATGATTTTAATAATTGAAAAAATAATCAAGGATTTTTTATGGAAGGGAAACATTGATAACAAAAAGAAGATATCTCTTATATCTTTAGAAAACTTGTGTGTACAAAAATCCAAAGGGGGTGCAGGAATACATAAATTATCAGTTTGGAATCAGGCACTAGGTGCTAAGTTAGTGTTGCACATGTATGCAAAGTCGCATTCCAAATGGTGCAAAGTTATGCAAGCCAAGTATTTAGATAATATGGACCTTGAGAGAATTTTTAAAGCTTCAAACCTACCACAAGGCTCTACAATGTGGAGTTTCTTGGTGTCTTGTAGAAAGGTAATCTTACCATACCTTACATGGGAAATAAATGATGGTTTAAAGATAAAATTTTGGTAGGATTCATAGGGAGGTCATTCACCATTAAATTCATCTAATAGTTTGTATGATATTCAAGTTCAACTCTGTGAAAGGTGGGGTGATAAAGTAAGTGACTACTTCGACATTATAGATTCTTGTATGGGGAAGGTAAAGTGGAGAGATGTCTCTAATATTGAATATCCACATGGGAAAAAATTGGAATTCTCAAGCAGGTTGTCTGAGAGGAGTGTATATTTGTCACAAAGGGAGGATAAGTTGTTATGGGCCCCTTCAAAAAATGGAAACTACATAGTTAAAATGGGTTATATGGTGCACTAATGAATCAAGGAGAAAATATCAAACCACAAAGAGCCCTATCATTCTGTTGGGATTCCTCGGTACTTCCAAAGGTGGGATGTTTCTCATGGTTGGCTATCAAAAGAAGAATTTTGACAAGTGATAGGCTTGTAAAGCTTGGGATTGCAACCCAGTTTACATGTGTCCTTTGTGAAAATGAGGTTGAAGAAGTAAATCATCTTTTTATTCACTGCCTCTTTGCTTCTCAATGTTGGTCATTTGTTAAAGATAAATTAAGTTGGTATGCTCCACTACCAAAAAACTTGTGGGATTTGTTCTCAAGCTAGCTAGTATTGTATAAATCTACATTGTTTGCTTGTCTATGGAGAGTGATTCATTTTGTAGTCTTGTGGACCATTTGGTGGGAACAAAATAGAAGAATCTTTAGGAATGAAAAAATGAAGGTTGATCAAGTCCTCAAGAAATTGGAATCTTCAATAATAGAAATATCAAATGCCTATGTTTTGAAGACCAAACATGTTGGATCAATGTTCACAGATTCAGACTCAAAGGTTATGTAGAAATGGAATAAGATTTATCTACCATTTAAAGGAAGCCAACATAAAAATTCGAGTCAAAAAGTGGATAGAAGTAGAATTCAATGGACCCCACCTATGGAAGGATATTTAAAGTTAAATTTTAATGGTGCTTCACAAGGGAATCTAGGTTTGTTAGGGGTAGGGGTTGTAATTAGAGATCACAAAGGACTTCTTCTCTCAACAATGTCTATAAAATTATCAAAGGGAACAAACAATGTTGCAGAAGCACAAGCTTTACTTCATGTCTTTCAACTAGAATATGACCTAAAACTAAAAGACTTGGAAATTGAAGGAGACTCATTAATTATTGTAAATTCCTATAAGGAAAAAAAAATTATTGCTGGAAAATCAATTATGTAATGCAACAGGTTTGGAAGCTGATGGAAAAGTTCAGGTCTGTGCAGATAAAACACACATATAGGGAGGGTAACCTAGTAGCAGATAAATTTGCAAATGTTGGTTGTGATCAAGATCAAAAGGTATAGTTGTATGAAGCTAACATGGATGAGATAGCATAGGAACTAAAAATTGCTATTAAGAAGGAAACTATTAGCTATAATTTGATGAAAAGTTAAGCATGCTATAACATATTACTTATATTTCTTGAAAATAAGTAATAAAGGAAATCAAATAAAAAGAGAAGAAATTAATCAAGGGTTCTACGGGTTAATGTTCATGTCAAGGAGAGGGAGTTTTAATCGCATGTGGATGTTGGTAGCTCATGCTAAAGTTAGATCATATTGCTATATATTGCTAAAGGTGGATGGGCCTCTATAAAAAAAGGGTCAGCTAAATATTGCATGCATGATTTTCAAAATCATCATTAGTGTTGTACAGATTTTTCCATATCATAGTACATTTTGTTAGATTGTAAATTCATATTGTGCTATTAGCATGTGTGAAAGTGTGATTTTGAAACTAATCCAACCTTATCTTGTACAACATAAGTGTAATCTATAGAAAGAATGACTGGTAGCATGTGTATAATCTTTGGAATCCTGAAGGAAATATTTCTTTGAAAGAATATATCAAAGGAACTTCATTCCCCGATGCATTGGTGGTAGCAAAGGTATGGATTTTATTAACAAAGTGTCGGCTTTGTGCAAGTTACTAATTTCAAATGTGATTGTGGATTTAATCTCAAGTGCTGGAGACGACTGGAGTGGATGATCAAACATGTGCCAGAACTTAAACATATTTGGTGCTTTTGAAAAGGAATTGAAGTCCATTCCTGTAAATGAGTTTCTAAATTTATTGCAAGATGTAAAGGATGGTGGTTAAAATGGAAAAAATGGTTGGATTCAAGCACAACAGGAGAATACTTGCTAGTATTCAAGGGTGGTATGTCATTAGATTATGATGCTTAAATTCATGCTTTCCCTTGTTGTGATATGCAGTTGAAAGACTTACGTGGCAACAATTCTCTATTCAAAACAAACAATATATTTGTTTTTTTCCATCATTGCACACTCTATTGGTATGCTCTTTTTTCTAAACACACAAGTTTAATTTTTGTTTGTTCCACTGTGCTCTATTGATATATTCTATGTTCTAAACACACAAGATTACTTTATATTTTTTCCATCGTGTTCTATTCAGAACAAACAAGAATACTTTGTGTTTGTTCCATCGCGCTCTTTTGGTTGCTAGACAGTCTTTGCACATCAAGTATAGTATACTGTGTGTTTGTTCTATGATGCTCTGTTGGTTGTTATACATATCTTAGCTAGTATTTCCAAGTGTTCTACAAGGTCAGGTGATTGTTAGAATCTATTCTTCTTTTGGGTTTCAATACAATTTCTGGGTGGTAAAGAAACATAACAAAACATGGAATTCATGCCAAGAAGTCATAGGGCTCCTTTTCCAATTTAGGAATGGGAGATACCATTCTCCAAAGGGATAGAAAGATAGCATCTATCAAATATTTTTAAAACAAAATGCTTTCCTGTATATAGGTCCCTAAAAGTTCTGATAGGAGATGACATATTACACCCATCAACTCAGAGGTTGATATTTCCTTCAGATTTCATTTCAATATTTGTGTCAAATGTTTTGGATTGAAATCCAAATTATCAAGATATGACAAAGTTGGAAAAAGCAGTTATTTAGGAAGTTTTCTTACAAGATAATGCTCTACTCAAGAGCATTCAAAAATATAATTTTTGGAAAGGGGAAGCGTATGTGGGTGGAATTTTCCCTAGGCATTACTTGCATCATAAGGCATGTTATAGAAATATCTACATTGCACTCAAGACAAACTTGGAGTATGATTCACTAAGCCATTTGCACAGAGCACTTGCATGCCATCATTATGAAGTTGGGGAGGACATGATGAGAAACTTCAAAGAAAAATATCATGCTTTATCATTTATCCTCACTCATCATTGTCACCAAGTAGTTAGTATCAGTAAAAAAAGTTCAAAACAAAAGGAATTGGAATTGGTGGAATCTGTAGAATCACAAGCTATGCAAAGAAACAAGAAGGCTCAACAGTTCAGGCCACTCCCATAAATTCCTGACATGAACATAACAACAAATTCTTATTCAACACCACCAGCACAACAACACATGTACAAAGGTGAAATAGACGAAGGATCCTTTGTAGGCAATGCTTGATACATATATGTTATCAAATATAAGCATATAACCACATATAGCTTGTAGTTAGTATGTAATCAGTTGTATTTTGTATTATTCAAGCTGATATTTTGAATTTTGATCATATGCTAGAGTGCATACTATTAGTAAACAGACAAAACAATATTATCTAGGTTCTCAATGCTGGAAATTTTTGTTTACTATATACATGATGAGCTGAAAAGTATACTCTCAGTTGTAAAGACTATTTTTGTAACCTCTATATTATTACATAAATATATTATGTCGGCTTAAAGCCTTTTATTAAAAAAAAAAGTACCTAACTTGACTCCCCTTATTTTGTAGCCTTTATTGCTCTTGTCTTAGGACTTGGTGGCTTCGTCATTTTCTTAATTATCCACTCCTTGGTCCTTTTCTATACAATTTCTATCCTACCCTTAATATATACAATTTCTATGTTTTTCTAGTTAATAGGAAAAACTGACATCATTTGCACATGATGGAAATAAATCTAATCATCCAAATTAGATTCATCATCCTCTAGATTTGGGATATTCTAGTTCAAGTTGTACATCCTAACTTGTCTAATTGATAACCTCATCCAGTATTTTTTCCTCACTTCAAATTTATTTTCACAATAGTCCAATGATCTTCTAACTCAGGCACATGGTAAAAACCAAGCCCCGATTACAACTTGTTCTAGACAAAATCTTTGCTATTGAAAGGAAAACAAAAATAAAAGAATTGCAATTTATAATTCACCATATCACTTTCAACATTTAGGGCATATGGGAAAGATCTACATTGTTAAAATGACAAACCAATAGGAAAAGGAACACCCACCATTTTTTTCTCTTTACACCTTTTGTTCAATTCACCAATTTACCATAAAACTCCAATTAGCACATATATGTCACTAACATACTTAGGAAATTTACATGGGAAGCCATCAACCCACCAATTATGATGTATGTAAATCTTTGAAACTAGAAAAGTAAACTCCCATATAAATCAACTAATTGGGTCGTGAGGACATCAAAAAAGTAACCCTTCTACTTTTTCTATCTCAGTTGGGCCCTCCTTGTGATTTTGGCTTAATTGTCCCTTGGTTTAGTGTTGTAATGTGGATAACACATTCACATTAGGTCTTGGGCCCTTGTGAGCTAAAAAAGAACTCAAGTGGCACCTTAGTCCTTACTTAAGTGTTGTAAATTGTTGTAACACACTTTCACAGTTTTCTAGGGTCTTGTTAATGAATTTCACCTAAATAACCTCGTTTCATCATTTACCAAGCCTTATTTCAAAGTGTTGTAAAGTGTTGTAACAAACTTTCACACTTTTCTAGGCTTGTCATTAATAATAGGACCTTCTTATGCTTTAATTGGCCCTATTTTACATTTACAAACCTTACTTATGTGTATTTTTTAGAATAAACCTGATAAACATCATTTAAAACACTGAAGTCCTGAAACCCACTTCAAATGCCTGAGGTGGGACCCATTCACCCAGAGTGGTGAATGAGTCCCCTTTGGCACAAAACTTAAAATTAATTCAAATTTCTGGCAGGTTTTCATTTTCTAAGATCTAAGGTTGGCTTATGATGTAATTTCGGGAATTACTACATAATTGTGTATAAATATAAGGTTCTTTCACTCATTTCACCCCCCAATCAATCCAACAAGAAAAAGAGTATTCTAAGCATTTCAAGAATTTTCAAATCTACATACATTAGAGCCATTACTTGCATGTTTGCAACATTCTACTTCAAGGGTTTGGTGAGTTGTAGCATTGCTTTTGTTCATTCATCATTCTCTTTTGATATTTCATTTCATTTCAAGGGTTTAATTACCAACTTGGGGTTTGACCAAGGAAAACCCCTATTCACTAACCCCTTAACATTTTCCCCTCTCTTTGCATGTGATTTGTAGGTCTAGGTTGTAGATTTATCAAAGATCAAGATTGGAAAATTTGTGATCAAATTTTCAAAGCCATTCAAATTTGTCAAGGTCCTAAGAGAAGCTTGGAGAACACCTACAAATTGAATTTGACAGTTTCAGATCCCGAAACCTGTCTAGAGCATAAGTGAAAATCAAGAGCTACATATTCCATTTTTGAATTTCCAAAAATCTGAAAGTGGATTGATTTTCCATTAGTTGCAAATGATTCCCACTATATTCAAGTCTAACAAAGATTTTTGCATATCTGAGTACCCATTTGTTTGAAACTTGTTCCAACATTATTCACCTGAAGCAGGACTAAGTCACCCAACTTGGCATATAAGTCCTAGTTGGCCTAAAAAGTAGCAATTTCAAGATTCCGAAGCTCCATTCCATCTTTATCTAGTTTCCAGGTGCACACTTTAAATCCCATAGTTTTCTGTTACTATCTATTTGCATTTCTAGGTCATTTTGCATATCATAGTGTGTTTTCAAACATCTTGCATTTTCCAAGTTTACACTTGGTGGTGAACCCATTTCTTGTTTTCATTCATTTCCAAGGATATATTACAATCAAATCTCTCATAACCTTCATTGGGTTGAGGTCTCTAAGATATTCTTGAATGTGAGCATTACGAAATCAGATCCCTCTTCCTTCATTCCCCTTTTGGTGTGAACAAGGAAGTTCTGCATTCCATTTCCATTATCCGCAGGTAGCTTATAGGGAAATCCTGATACTCAATTTTCCTTTTAATTCCCATACTACCAACATAAAAAATTTATCATTCACCCACCTGAAATTCCTATAGCTATTTTCTAGTTGGATTTGGTAATTTAATAATCAGACATTGGAGTATCTTCATTAAAATATTCTTCAATTCACGATATTGGCCAAGCCCTTATGCTTGCAATCATGTAGGACAAATATGAGGACATATAAAAATAATAATTGAGTTTGAATTGGGCTATCTATCTGTGAATATGGTTGTATAGGAGTGAATTTTCACCCCTCTCACAAATTCCCCTTTTACACCCCCTAAGTTTTAGAAAAATAAAACTTGACTAAGAAATTCCACATCACCCATATATGCATCTAATTGGTGCCTATGTTTTGTGTTAGTGGGGGAATTTCTGTTAGGGACACGAGTGCGGTACATGGACATCTTCATGGTGTGCTTCCATCCCTGACAAATTCCTACCTTTGGAGTCTGCAGGATGTTACACTCCTCATTGGGGATTAAATGTAATGCCTCTATGTCAACTAGCCAGCCTAAAAATGACTCTTTCCCTCCCAATTATTCTTCAAATGCATATCTTTCATGTTCATTCTATCCTCTACACACTAGGTTGAATTCTTTAGCATCTTTTGAGCAATTCAATCCATCGTCTACACATCTTGTTACACTTTTGGCACCATTAGAGTTGTAACTTGGTGTCTTGAGGGACTACTTCTTCATTGCTGCAACATCATAGACCTCGCCAAGCTTGTAGCCTCCTTTACGTGCTTGAGAGAACCTTGCTTTTGAAGGTGATATTGTTTCATTTCTCCATTTCCATAGTATTGTCGTTTGGTTTATGAAACATAGTATTGTTATGATTGTATGGTATCCTTTTTATTGTTCTCTTTATCACATTTTCTATCTCATGGATTTCCTGGCTGTTCATGGAGGTGGAAACACCAAAGCAGGGGTTTGACTGAGGAAAACCCCTATACAAACCCAACATTTTCCCTCTCAAGATTGGCTATGTGTAGGTGTACATGTACATGGAGCTTGCTGGCAAACTGGACTCTTAGTGGGTTGGACTTCGTGCCCTTTGCTTTAGTTGTCTTCTTTATCATCTTCATAGTTATTTCTTACATACTATTATTCATCATTTTGTTTAACACGTTAAAACCCATTAACTAGACCATTAGTAGGTTCTCTGGTATTCAACACTATACTTTTCATTGTCTGTCCATACGGATGCTAGTGCCCCAGAGAGATGCTAGTGTGCTACGCTGTCATCCTTGACCCACACTTGTCCTCGAGTAGAGAGATTTCTGAGGTATTGTTTGGGTTCTACAATTTAGCTTATTTAGTCCCATCCAAATGTTTAGACTAGTAGAGTGATAGAAGCACTTGAGAGTTTGTTTCATTCTCTATCCTTGACCTAAAACACCTACTTAGCTTGAGGTAAGTTAGGGAAGTCCTTTGCTCTCAACTCTTCATGACTTGGAGCCTTGGTGTGGTTGGTCCCCCTACCTTACATTTTGGTGAACTTGATGTGAACCATTTTGGTTCCATTCAACCATGCTGAAAGGCCCTTTCCTCATATCCTAGGAGCATGTTGGGTGTGGGTGTTATGAGGCATTTTTCCTTGCAACCCAACCTGCAACCCCTAGTAGCGTAGTTGGAAGGTTCTTTAATTATCGTGGAATGAAACCTTAGTTAGGTCATTGTCTAGTTAGAAAACCCTTGGGGATCTGTGAAAGTTCTGTCTAGTATACGTGATGGCCTCCTTTTTACATTTTCCCATCCTATCTATGTAGCCTATGAGTAGTTCTTCTGGCATAACTTTCACCTCACATGACTTGTCGATGAATTACAATAGAGAGCCATCTCCCTTATACATCCCCACAGGAATCAATGGAAACACTGTAACATGTGTTCTTGTTGACCTAACATGTTGGGTGAATGCCATTATTGAGGAGATTATGATGATTAAATTCTTATATAAAGATGAGTATGACGAATTTGAGAGCACAATCTGTACACATAATGGAATTTATGTACCTACTTTTGGCTGCATCACCTTGTCGGTCCTTGTTGGACCTAAATCAGTGAACTTACTCTTTGACATAATCCTAGGGTCTAAAATTTTTAGGGTGAAACTGGGTATTCCCTGGTTGGTCGCTATGAATACAGCTCCCTTAGTAGTGCATAAATTCCTGAAATTCATCCATAAGGGGACAATGCATGTAGTCGATGACACCGACTATAAACCATGGGTTGCACATGGTAGCTATTTGCTGGATCACTTTTGGCCTGCACCCATTGGTTTGCTTCCTCTTAGGATGGACCTATTGTACCAAATCTATGTAAAGTACAAGAGTGGGCACTTAACGCCTAAAGTGAGATACCCTCTGTCTCTGAATGCCATCTTCCATAGGGCTTGCCTAAAGGCTGATAGTGATGTCGCCTGAGCTTAGAAAAGAGAAAAGGAGAAGTGTGCTCATCACTCTTCTTCTTCTGTTGTCCCACCTGTCACTTCCTCTTTCCCTATGCCTCTCTTGATGTCCCTCCTGGACATCCCACCGTTCTCAAAGCCCGTGGACTTGCCAAACACCTCTGTGGTTTCTATTGTAGTCTTCTCCTCCTCTTTTGTGTCTTCAGCCTCATTTTTAAGGATCTCTCATCCTCTGATGAAACAAAAGATGGAGGATGACCTTGCTAGAAATGGGGATTGAAAGAGGAGTCCACCTTCTTTAGAGGGTGGTTTTGCAGTAGCATGTGCCATCCTAGTGATGGAAGAAGTTCTAGCATCCCTAAAAAATTTCACTGCTCCTAAGTCACTTGGTGAGCCTAACAGTGAATCTCGAATGCCACCTCCCTCATCCGTTGAGGCAACTTATGGCACTCATGTGAAGTGCATGTTTAACTCTTTAGACGAGGTCCCAATCCTTTCAATGATCTTCATGAAGTCACTGACCTTCATTCCACAAGAATTGAGCAGAGAAGACCTCACAGGGCCTTCTTCCTTGGTTCTTGTTGCAGGGGGGTTAGAGGGTTCCCCCTTTGATATTCTTCCCTTGCAGGCTCATCCGTCTTCTTTGTGTAATGATCTAGATTGGCATGCTGATGACCTCTTGGTTGATGAGTGCAAGGGGGTGCCTCTTCTTTATCTGTAGTGTAGAGAGAATGTGTGTGTGTGTGTGTGTGTGTTTGTGTTCCCTCATGCTTGTGTTATGTGTTTTTGGATGGCCCTTGTCACCCTTGTAGGTGCCTGGATATAGGAGTGTTTATGTGTTGTACAACTTCCTCTATTTGTTGTTTATGTGTATTAATTTTTTACAATTGGGGATGATGCAAAGTGTTGGGGGAATTTAGGCTTCCCTTCCATGTTGACCCAATTTTTAATATTTTTATTTTGTCTTCTCATGCATTCTTCATATGGTCTTATAAAGTAGGGGGTTGATGATAGTTCATTTATATATTATTAAAATCTATTTATCTATATTTATGAGCAGCTTTGACCTTGAAACAACAAATTTCCCTTTTGTCTCTTGTTCGTGATGTTACTATTTTTCTTTACACTATTGTTCTCTTATTTTTTGTGCTTGCTTTGTGATGTTGTGGTGCTCATGTGTTGTCCCTCTTGTGCATGACAACATTACTACAGTTACATCTCACTATGTTTTACAGGCCACAACATCTCTTTTTCATTCTTGCTTTCTCTCCTTAGGATGTCATGTGCCTCTGCATTCTACATGCACCATCCTAAGGGGGGCTATCACATCACTTCGATGTTCAGAAAATGCACATGGTGGCCAATGAATCTTTTCTTGAAAATATTTTCAATTTTTTTTTCAAAAATTGCATTCTCAACAAGGATCCCTAGCAGAACGTGTTTCCTTCTTCATGGATATGTAAAGAAAGAACTTGAAAACCTTTCCTCCGAGGAGGGATAAAATTTTCTTGTGGGAGAAGCCTTGGCCTTCCCCTCACAAGGTGGCATTTTCTTCCGTTCAAAAGGATTCCTTGATGTTGAATTGATTTATGAAAAATTCTCTTGCACTTTCAAACAATGTGTCCCTTTAGTGGATTGCTATTATTTTTGAAGGGTTCTAGAGGGACCCCTTTGAAAGCTCTTTTTTCAATTTTTTGATTGTCTGCGTGACTGCCTGCTTGGTTGACTGTGTGGCTACTTTTTGTTTTGTAACATGTTTTATCTGTGGATTAACATGTTGCTTTACAAGTGCACCTGTGAAGTTGTTTTCCAATTCGACTATGCAGAGTCCCCTTACACTAGGCTTCCTTCAAGAGAGAGTACCTAGGGGGTGACTTCTTTGTAGGTCTAAAGGCATGTGAAGTGCTTGCATCTTGTAGGATTTGTCCATTGTTGGTCTATGGGCCTTCGACACACTTTGCTCAACTCTATAGTTCTAAGGATCTACGAAGTCCTTTATTTGAACCTCCTCAGGAGAGTACCCATGGATTTATTTGATTTCCCTACACTTTCAATCTTGCTAGATTGCGGTTTGCTTCCTTGGTGGATCAGGTATACATAATTTCTAAACTCCTCGATCTACTTTACCAAAAATTCATTGAAACTCATGCTTGCTAAAGTGGGGGTAAATTGTATAGGAGTGAATTTGCACCCCTCTTGTAAATTCCCCTTTTACACCCTTTACTTTATAAAAAATCAAACCTGACTAAGAAAGTCCACATCACACATCCGCAATGCATCCACGTGGTGCCTATCTTTTGTGTTAGTGGGGGAATTTCTATCGGGGATGTGAGCACGACGTGCGGATTTTTGTGTGGTGTGTTGCCATCCCTAATAGATTTTTGCCTCTAGATTCCACAAGGACATTAGACTTCTCATTGGGGATGAAGTGTAATGCCTATGTGTCGACCATCTAGCCCAAAAATTGATGTTTCCCTCCTAATTCTTCTTCAAATGCATATCTTTCATGTTTATTCTAACTTCTACACACTAGCTTGATTTCTTTAGAATCTTTTGAGTAATTCAATCCACCTTCTACACATCTTGCTGCACTTTTGCCACCATTGGAGTTGTAACTTAGTGTCCCAAGGGACTGCTCCTTCGTTTTTGTGGTAGCATAGACCTCACCAAGCTTGCAACCTCCTTTACATGCTTGAGATCACCTTGATTCAGAGGGTGATATTGCTTCATTTCTCCATTTCCATAGTATTTTCATTTGACTTACAAATCATAGTATTGTTATGATTGTTCAGTATCCTTTCTATTGTTCTCTTTATCGCATTTTCTATCCTGTGGCTTTTCTAGTTGTCTGTGGAGGTGGAAATACCAAAGTGAGGGTTTGACCAAGGCAAACCCCTATACAGCCTCAATATTTTCCCTCTCTTGATTGTGTGTAGGTGTATGTGTACATGGAGCTTACTGGTGAACTGGACTCTCAGTGAGTTGGATTTCGTCACCTTTGCTTTAGTTGTCTTCTTTATCATCTTCATAGTTATTTCTTACATTCTATTATTCATAATTTTGTTTAACACGTTAAAACCCATTAGCTAGACTATTAGTAGGTTCTTTGGTATTCAACATTATACTTTTCACTTTCTGGTCGTATGGACACTAGCACCCTAGAGAGATCCTGACGTGTCACGCTATAATCCCTGACCTACACTATTGTCCTCGAGCAGAGAGTTGTTTGAGGTATGGTTTGGGTTCCATAAACCAACTCATTTAGTCCCAACCAAATGTTTGGGCTAGTAGATTGACATAAGCACTTGAGAGTGCTCTTTATTCTCTATCCTTGACCTAAAACACCTACTTAGCTTGAGGTAAGTTAGGGCAGCCCTCTACTCTAGGCTCTCTGTGACCTGGAGCCTTGGTGTGGTTGGTCACCCTACCTTACAATGGTCATTGATGATGTCAACCCAATCAATAAATTATTGCCCATGGAAAAGAATCACGGTGAAAAAATGTATCCAAACTTCAAAAATTATGAGCTTGTCTTCATTGTCAATTGATTTGTGCAACAACACTATGATGTCACCTATTTCATTCATAAAATGCAACGTATGTAAATTATTGGGAAATTGAGATTTTCCCTTCTTCAAAATTTCCAACCATTGTTTCACTATCATATATTGATAGTTGTTTTACTTCTCTATGAAACATGGATATGAAATAGTGACTTCATATTTGCAGATTTATTCCCGTGAGGTAATTTAAGCAATGAATGAAATGTATCCCTATCAAACTTGGAAATGACTTTGTTATCCTCCGTCTTCACCTCTCTCATCTAGGGGCATAGTGATTGATGCATTCTAAACCAAGTTCAAGCAATGAATCGGGATAGGGAAATTGGTAGGTCATCACAACCCGCTTTCTACCAAAATTTGAGTAATAGGGGTTAGATTTTCTCCATTCATCCTTTCCCAAAAATCTTTTCACTTGACATGCCCTAGCTTGGTGTTTCCAATTTTAGACATTTAGCTCTCCAAACCAGAAAGGTGCTTGTGTCCAAGGTTTTTGTACTTCATTTTGTCCAAAATAATATCATAAAATATTTTAACCAATTTTCTCAACAAAAAAATGACTATATCCTGAGGAATTTTAATTTCGAGTAGAGAATTGCATATTTCATAGTTATTCATGTAAATTCTCTTTCTTGATATGAATTTCTTTTTAACATAATAGTAATGGAGGAATTATGTACCTTTAACTTCAGCTGGAGGATTTTGTACTACAAAGCCCATGATTTTGTTCAACTTGCTTCTCAGTTGCGACTAAAATTCTACTCTTCACTCTTGCTTTCTCCTTGAAATTCTTCATGAAAAACTCAATTGGGGAAAGAATCCCACTTTATAAGCAGGTAATAAATGTTCTTGGTTTTCAAAACTGTATTAATTGCATGTAAATGTTGGCATGCGTCAGCTTTCATTTCTTCTGATATACACTTTCTTCTACTTGAATTTCATTCTCGTGAAAGTTTGAAAGGTTCTTATAACTAGAGGGACCTTTGACATAGTTTTCAAAACCACTTATTCCTCTGAAAGCATATTCGATCTCTTAATTGCTTTGAAAGCTTATTATTTTGCTCAAAAATTCCTTTTAAAAAGTTTTCTCGGATTTGATATTGGCTATGATAACCTTGTTAGCTTTTAATGAGGTTTTAAGAACCCCATCAGTTTCTGAAACAATTTTGAGAACCTCTTCCAATGTTGAAACAAGTTTCAATCTTCTTCATATTTCAACAATTTGAAACATCAAGAATCATTCTCTTCCTCCTTTGAAAATACCACATGTTTAACAATTGATCCCTTTCATGAAAATCAATCTTTCGGCTTTGAGCTTGGCTTTAGAAACCTTGTCAGGTTTTGACTAAGTTTTGAGAACCTCTTCTAATGTCGAAACATTTATAGAAAAATGAATAAAAGAGGAAGGAAGATTTCAAACACCTTGAAAATATAACACAACATAGGCTTTTCGCTTTAAACACAGGGTATGAAAACTCCGTCGACATTCTACATGGTTAGACTAACCTCATTGGTAGCCAACAAGGTTTAAAGAACCTTTGGAAAAGTCAAACTTTTGACGCTTGATAATTAGACAGTAAGTTTGAAACTTGAAATAGATAATAACGAAAATAAGACCCGAATAATTGCTTTAAGGACCACAACACAAAATCAAAGCAACACATATCAAGAAAATTACATTCTCAAGAGATGTTTACATCCTTATTTCACAGACAGAAGTATAGTTCAACTGTAGAACTATTCATATTTATCTAAATTGAAAAATATATTTACAAATGTGTCAACACATTAAAAATAATGACAGAAAAATTCAATAATAGAGGAGTTTCTAGGTAGTATTGTTCTCAGATTTTAGTCCATGTGGAAGATAACCTGAGCTCCGTATTGAGGTCGTACAGTAAATAAAAGCAATGGAGCATGAGTATAAGAAGGTGAAGTGACAAAAGAAAATTTTTGCAGAATCATGGCCAGCACTAATTTTGCTTCCAACAAGGCAAAATTCTGACCCACACATATAGTTGGACCTGTTCCGAAGGGCATGAATGCCATTGGATGCTTTGCGGCCTTTGCAATTCCTTCGCTAAATCGCCCTGGGTTGAAATCGTTGACATCATTTCCCCACAAAGCAGGATCATGGTGCATTGGAAGGATCGGAAGCACAAGTTGAGTGTCTGCAGGAATTGAAAGCCTTCCAAGTTTCATTGGCTCACATGCCTGTCGCAATAGATACACAACAGGTGGATACAGTCTCAAGACCTCATTTATGATCATTCCCACCTACAAAACAATCATACAATATTTTGCGAGACAAATCAGAAATATTGCTTTGAATTCAAATCCCAGTGCTTGTTTACTATTCAAAATGGGTATTGCTTCCCAATACATTCTTTGAATTTCTTTAGCTAAGATAATATGAATAAATTTGTAGAATTTCTGTGCTTTTTGTTTCGTTTCTTAGACCAATTGTTTACCCACTCCTAATTGTTCTAGTTTGACCTCCTTTAATATCATTCCACAAAGGCCCTATATATGCGATTGATTTCTGTTTCCTATATATATTTAAATCTACAATAACTGAATCTATGTTTCTCTAAGGATGTCAGCAGGTACCTCATGTACAGGGAAAAGTACAGAGGCTTAAAATTCAGTTTATTAGAGCCAGCAAATGACCCCTACTCTAATTTATTATTTTACTAATTTCAAAATACTTTATGATATTCACATGGAAATTTGGGTTTCTGTTATATTGTCCTTACAATTTTGAGGCGACTTAAGCTGTCTGCATCTGGATAATTATTTTTCCCACAAACTTCCAGCACCTCTCTGCGACCTCGCTCTTGCCAATCTTGATGTATGCCCAACAATATCATGCTCCATGTCAAGAGGAGTGACGTCGTTTCATGACCAGCAAGGTAGAAAGTCTTACATTCATCAATGATTTCCTCTGTAGTCAGGCTTGCTTTGCTTTTAAGATTGACTCCTACCTGCGCCTCGCTTTCAGACATCATAAAACCAAGCAGATCGGCACCGTAGCTACCTGTTTTTTCCATTGCAGCTGTCTTTTTCCTGGCATCTATAACTGGTTCTAAGCATCTTCTTATATTTTTCTCCAAATTCCAACGTTGCCTATTCTTTGTAGTAGGCAGAAACCTGATAAGAGGAGTCACTCTCAGACATTATGTAAGAAACAAAAGATAGTTATAGATTATATGTACTTCATAATATGGGTAAGCCCTCCTAAACTACAAAGGCATTTATCCTAGTCACACAAATATTGGAGAACCTTTGCAGCGACCGTTTCAAATAAATACATAACTGCGACAGAGACAAAATATTGATTGCATTCTTTGGTTATTTAAGCATGAAAAATCGTACTGTCACAAAACTCAAGTTTGTCACCTGAAACCTGGAATATAAACAGTGCTCGATAATTCAGATGTAAGAATCATCTGTTTGGCCTGCATATCAAATATTTGCTTTCCCTCTGAAAAACTGCTACCAAATGCCGTGCGGGCAATAATATCTGCTGTGAGATCGCGGAACTCCTTTAGCACTTCAAGTTCTGATGCACCTGACGATATCGATTTACTCCATTCATCCAGCATATTGGCACTGCTTTTCACAATTGTTGGAATCATACCCTGTAATGACAGAAATAGTTTAATAAAATTATATAAATTTCGGTATGACGGATCATATATTCCTATGAAATTCTGAATATAAATATGAAAATAGATAAGTATTTATAAAATAATCTACATAGTTTCTAAAATATAAGGGTTTTTATATTTGCAGTCATGCATCTGGATTATATTTAAGATAAAAGTAACCCTTCTGATCTAGATAGTTTCTAAAAGATTAGGGTTTTTATTCCCTCTGCTATAACCCTTCATTAAAGATATGTCAATCCAGGGCAACAGGGGATGGCCCTTAATTTAGGTTTCCTGATGGGAAAAATTACTGGCTTAATTCAAAAAACAGAAACAATTCGATTCATATATTAAATCATTTTAGTTCTAATTTTTCTCTGAAAAAATATCCTTTGCAAGAAAGTACCTAGCTAGAAAAACAGCCATTTTATTTAGGGGAGAGGGGTCCATAGTGGAGCAAGGTTCAATAGGTGAGATAGAAGTAGTCCTTAGTGTGCCCCATAGTGAAAAATCTTTATATCCAATTGTAAGACACTTTTTATCAATAAAGTACACAAATTGAAAAATCATTTGATGTCACATCAGCGCACCAATAAAACATGACTTAATGCACCACTATTGGTCTCACTATTTTTTTGGGCCTTTTTGGATATCTCAACAAAAAGCATGCTGATGTGGCATTATATTTGATGATGTGGCCCTAAAACGAAATATAGAAGCATGTGAGTTGCCAAATAAACTGCTGTAAAATTGAGAGTGATTTGAAATTTTCACATAGGTTTTTGAGAAATGCAAAGTTAGGGTGCTCCACTATGAACCCCTCTCCCTATACATTCGGACAACTAAATAGATATTATAATAAATCTATTAAAAAACAAGTTAAGCAAAGTAGCCATAATTGCTAAATTTGTCAAAAGCGTTAGAAAATTTCCTAGATAAAAGTTAGTTTAGTTAATCATATTGTGTTTCATATTGAGATGAAAAACTTAAAAATGATATGTACCGAGATAGACTAACTTGAAACATCTAACTCTTTGTTAGTGATATAGTATTATGTTTGCAATGAAGCTGAACTCATCTGTATTAGGGTTTGTTTGAAAATTAATAACAGAAAACTTTTCGAAAATCTTAGCCTTCTCTTTGGTTTTTACAGCATGGATGCAGGGCAACTATTTGGAAAAGTGTCAATGCAAACTTAAAGAAAGGGTTTTATATTGCATGGATGTACGACAACAGTTTCACAAAATGTCTGAGCCAAAAGCACAGCTAGAAATAAACTACTTCCCAAATTTTGCAGCGTTAAGTTTATAATGAAAAGCAAAGCTCACTGAGTATTGAATGAACCTTTTGGACAATAAAAGGATGCCCAAAGAAGGTATTTACAAAAAAAAATTGCACAGAACTTACCACCAGGATGTGGAACTTGATAGATTTCTCTCTGAAAAAAAATGATTTATATATTATTATCATTTTGGTTCTAATTTAGCGCATAAGTAGTAAGTACAGACAGTCAGTGCCTTACCTTCAGGAGATCCATACGGAAGGCAGGATTGATGATTTTCCTGTGCTGAGCCCATTTCTCACCTGTCAACCCCACAAGACCCTGTCCAACCAGTTGTCTAGAAAGGGGATTTCCTAGAATTTTTGTATAGCTGCCAAATTTAGTGGAACATATCTCCTTAATAAGCTCAGGGTGGGGAACAACCAACCTGGCTTGAGAGCCAAACCAGAAAATAAAATCCTGACCTATATCACATAGAACAAGTTTACTAATCAATATGGTTTTTAGAACCCTGCATCTTCTTCTTAATCACTCACTATTCTAAGTTCTAACAACACCCAAGCAAAACAATCAATGGTGCTAAGTAGGAATTCCAGTATTATGATTAATGAAACACCAGATGCTTTAAAAAATGCAGAATACAAGTGTACCATAATTTGTGCTCCACTGATGATAATAGGGAAGAACTCGAGGGAGTATGTCATGTGAGAGTGGCATGGGTTTGGCTCTCTGCTCATCGAGCATTCTGGATATATCTGTCAAATTCCCATCGAATAGCCTGTATGGAGGGCCCCTGATTCCTTGGGCTTCAAAGGACTTTTTCAATTGCAGAGGCTTCCACCATATCGTTCTTGCAATCTTGACCAAAAACAAAACTAAACCTGCACAAACAGCTGCCCAACCCCAAAATACCCACTCCATATTCCGACGTGGCCAACACCCACTGATTCTTTGGTTCTGAAAGCTTCAGATTTGTACTAACTATGTCTTTGCTTCACTTATTTTCTGGTTGCGCCTTTACGCTCTCAACCAAACAGTTGCACCCCAATTGATACAACTGCTGCTATTTCAAATATGGAGAATTAGGTCAGTTTGTCTTGCGAGCATAAAGCCTTCAGTGGCTGCTAAAATATGGTACTCTTGAATTCAAACCGACAACCAGCAGTTTACAAGCCCACAACCACAACCACACCTTACCGGCTAGATAACGTGAGATGGTCAAAGTGTTTTAGATTACCAATTATGAAAGATCACTACTTCTCATATTTCTTTAAGATTCCGGGTCAAATTAAGCATAAACGGGAGAAATAGAAGTGGTATAGAAGAACGCTACCAGGATTTTATCACATATTTTGGTTTCATGTGTCTCCATGTTCATGTGAATAATTCAACTGTACAAGAAAAGTCTCATGTTGGATGGGAAGGCTATAAATGAAATATCGACCGAGGTCTGAGATAACATTCAACAGTTACTGATGTTGGTCGTATCACGGCTTTAGAATTCAAAACAGAATGGACTACATTATAGTCGTTGAATTAGATAATGCCACGTTTATTTTTAAACCTTATCATAGTTGTATCATGGTGACGCCACTCTACACTAGCTGGGAAACGTCCCTAGGAGACGTACAATTGTAAACAATGTGATGGAATCTAAATTTAGTCATGATCAGGGGAGAGGAGGGCCTGATAGTGGAGCCGGATCTAAGGGTGGGATAGAAGTTATGTTATAAGAAATGATAAATGGAAATTACAATGTTAACAATAACGTGACGAGAAATGGTATATTTATAGACTGTATATAAGAAATGGATATATATTCAAATATTCAGACTTATTATAAATTTTTGTCTCATATAAATAAAAATGCACGCATGTTAAAAGTTTGTCAGATACAAAACATAGTTAAATATAAACCAAGAATATTATATCACTTTTAAATAATTTAAAATACTTTTTAGTTCAAAATTAAAAATACAACTATCATAATTGTTTCCAATAATATATATATATATATATATATATATATATATATATATATATATATATATATATATATTGAAAAGTGTCATCAAATTTTAGTTAAATTCTCCAATCTATATGTTTGATGTTGAAGGAGTGCTTTTGATTGCTTGACCTTTCTCCATTCTAGCTTCAAATAAACTTTCCTCTACATTATCTTCAAGCACCTCTATTGGCAATTCATCACTTCCATCATCCATTGAGCTACCATAGTCCCACATTCTATGAGGCCCTAATTTATAATTTGTTAAAGCTCAAGATAAAAAATGAAGATTTGAATGTACATACACAAGATCTTCTACATGTTTGCTACCTAGCTGGTTACACTTCATAGAATGGATGAAGGCATGCTCACTCAAATTACTTTCACATGCAGAAGCACTAGAGACATGTTTATGTAAAATGAAAGTAAATAATATTAGCATTTTAAAATAAATTAATAATAAAATAAATTTGTAATTCAACTATCATATGATTATAGTGTCTCTTAGTAATGGTGTTTTTGTTCCATGATTCTCCTAGAATACTTTGGGTTCAAAATTCAATTGATCAAATGACACATCTCCATGAGCAAAATTATCTACTCCATTGTCGCATTTTGACATTTTCTCCTTGATTTTAGTGTGATCTTCTCCTTTTTGGATAAACTCTATCCATATAGGTTTTCCATCCCAAGGAAACCTCATCATCCAACCATGGATTTTTGTGAAACCATTTTTTATTAAGTCAAAATCCAACAAAATGAAGAGGACTATGAAGCATCTTCCATCTTTTTAAACTATATTCCCAAACAATATCATGTGTCTCTTGATCAAATGATAGTGTCCCAACAATAAATATATCTTGTAGCCTCTCCCTCATTTGATCTAGCTTCTCAAACACATCTCACATGCATTGTTTATCATTATCAAATAGATAAAGGACTTCAAGAATAGGCTAAGAAAGTGTTTGAAGATCACTCATGTGTTTCTAGATCCACTACCAATTATGAGATCAAAAATTTCATCACATGCTTGGCTACTACTACATGTTCTATCTCTCCATCTCTCCCATTCATCACACCACCATATTCCTTAATGATTGGTTTACCTATTGCAAATACGGTTGTCGTTGGACCAAAAAATTGACCTATTAATGTTTGATACAACCGCTAGAGTTAATGAATCCATGAGAGGCGATTAAGCCATGTCACAAACCTAAGTGTTGTGCTACACAACATAAGGAGATCAAAGGCACACACCTTGCAACAACCCCTCTAGCACAAGCGAGGGGTTTGAACCCATGACCTAGGCTCTGATACCAATTGTTATAAAGACAGTTGTCGTTGCACCAAAAGATCAACCTATTAATGCCTGATACAATCACTAGAGTTAATGAATCCATGAGAGGCTATTAAACCATGCCAAAAACCCGAGTGTTTTGCTGCACCACACAAGGAAACCAAGGGCATACACCTTGCAACATTACCTTCACAATTTGATCAACCATGATGAAATTGGAAGCAAACCATGTCTCTGCACATCTAAGTAGCTGCAAAGAAGCATGCTTCCTATATAGCATGTGACATAGAGTGATTTACAATAAAATAATGTATTTTTTTACATTTGCAACTACCTCACTAATTCAAGGAAGCTTATTATGTAAATCTTTAAGAAGTAAATTCATGCAATGAACTGCAGATGGTGTCCAAAAATTATTTGCATATTCATCTTCAATAGCATTATCAGTTATTATGTGCACACCATTATTTTTCCCTACCTATTCAATTGCTTCTTGGAAAATACCTACCAAATATGGTGCATCTTTCACATGACCTAAAGTATCATGTGATTTGATAAACATTGTACCCTTAGGTGAAGAAATGATAATACTAATTAGTGGTTTATGTGCAATATCATTCCAACCATTTGAAACTATAGAGACACCTGTATATGACCAACTATCTTTAATGTCTTGTAGTCTTTCCTCAATGTGTTATGTGTTTCTTCTCATCATCCTAAACAATAGTGTGAAGTTTTTCAAAACTCAAAGGCACATATCCTTTAGTAGGTGCATTATTGACCATCGTTATAGCTTCTTTCCACAAAGAAGACCTAGCTATGCTGAATGACATACCACAATTGAATAAAATTTTCCCAATAGCAACATCTACATTCTTTTTGTCAGTAGCATCAAACATTTTCCCAATTTGAGATTCATAAATAGAGGTAGAAGAAGAACTTGAAAGGGTGGCCTCCCTAGTTGATAATCTTTTGATTTCCCCTGTAATGGTTTAGTAGGTTTTAAAGACTCTACAAAAGTAAACTCTTTGATCAAATCACTTATTTCTCCTTTTGGAATTAAACCACAAGCAACTATTTGTTCTTTCTTTCCAACCCCCAACAAATGATACCAAACTCGTACAATTGAACTAGCCTTATTTATTCAACAATGTGGGAAAGTCCATTGCCTACTTCCAGAACTTCCATAATTTGATGTTGAATAATTTCCAGTTATTATGACCATCTTCCACAACCTTTTCTCAAATTCCTTCTTCACTTTGTTATACTCTGTGGGGTTTGTGGATTGACTTTATAATTGTATCATAGAAGGATTTGAAGAATTACCATCCATTTTCCCTTAAATGTTGTATAAAACTATATAAATTTTCAAAATAACAATATATACAACTAATATATTTACTGTAAATAAAATGCATTTGTATAAAGAATCATTTGTATTCTATTTTTTTATAAAAAAAAATAATGATTAATAAATTAATCAATGGAAGAAATAAACATTCCTACAACAAGACTTCTTAACTCTCTTCTTCTTGTAAAGCTTTCAATCAATTCTCTTTACAAATGTTGTTTAATAAATTCTAATCTCCCTTTCAATCTTTTTATAACAAAACTAAAAAACTATATATAGGAATAGTTATATTTAAAATAACTTCAATTATATAAAACAATGCTTATAGTTAAAAAAAAAACACCTATAGTTAAAAAAATTAATCTAAAAAAACACTTATAGTTAAAAAAATAAAATTATAAAACATATTTCTATATTTTAACTTTATGGTGTAGTCGAGATTAGAGGGCCTTGTTAGGCTATCCAATCACGCAGCCAAAACACAGAGCACAAAACATATAGATTGAAACACATAGGTCAAAAACATTCTTTTATTCATTTAGAATAACATTACATTCAGGAATTACATCTACATGGCATTTCCTTGTTCCTGTTGGCTTCTCTACCAGTACTACTTCTCTCTCTGCCAGGTGCTTTCCTTCTGGCTGGCTATTCTGCCACCTTCACTTGTACTCTATTTTGTGAGCTCCTAGCTACTTTCCCTTTATCCCTCCTTCCTATCTCTGCCTAGTCTCAAGCTATCCATTTATATCATGACCTTCCTACATGTTGGCCTAGTCGTTCTACCTTCTCTGTATCGTAATATAATCATTCGGTTACCTCGTTGTCTGTAGCTTCCAATTGTTGACAAATCAGCATGGATTCCACAACAATGAAGTGGAAATCCATCATATCTCATTCTACCAGGTGTTGTGATCTCATTCACACCACTGCCATTGACTGTCACTCATATCGTATCGCTCACACTACTACCATTGCCCTGTCGGTGAGACTCTAGTTCACGTTCCATCGATATCACCATGTCATACCGATACCACATTGTCACTCCATCTTATTGCTATATTTTTGGGACCATCTCACGAGTCTTGTCGATGAAGCTTGGTCCTATCGATCAACACATTATTTCGATGTAGGTCCACCTTATGCTCTATTTGTCATTCCATCACCATGTCATGGATCATAATCCACAACATGAATGTGGATTAACCAATCCCATCATTCCATGTGTTTTCTCATCCTCATTGTCTCCCACATCATCATGACTTCACGTCATCCTTATCCTGTTAGGTCCCATAGCCAGCTTCACATTTCTATTGCTCTATTGGATGATCGGAGGATCACACAAGCATGTTATATTAGAGGCATCGGGGAATAAGAGATTATGGTGCCCTTTATGCCTCTATCAGCTCCAATATCCTTAGAGACATGGGCTTAGATATCAATATTGCCAGCCTCACAAAGGTATATCAGGTGATAGGACCTATCGAGCTATCAATGCACTACTAGAGCCTAACAGAATGTCCCATCAATGGAACAATCCCGACCAATGGAGGGGTTGGAGAGTGTTGCTCCTGCATCAAACTCCCATGGTGAATAAATTCATGTGCTCATGCACATGCATCCTTCAGTTTTTACTTCTTCTTCCACACTTTCCAATTGTATAGCCTCCTCGATTTTGTACTACCATACTTGCACCTTCACCTTTGTACTTTCACTATCTACATTTGTTGACTTCTCTCTTTCTATAGATACATTCCCCTTCGGATCTCTTTGTAAACTGCAGATCCCCGCCATTCTTCCTCATAGTCTTCCATCTTTGTGGCAATTAGCCTACTACAATTTTTCATCCTCCGAGAACACTCCTTCCATGGTTCACTCTTCACTACCTTATCCATTTGCACAAGGATTTCTACATGCTTCACTACTACTATGCTTTCTCCACCCTCATCTATTTTCATCAACATGTTCTCCTAGAAGCATTTTATCTCTACTCCTGCTTCTTCAACCATATCTGCAATACATTATGCACTCATTAATATTTCCTTCAAAGGATTCTCTTGCAACCTCTTTTCCTTCATGCCTTCACAAAGACATGATTCCATGACAAGCTCCTCTCATGCTATTCCTTTTTAATCCTCTTGTATGAGGATTTATTCTTCGATGCCACTGACTTGACATCATACTACAATCTCCCTGTTTCCTGCAAAGACACCATTATAGAAAGGATTATGAAAATCATGAGTCTTGAAAGACTCTTCACCAACACTATCTTCTCCTGGTGCAAAATTTTTTTTCTTCTTCATCAACTTTGCACATTTTGCATCCAAATAACTTTAGATTAGCCTCATCTCTTCTCTCCATAGAATTTCATCTCTATCTTCTTCAATCCCATCATCAAACTTGGGACTATCTCCTCCCATTTGCATCTCCTCCATTCCCTTATCCTTTACCTTTCCTCCCAGGAAGATATCGATCTTCCTCATTTCCTCTATCAACAAAGTGACATCCTCGTCTTCACCAATCAACTCATTAAACTTAGGATTCTTCAGATCCATCATATCTTCATGCAGACCTACATTCACATACTCAGTCATATTACTAGGAATTAATTCAAGAGACAAAGTTGTCTCCTCAAGTGCCTCCTCTTTGGACACTTTCTCTTCCTTTCTCATTTCATCTTCTAGTGCACCTTGTTGTACTTCTTTCACACCTTTTTTTGTGAACCCCTCATCAAGGGCACCCATTCTTGCTCCTATGTTTCTCAATTCTTCAATGACCTTCATTTTTCTCATCTTCTCCTAGTACTCTTCCCAGAATGGGATTATCACTGGTCTCTTCATGACCCTTCTTGTCCTTTTATTCAAAGACATCTTCAAGAACTCAAAAGTTCCTCTACAATTACAAATCCACCTTGCAACAATTTCTCTTTTCTCGATTAGGGTATCCATCCTCTACAGTTACAAGTCCTTTCCTGCTGCAAATTC
This sequence comes from Sequoia sempervirens, assembly GCA_007258455.2. NCBI lineage: Eukaryota > Viridiplantae > Streptophyta > Pinopsida > Cupressales > Cupressaceae > Sequoia > Sequoia sempervirens. The sequence goes on along the minus strand of VDFB02000015.1, from coordinate 328,353,499 downwards.
ACACTTCACTTCGAGCTTATGTGCCTCCTCTACCCTCTATTGTCACAATCACTTCTTGCAACAAACCTCTCTAGGGTTCAAGTTCTTTGCAATTACAGGTCTTCTCTCACCTGCAACAAATTCCTCTTCTAGAACTAAAATCCTTTGTAGTTACAGGATCCTCTTCTACAACAAACTCTCTCTCTAGGGTTTCGTTCTAGGACAAAAAAAATCTTCTTCTCATGAACCTCTTTCACAAATTCACTTCCATGCCAACGATCTCTTGCTCTGATACTACTTGACACAATCGAGATCGGAGGACCTTGTCAGGCTATCCAATCACATAGCCAAAACATTGACCACAAAACATATAGATTGACACACATAGGTCAAAAAAAATATTTTATTGATTTAGAACAACATTACAGTTAGGAATTACATCTACAAGGAATTTACTTATTCCTATTGGCTTCTCTGCCAGTACTACTTCTCTCTCTTCTAGTGCCTTTCCTTCTAGTTGGCTAGTCAGCTGGCCATTCACCACCTTCACTTCTACTCTGCTTTGCAAGCTCCTAGTTACTTGCCCTCTATCCCTCCTTCCTATCTCTACCTAGTCGCAGGCTATCTATTTATATCATCACCTTCCTCCATGTCAACCTAGTCGTTCTACCTTCTCTGTGTCATAGTATAATCATTCAATTACCTCATTGTCTGTATCTTCCAATTGTCAACCAATCAACATGGATTTTGTAGACATCGAAAATATATAGATTGATCACACACTCAATCCTGATCCACAAACATCGTTTCATCCTGAATCATCCCTTGGTTTAACCATTTAATCCAATCTCCTTATCTGATTAAATTCATCAATATTCATCTCTTAATTAAATAAATCACTTTATCTAATTAAGTCACCTCTTCTCGATAATTAAATTAATCATCTTGACCTAATTATCCGATTTAATTAAATAATCAATTTTATTTGATTGAATCTCTTAAGATTTAAATCTTTATTTGATTAATATCTTATCACATCATTATTTGATTAAATTAAAATCTAAGTTAAGATTAATTAATCTCATCTCATGTCACATCCTCTAGATAATGCAAGTTGCACATGAAAATAGATTTAATTCATTTATTAAATCCCTATTTTCCTCACAAGGCATCTTTTGGAATATTCTTTCAATTTGAATTCAAAAATTCCAAGTCAACATGTACATCCAACAAGGCAATAACTTCCTCTTACATGTCCTTTGCCTTGAGCCAAGTGGCATTTATTGCATTTTCCCTTCCCTCTTACATGTCATTTCAACAAATTTTAATTTCAAATATTTGCATTTATTGGCACAAACCCCAAATCTTGCACATTCTTCATCCATTCATAGTTGACAAGTGGCATCATGCCATTGGATGAATGTTAGTCCCACATTGCTCAAATTTGGGCATTCATCCATCTTGGCATTCTATAAATAAAGAGCTCATATCCTCATTTGATCATCCACAATTTGAGTAAACTTACTATGCTCAAATCATTAGCAAATTCTATCCATTACCATTGAGTTCATAGCTAGGTTATGCAGATTTTACCTTGGAGCATTCATCAATCTTCATCAAAGTGGATCACTCTTTATCATCAATCAACAAAGCTTGCAAAGGAGTTGGGAAAGGGCCAATTTCCACATCAAATTGGCACCAACTCCCCCATAAGATCAAGAGTTTGCATATTCTCAATAGGATTTAGCTTATTTTCATCTTCTTTCATTGTGTTCTTGCTTTATTTCTATTTTGAATATGGTTAAATGGATTTATGGGGAATCTTGGTCTTAACTTGCATTTCAATCTTCAAATATGTTTGTTTGTTGTGTTTTGCAGATATTAGGTTCTTGGTTCACACATTTGGCGCTAGAAGGAGGGCTTGAATTACAAATCTAACATGATTTTTTTAAATTTTCACTTTTTTGTTTACAGTTATGTTCATAAATCCCCATTTTAGCACTCTTGCAGGTTCTTTTAGCACATGTGCACTATTTTAGCGCTCTTGCAGGTTGTTTTAGCGCTTCTATAGACTGTTCCAGCGCTCTTGCAGGTTATTTTAGCGCTTTTGTAGGTTATTTTAGCGCTCTTGAAGGTTATTTTAGCGCTCTTGAAAGTTATTTTAGCGCTCTTGAATGTTTCTTTTAGCACTCATGCACTTTCTTTTAGCGCTCATGCACTTTTTTTTAGCACATATGATCACTTTTTTAGCGCTTTTGGAGTCAGTTTTAAAATGACCATATCTTGGTCATACAAAGGTCTTTTTTGATACTTTTTTTTTTGAAATGGGGTAGAATTTGTAAGCTATCCAATGGTGTAGGTGTTTATTAACTATTAATGAGTTAAAATTTTCAAATTTATATCTAACGTCAAAACACATGATAACTTTGCCTAAGTTTTAGGGTGTTTTGGTTAATGATTCATCTAACCGCTATATCCTTCTTCTTTTTTTATCTCATCTAACATTTTTATCACTTTTTTAGGTTAGGAAATCAAAAGGGGAGGAGGAAACAAAAGGAAAGATTCTTATGACATCATTTCTCTATTGTATCATGTGTCTTTAGACACTCTTGGAAGCATTTATAATTCCAAGTTTAAAGAATTTTATCACTTCAAGATTTTAGGACTCAATAGATTTCAATTTGGGCTCTAAAAAGAACAATACAAAAGGCTTAAAACAAACAATAGGATCAACAACTTACTAGATTCTGTTTATGGGATTAACAAATTGAACAAAATGTTTATCACTTGTCTTTTGGTGCTCTAAAATGAATTCATATTGCTTTGTGGATCTAAAAAGAACAAGTGTAGCTTTTTTTTTGTGAGGGATTACTTAGACTAAAGCCATCGAAAAAGGACGTATGCACTTCTCTCACACTTTATAGCGATCTTGAGAATCAAAAGGCCTTTTTCATGACTTTAGGGTGAGATAAAGCAATCACCTCCACACTTTGATTTGGGCTTAAAATTGAACAACATCTTGTGCGAGTGTGAGTGGGGGAATTGTTGTGTATATTCTCTCTCTTTGTTGCCAACAAATATTGATCGAGTTATGAATAGTGTTTCTCATTTGCTTTTGTTTATCCTAGAGGGCCTGCCTTGGGGAAAAAGTACTCACCCAATGGAATGACTCAACTGGTAACACTCTAAAGCCAAGAGTATTTCCAACCGGGATATATAAATGTGGATATTGGAAGAAACACCAATATCACGTGGTTGATTCCGACAAGATGGATCTGAAAGGGGACTCTTTCTGTATGGGTCAATCTCCATGAATAGAAAGTCCTTATTAAAACCCATGTGCTAGAATTTTCCAAAATCCTTTAATCTATTTGTTGGTGCAAGAACAGTCGTTCTGAAGCCACCCCACACTTTTACGGTCTTTTAGTAGAAATGGAAAACATGCCATGGGAGTTTCATGGGTGTTGATGCTTGGCTGCCCCGATTGACGTTAATGAGCTATGGAGGGGAGCTAGTGGGGTCAAGCATCTAACCATTCGCTAAAGATAAGTGTAGCTGGACTTGTCCAAGTGGGAATCCAACAAATATTTTCTTACACATCCATAGGATTGTACTTATTCTTGGGTTACAAATGCATTGCTTGATCAAAAACACTTGGAAACAAACACTTAACATCATCATCAAAATTTCAAACCCTTTAGGAGGTAAATACAATTGACCAAATTCATGTGTTATTGCTTTCCCTTGGGATTCGCATCCTTAGAGGTTTCTAAACACTTGAACTTACATCTCAATTTACCTACTAAAGATAAACAATAGGTAACCATTGCCTTGATTTCCTTGAATTCCACATAGCACTTTGTGGGATGAAAAGAAGTTAAGACATTGGACATTTAGTTTGAAAATCTAATCAAGAAAGTGTTTTTGGTAAAAGCGATTCTCTAATCAAGATGAAATCAATTGAACCCAACACATGTGCTTGTGTATCTTTTGTCTTATGGTCTTTTGAGCAAACATTGATCTTTTGGTTTGAAGGGAAAAGCATGTTCTTCGAAACCTTGGCCTTGTAAACAAATCCTTCTTAGGTTCATTTAGGATCAAAATCAAACACTTCATCCATTTCAAACATTTATCATTCCATCCCACAAGCAACTTTAGAGCTTTAGAAACATCATTCTAGACTTGGGTAAATCATCAAAATCAAAATCGCTTTGTTTAGTTAGGAGTATGGGAATTCATCCTTTCTCATACCTCTAGTTAAATTAGCACCCCTTTGAACAAGTTCATCCTAAGATCACATCTAACATCTTAGGGTTTACAAGTTCATTATCCAATCAAACCAATCAAAATAAAACCCTAAGTCTAGCATTGATCCAAAGTCCCTAAACATTCAACACTCATATCATTTCCCCTTTCCATCCTTCATCTCGTCATTGATCCTAAGAACCTTAGGGGTCACTTTTGCAACAAGGTCAAAACACAAGAAGAACATGGAATATAAACTTGATCTATACATCATGAGTAATCCAAATCAATTGAACTTTCAAAGCCTTATGATGCCGATTGATTATCAAAACTCACACTTATACAATCCATACATGGGATCATTACCTTCTACAAATGTAAATAGTACAACAAGTGCGAGTATTCCCAAATCGAAGTTTGGGACACCTTTCCCAATGATAGGTTTAAATCTGAGTGCAAACCCACAAATCCACCGACCGAACAATCAATGCATGAGCCTTCCAATGAACAACGTCATCCCACCAAATCCCTACATGCAAAATGAGAATGAACCAAGTACAAGTTTTCTAGACATGAATCTGGAAAACTTTGGGATAAATACGTTTGCAAATCATACAAATATTGTTCAAAGTCCAAAAATGATGATAATGACTCCATGCATTAGTCCAAGTCAAGGTAACACCATGCAAAATTAGAGTTACCTAAAACAAGGCAATGTGATTCCCAACATAAACAATGATCAATTTCAACCCATAATGCCAAATTTGAACATCATCCCAAATTAGAACATTGTCCAAAATCAAACACAAGTACACATCCCAAATTTCCTTGAACAAAAACCAAATCAACTATATCAAGGGAGTCAAGATCAAAATCAAGATCAAATTTGGCGAGATCAAATTGCTGCACTTACCAAAATAGTTGAGTCATTGCGTCAAGAGACATCTCCACCACCATTACCCATATCAACATCATTCCTTGGTTTAGGGCTTCCCCCTTTACCTAGCACCAATCACTCCATCCAAATCAATCCACCTAACACAAATCGAGCCATCACATCAAATCCTTTAAATATACCATCGACATCACACCAACAAATGACAACATTAATCCTGACAAATCAAAACATGGTCTCCCAAGGGCCTATCACTTCGATGACTCCAATCACCCCTATCACACCCATCATATCTCAACCCCTCACTACCATGATCGCTCCAAGCGTATCTCAACCATTTGTCACTATATTCAACACAATTTCGAATCTGCCACCACTACCACCTAAACCAAATGTAGCAAGACAATATGACATTGCGCTAAAAGCTCACCAGGCCTACCAAAAGGCAATCCAACAATATCTAGCCATGCAACAAGAAACACAAGCTCAACAAGTGCAACAAGTCTCTCAAGTTACCCAACAAACACAAGCACAAACACGAAAAATGATAACTATTGGGGACAATGTTCAAGATCTATCCATCTAAGAGCACATTGAAGATGTTTCTATCTCGTCCGAAGATCAAATCAACATATGCCAAGAGTCACTTTTTAATCACGATCGAAATCTGCCAACCAACAATGATCTAGTTCAATAAATGTCAATATCATTGGGCTCTATGGTTGAAGACATTCACAATCTCTCGACCACAATTGCTGAAAACAATGACCAAGATCACTCCATCGATGAGCACCTTGAAGATGTTTCCACCCCATTCGATGATCAACTCACAATACATCAAGAGCCAATTTTTAGTGATTATTTCAAGGAGTGTTAGGATTATTTGATCCTATTGACATAATGCACGATCGGTTGACCTATGGGTATGTGTAGGATCATGATGGGCCAAAAAGTGGCAATATTATGGGTATTTGTAGGGTATGTGGCCGTCGAATTTTTTATTACCCAAAATTGATGAAACAAAAAGGCTTTTTAGAGGATATTCTCAGATTTCCACCAATATAAATTATGTTTTAATTTGAATTTAATAAGTAATTATTATTCATTTTCTATTAGAATTACAACTAAAGTCCTGATTGATAGGCTGATTGAAAAACATCTATAACTTTCAAACGGTATCACATTTTTTGAATCTGAAACATGCATCACATTCTATGCTTCACATACTATAGGATTAAAAATAGAAAAATTAAATTTCATGAAGTTTTGACCAAGTTAATGTGGTCAGACATACGAGTTTTATATTTTTAAAAGTTGTAATAAAAAAATCATAATTAATTATTTACTTGGAAAAAATTACAAAAATATGTATCACATGGACATGAGTCCTCTACTTATATATAAAATCTTATTAAAAATATTATCATTTTATTATGGTTAGGGTGGTTGAGATACTTCTTATTTTTTCCCTGAAATTTAAGTACTCTGCATTGAAATTTCAAATTTTCACCAAATAGATTTTATTTATTTTTAAATAAACCTAGTATTTTAGAAACTAAATTCAATTTTCTATAGATTCTATTCTTACATATTTTTGAAATAATATAGATAACTTATTCAAATTTTTACGTCAAGTTGCCTAACACTGATTTTTTCTAAATTTTTTGCCACTTAAGGGCCTGTTTTTCCCATGATGATCCTACACATACCCCTATGATCACGTTGAAAATGTCTCTACATTGCCTTATGAGTTAGAGGACATATCTCAAGAATTTATCCCAAAGCATGATCAACATCTTTCACTAAGGTCTAGCAATGGTCCTTCCCAAGACATGTTGACCCCCTTCGACCTCATGGTTACAGATACTGAAGGAACCTTGAACTTGACACTTGAGGATATTGAACCACTTACCATGTCTAATGATGACATCCAAGAACCCTTTGTAAGCAATCCATCCTTTGAAACTAACCCATGTCAAGAACTTAATCCAAAGCATGTCAAAAGCAACTCTGAAATCATTCAAAATCAAGAATTTGTATCTCCAAGATACTACAATGATTTAATGGACACCCTTCTATCTATGCAAGATGCACATACTCCTCCATCTACCCATGAGATGCTTTCTACATATGAACACGTAGATGATCTTCATCTAGAACAAGATTTTGTCACACAAAAAGAGCAGATTATTAATTCCTACAATCAAACTGAGTTATCAACATCAGGATCAAATGTATCCCAAATTCAGACTGAAGACATTAGTTATGTGGATATCCAGCATTATCCGCTCAAGGAAACAAGTCAGACGAAACAAAATAATTTAGAGCTAGCAGAGCAGCAAATTGAAACATCACCTGTAATGGTCATTTATCAAAGAATGCATTTTAAATAGGAACCCTCAAAACAAGAAGAATTAAGGAATGAAGGTACTACTTCCACAATACTGGGGGAAACTTTGTCTCAAGCAAACGTCAACATAGGGAGCACAAAGAGTCCTTATGATGAAACTAGTGTCAATACTACAACCAACCACATCATGAATCTTTATCCACCCATCACCCCATCCACGAATTTGGACCAACGTCAAAAGAAAGATTTGAATCAAAGCACAAGGAATGTTATTAAAGTAAAAGAAGTAGAGAAGCATGAAGGACAAATCAAATACAAGTGGATACCAAAGATACAAAGAAAGATTATCCCTATCAAACTCCATCAGTCAAAGAAACTATGGGGAAAAATGAAAAAGGGAAAAGTATCCATCAAAGATGTCCACAAAATCAAAAGCAAGCTTTTCAAGCAATGTACAAAGTACATCAAGCAACTGGTCCTAATTTGACGCACACTTCCATATCCACCCATCATTGTTCATCTTCCCAAGTTTGGAGAGTCAAAGGTTCCAAACTATCAACCAATCCATTTTTTATCCCTAAACACACTCCATCCACGCCTCCAGGCATGATATCCAATTCTCACATTGACCATGTATTGGCAACGACCCTTCATCATAAGGATTCAGAAGGCATTCTATTACGATGTGTGCACAAAGACAAAGTTAACTCTGGTATCGACGAATAAGATCAGAAATCTCAAAAGTTGTATTCAAGTGCACGTATCTTAGCAAAGCAACTTCTTCAAGCAAGGTATCGATGGCACATTATGACAGGGGCATCAACATCAAGAACACATTGTGATTCAGTATGAGCTTAAAATCTTTCAAAAAAATCAAAAAAAGCAAAAAAGCAAAAAAATCCAAAATAAATAAAATAAAATAAATCAGAAAAAGGATTAAAAATAGTTAAGATAAAAAAATTATCCTCTATTGAAAACTGCATGGGCAGCACTTTGGGCAAGACCATGATGAAAACCTGGCAAACAGGCATCATGTGTAGAATCGAGCATCTACGAGCACCACTTTAGGTGAAAGAATCTCATCCCATCCGTAATAAATCGAGCATTCCATCCATCTTATCCATAATAAATCCATCCATCTATAAACCATTGATCCAATCCATTTTCATCCATTTGCATCCATCATCCAAGTTATCTTGATCTTGATGAAAGTTTGGGGCACACTTTACACTTGCTTATGGTAAACATCTTGACATGGTTCGTTTTCATTGGTCCTATCCTATGTAGCATTATCTGATTCATGAAGCATTATCCAATGAAGCATTCCTTTGTTCAAATACCTTATCTTATTGCAAGATAATCCTTGGCATCCTTTGCATACTTACCATATCCATCCATCCATACTCCTATCCAAGCATCCACCCATGGCATTACATACATTACTAGACATTGGGGGTAGATATTTACATCTTGCTTCGAGAATAAATCTTGTTCTATATCGTTCACCTTATATGGTGATCTGAACATTGGAAAACATAAAATAAAATTGGTCAAACCATTTGTGAGCCAAAATCCAAATCACTAGCCCATGGCACATTTTGACGAGAAGATGTTCCTTATCAAGTTTCATCTTTCTTCGAACATCGGTCCAAAAAATTGATATCAGTCGCATCTAATTTGCACATCAACATCACATCAAATCATTCAAACATCTTTTGTTCCAAAATCAAGCTTCATCAATCATGATCAATCGAATCCAAAGTCATCATCTCAGGATATCCTTGTGTTGCTTAACACTATCCTTGCATTGTTGTGCATCCTCAACAATGTTATCGTCATCAATCTTGATCAATCAAATCCTTGCATTGTTGTGTATCCTCAACAATGTTATCATCATCATCAATCCATCGATCTGATCAATCAACCTCAGCTTGGTTTTCAAAAAAATCCAAAACGGACACATCCATATCCAAATCGTCAAAATCATGCGAAAAATCCAAAAACATCTAAAACATATCAAAATCCAAAAACACACAAAAAGTTAAAAAAACATCAAAAACATGATATTCGAACTACGTCGTCTCTAAGCTTAAACGTAGGCAAGGCTAATCTTTGATCATCCCCTGAGACATCAAAATCCAAAAACATTCAATTATACATCAAAATCCAAAAACATTCAAAAAACATCAAAATCCAAAAACATTCATAAAATCTAAGAAAACCCCAAAACATTGCAAAAATAAAAAATAAAAACATTTGTAAAATCTTGAATAAACACCAAAAAATAGCCTCAAAACATTCCAAAAACATCAAAAGCATCCAAATATTTGAAAAAAATCCATCCATCTCATCTTGATTTCACTCAAAATAATCAATCATCCATAATAAATTGATCGTCACCTTCATCCTTTGGCAACACGAACAAAAACAATCACAACAATCAACAAAAGCAAGCTTCAATCATAAAATCAAAAGCAAACAACAAATCTTTAAAATAAAATTAAAGTCTTGATCATTTTCAAACATGTTAATCAACCTTATATCAATAGCCTATCAATCAACTTATCAAACCATCATCATCCTATACAATGCATGTCCTAGGATATATCATTCCGACAATGGGCATCATTTTGGATATCACCTTGGATTCTTATCCTATCAAAACACATCCCTTTGGCTGAAGGTATGAAGAACATTGGCTTGTTTGTGTACTTGATCTTTTCTTTTGGTTTATCTTATTGTGTTCATTCCAAGGACCTCTCAATGATATCCCAAAATAGAGGATTTAGAGAAATAAGAATGGAGCAATGATCATTATCTTTTGTATGTTGTGCTTGTTGGACATTCTTGTAATATAACCTCCGTGAATACTTGCTTTGTTAGGTATGTATGGAAGAGGTCTAGGGAAACTTGTTGACTATTGCATGGATAGGTTTACCTTTCCGTGTTTTGGTCTGAGATATCTAAAACTTTTGAAGCACATCCTAGCAAGGTTTTTGTATGTCAGGTGTGAACAAGAATACTCCTATTTGCTTGTCAGGTCAAAGTCCATCACACTAGGTACAATGCCATCCTAGTTCCCTATACCTTGATGCATCATACCATGTGCATTATCAAACATAAGGAAATTGGCCCTTTGAAAATCCCAATCCCTCGGAAAGTCATCATCATCATCATCATTTGCATTTGCATCATCTTGTGTCTTGTTGAAGTGACTTCTTCTTTTCTTACTAATCATGCTAACAAGGTACTATGACAATTGATCATCATCACCACCATCGTCATCGTTCCTGCATCCACAAATCATTAGCATATTGCATAAACATACCATATAGGAAACATATGCATTGCATTTTAATCATCATATAAACCGGTTATCATAAACATTCTTCATAAATAGGTGCATCCATGTCATTAAATTTCACCCATTACATTGCACCTCATGCCATTATATCAATCATTGCATAAACATTCATTTGCATTTCATAACCATTTCATATTACCATCTATCATATAAATCATCGCATAACATCTACATAAGCATTTCATAATCATCTTTTGCATAATCAGTAGATATATAAGTATTTAATTCATTAGGCATACATGCTTGCATAATAATAATGACATCATCCCACCACTTTACATTCACATTACATTATGCATCAGCATACCACTTTGCACTAACATATCATTGCATCATATCGAAATCATCGGCTCATATATATCATCAAGAATGCAACTGTCATGGTATAAATCAGGATCAAGTGGGTGTAATATATCAAAAATAGGCATGAGGCTACCCATGGCTGATGACTGTCTACACCATCAAATCTATCTACATCAAATATTCGAGTTGAACTGATCTTGGACCTCTTTTTCGAGAGATCGACCCTCAAATCAAACCTCTTCGCCCGATCTCTCGAGGGGGTAGTATACCAGCATAATTCTTTCGTTAGGGCAATAGTGAGGCATCCAAAAAATCAGAGAAATTTTGACTTTTGATCAGGGCAAGGTTATTCTTTGAACCAACGCAACAAGTGCATCACTTCAAAGAGGGGGAAAATGTAGACATCGAAAATATACAGATTGATTGCACACTCGATCCTGATCCACTAACATCAAACTTCATCCTGAATCATCTCTCGATTTAACCATTTAATCAAATCTCCTTATCTGATTAAATTCATTAATAAACCTCTCTTAATTAAATAAATCACTTTATCTAATTAAGTCACCTCTTCTCGATAATTAAATTAATCATCTTGATCTAATTATCCAATTTAATTAAATAATCAATTTTATTTGATTAAATCTCTTAAGTCTATCTACTAAATTAAATAAATTAAAAAATTATTTAATTTAATCTAACATCAGTTCCTTTTAATTAAATAAATCAAAATCTTTATTTGATTAATATCTTATCACATTCTTCTCATTATTTGATTTAAATAAATCCTAAAATCTAAGTCAAATAAGTCACATCATCTAATCTCTCTCATTAAATTAATTAACCCTTGATTAATTTAATCTCATCTCATGTCACATCCTCTAGATAATGCAAGTTGCACATGAAAATAGATTTAATTCATTTATTAAATCCCCATTTTCCTCACAAGGCATCTTTTGGAATATTCTTTCAATTTGAATTCAAACAATTCCAAGTCAACATGTACATCCAATAAGGCAATAACTTCCTCTTACATGTCCTTTGCCTTGAGCCAAGTGGCATTTATTGCATTTTCCCTTCCCTCTTACATGTCATTTCAACATATTTGAATTTCAAATATTTGCATTTATTGGCACAAACCCCAAATCTTGCACATCCTTCATCCATTCATAACTTGACAAGTGGCATCATGCCATTGGATGAATGTTAGTCCCACATTGCTCAAATTTGGGCATTCATCCATCTTGGCATTCTATAAATAAAGAGCTCATATCCTCATTTGATCATCCACAATTTGAGTAAACTTGCTATGCTCAAATCATTAGCAAATTATATCCATTACCATTGAGTTCATAGCTAGGTTATGCAGATTTTACCTTGGAGCATTCATCAATCTTCATCAAAGTGGATCACTCTTTATCATCAATCAACAAAGCTTGCAAAGGAGTTGGGAAAGGGCCAATTTCCACATCAAATTGGCATCAACTCCCCCATAAGATCAAGAGTTTGCATATTCTCAATAGGATTTAGCTTATTTTCATCTTCTTTCATTGTGTTCTTGTTTTATTTCTATTTTGAATATGGTTAAATGGATTTTATGGGGAATCTTGGTCTTAACTTGCATTTCAATCTTCTAATATGTTTTTTTGTTGTGTTTTGCAGATATTAGGATCTTGGTTCACACAGATTCCACAAAAATAATGTAGAAATCCACTATATCTCATTCTGCAAGGTGTCATGATCTCATTCGCATTCCACCACCATCGACCGTCACTCATATCTTACTGTTCACACTACCACCATCACCCTATCAATGAGACTCTAGTTCACCTTCCGCTGATATCACCATGTCATACCAATATCACATTGTCACTCCATCTTATCACTGTATCATTGTGACCATCTCATGAGTCCTACCGATGAAGCTTGGTCCTACCGATCAACACATCATTTCGATGTAGGTCCACCATATGCTTTGTTCATCATTCCATTGCCACATCATGCATCATAATCCATAACACTGATGTGGATTACCTAATCCCATCATGTCATGCATCTGTTTGTCCTCATTGTCTCCCATGTCATCATGACCTCATGTCATCCTTATCCTGTCAGGTCCCACAACCAGCTTCACACTCCTATCGTTCTACCAAATTATTGAAGAATCACATGACCATGTTATATCAGAGGCATCGAGGAATTAGAGATTATGGTGCCCTTTATACCTCTATTAGCTCTAATATCCTTAGAGACGTAGGCTTAGATGTCAATATCCCTTACCTCACAAAGGCATATCAGGCAATAGGACCTATCAGACTATCGGTGCACCACTGGAGCCTAACAGAATGTCCCATTGATGAAACAATGTCGACCAAGAGAGGGGGTGGAGCGTTATGCTCCTACATCACTTTTTCATTGAAGAGAAATTAAATAATTTTATATTTTTGAAATAAATATCAAAACTATTTTAAAAAATTCCATGCAAATAACAAAACTATGTTTAAAAATATATTGATTTAGTCATTAAATAATTTTATAAACACATGCTAATAATCATTAAATAGTTTTATAAACACATGCTAATTTTATCATTTTTATAGGAAAAAGCTCTTTTTAAAAATATATGATTGAATTCTCATGATTGTGAGGAAAATGAGACACCTCATATAAATATTTAAAAAATTAAAAAATAAAGTACTTAATAAAATAATTGTTTTAGATATATTACTAAGATTCTAATTATTTAGAAAACCATCATAGTAAAAGCATAGTCAAGTATTTTGATGGAGAAAGGGTTGCATGACATTAAACAAAAATATAAGAACATGACATTAAAAACTAATGTTTTATTGTACGAGCTCTTTGTTTTTAAATGTTGAACGATATCAATCTGTAAGTCAAGTTAACCTTAATCCATTCGACCCACCCATGTGCATCTATATCATGTTAATGATGTCGATTCTTTGATAGGTATGGAAAATACTTGACAAATCAGTGATTTTTGTTATCAACAATGGCTTGCAAATGTCCAGTCGGCATAGAAATAATGGTTGATGATGAAAAACATTTTTCGATCGTCGTGACAAGAAATGACACTTTCTTGTCATATTTTGGTAACATAAGATAGAAGTAGTCCTCATTGGGCCCCACAATGGAGCATCTTATTAACCATTTTCAAAAAAAAAATTATTCAAAAAGTAAACATTAATTGACCAATTATTGTATAGATAAAATTTGATTTAAAAATGGTTTATGTTTGTCCCAAAAAGAGGTACATCATCACAATCATACATGTCAAAGACTATTCATAAACCATCTAATACAACCCAAAAACAATCTAAGTTGCTCATCTATGAGTTGTAGCATGAAAACATGCACCCACAATTTAAAATAGATAAAACAAATACTCTTGGGCATATATCATCGATTGTACTTTTAAATTTTTTTTGCAAAGGACCAAATTCCACATGAATACTAATGAAACCCATATATCCCATCATCACATCAAATCAGATCCATCCAATATCCCTATTTCCTAACAACATAAAACTATTGCAACATAAAAGATTCACATGTGTGCTATAATTGTGAATAAACATGAGATGTGAGAGAAAACAACGAACAAAAAAACCTTCCATGCAAGAGAGTTGCAAATAATAATCAATTATATCCTCAACTAAGAAAAATACAGAATGAACCTCAAGAGTCTTCACAAGTGATAATAAAATGAGGGTGAGTGTTTTATAAGAGAAGCCATAAATGATAAAGGGATCGGATCATGAAAAGTGTCATCATCCTATGTGATGAGACAAAATGATCTAATAATAACTCACTCTAGTTAACAAAAAGTACAAACTTAAGTTTAGCTTAAGTGCATGGAATGAATTAGAATAATAATCAATTAGATATTAATTAATTAATAGCTAATGCATGATTACTCTAACAATGTGTCCCTTCAATCAAACTCAATTGCCCACCTACTAGTTGTAAGCTAAGGTAGTAGACAACTTCCTACACCAATCTTGAGAGGAGGATAATGCAAAATATTACAACTCTTTCCAATAGTTATAAAAACTTAAACAAAAATAAACATAAATATCATGGATACCACAACACAACGATTTATGTGGGGAAAAATTTTTTAGGAGAAAAACCCCACATTGCAAAATTCTCCCAATATATTATTCAAAAATCATGAAGATTACAATATACTTGCAGAGAAAGCTTCTCATAGGAGTATCACCAACTAGAGATCTAGAGGCAACACAACATCTATCAAACTTTGAAAATACATCACAATACACAAACCATAATAAAATTCCCTCATAAAATAGTGTTGCCTTCTAGGGCAAGTCATTCCAACAAAAGATCAACCATCAAAATTGAGACCTAATGATGAATAGTCTAGATTTATAATAATATAATATACATAAAATTTGGCTTTCAGGAGCACTACCCCTAAGCCCTTACTGGGACATGCGACCCCTGGACCCCGAGTTAGGGGGATGATCCCCTTGACCCCTCATGGTGGAATACCCCCTTCCCTCTCACCCCTCCACACTTACCTATCAATAGTAAACATTATGTAATTGCAAGGTTGAGACAAATTTTCCCAACAAATCTCCCACTTATTGAACACCTTGCAAGAGCAACATGAGGGTGTATAAACATCATCTCTTAATTTCCAAGGATTGAAAGGTCCATAGACTTTGAACACCATATGAACTTCTCTATGCTCACAATCTTAGTTAAAGAATCAACAACATTCATCAAAGTCTCTACCTTAACCGACTTCACCCTATCATCTTTGGCCATATCTCTACCAAAATAATACTTTACATTGATGTGCTTGGCCTTGGCATGAAATGTTGGGTTCTTAGCTAGACATATCACACTTTAACTATTGCAATAAATTGTAACACCTTATTTTTTTAATAAAGAGGATAAAAATTTATTGCCACTACAAGAATAATAGTATAGAACAATAAGGGACGAAACAAGTTCCTTGAAAGAATACCAAGAAACATAGAACCCCAAGAAAGATTAGAAAAGTAAAAGCAACTAAACCAACCATCAAAAGACATCAACCACCCACATCTTTCAAAATGAGACTCTCAAGATCATGGGAATAATTCTTGGATAACTTCTCCCTACCTTCCACCTTGCTATCCACCATTCTGCTTTGAAGCCTATTTAGCCGAATAATCAACAACATTGTTCCACTCCTGAGGATTATGAGTGAAAGAAACCAACTCCATTATGGAACTCAAATGCAAGATATGCTTGACAATGAAAGCTAGTTTCCAATTAACCCCATCCAAATTCTACACATTCAATAAATTGACCATAATTTGAGATTTGGACTCACAGATAACCTTACGCCACCCAAGAGAACAAGATTTTTTAATAGCCACTAGAATCACTAAAACTTCCATGAGATGGTTGAACTCTTGCCCTTTATCAATATAAAAGAAGAAAATTTCTCTACCAGAACTATCTCTTCCAATACCACCAGGCCTAGGATTACCCCTTAAAGAACCATCAGTATTGATTTTTAAAATTTCCCACAAAGGATGGGACCATCCCCTATCTCTTTGAATCTTCCCTTTGGCACGATGCCCCCTTCTAACACAAAAAGAGTCAAAACTTAAGCCCCACAAACCCAAACTATTCACAATCTCTTCATCTCCTCTTTCCAAAGGATAAGACACTTCACACTTAGCTTCCATAGTCTCTTGTATCATACTAACAACTCTTTTCCAAACCTATTGAGTCATCAAATTTCTACCCCAAAAAATTCTATAGTTCCTCTCAAGCCAAATCTAGCAAAGGTTAAAAGTGGGGCCAATAGTCCAAACAATATGGAGGAAAGAATCAATGGTCGAGGGCCTCCCAAAAATGTTCATGAAGTCAATCAAAGTAGAATCATGAACATGGGGTTATCTCTAGGTACACCTACCAAAAGTTCCAGATAAGCAAAGCAAAAGGGCATAAAAAAAACAAGTGGGATAAATCCTCCTTGGAACAATTGTAGAGTGCCCAAATCGAAGGACCCTAGAAACCACATTTGTGAAGATTATCCCAAGTCAAACATATATAAATAGGAAAGCTTCCAAACAACTAGCAATTACACTTGGGCTAGGAGAGCTTGTTCCAAATGTTTTTCCACCAAGATACTTCCAACCCTCCATACTTCTAATAAATTAGCTCCTGATAGCCACTATCCACCTATAGACACCCTTAGGATCAGGGTCCCACGCCAAAATACCTTTCTCCCTTATAGAACTATAGTATCTACTTGCAAGAATATTACTTAAATCATCTTGATCCTCATCCAAACCCCCAATCATCCAATCCCTAAGATCCTTCTGTAATCAAGGGAAAATCCTAATTTTGTTAAAGGGGTTAGCACAATAACATTAAAATTCCAATGAAATAACAAAGTACAAAGGAAATAATCATGAAAACAAAAGGAACAAAGTTACCCTAAGTCTCCATCTTCCATGCTTCACCTTTGTTACACCTCCTAGCTTGCTGTAAATAGAGATGCCCTCAGATTTGTATGAGCAACTATGACAAATGACAAAGCCCTAAGCAAGTTTTGAAGGATTTTACTACAAGAAATGACTTGACAATAGACTACAATGGCAATGACTGCAAATGACAATGACCATGAGTTGACAGAAAATGAGCATGAGATGGAGAGAGAGAGAGAGAGAGACCAAGAGCCTCCCAGAGGGAAAAATAAGAACAAAATTGCCATTTTATAAAAACTGCAATTTTGAATGTGTGGCTAGGATGAGAAGATGACAAAAAACCCTAGAATCAATGATCAAGATTGAAATGTTGCAATAAGAATTAGGGTTAGGTCAAAATTAGGGCAAATGATAAGGATGAAGGGCCAAGATTGAATTATAAGATAATTCAATCAAGGGTCAAAATGAAATGAGATGTCAAAAGATAAGAATAAATTTGGAAGATAAGACTGGCACGGACAAAGAGGTTGCTGGAGAAATTAAATAATAAAATTTATTTCCTCCAGGTGACCAGTGAATAATTAAATAATAAAGATATTATTTAATTATAGAGGAACGTGACAAAAAGAATTATTTTGAATTAAATGATGATTTAATTCAACATTCAAGAGAGTGGACTAAATTAAATAAATAAAATTTATTTAATTAATGAGAGAAAAGACTAATGAATAATTAAATAATTAAAATAATTTTTTAATTATAGTGGAAAGTGGACAAAAATTAAATAAATTAGAATCTATTTAATTTTAAAAGAAGGGAACTTAATTAGTGACGTAATTAAATAAATAAAATTTATTTAATTAATCAAGAGAGAATAAAGATAAAAATGAATTAATTAAATAATTAAAATTATTTAATTAATAGAAGAATTATGACTTTAGAAAATAATTAAATAATTAAAAGTTATTTAATTATTAAGAATGAAAGGGGCAATGTTGAATAATCAAGAGTTGCAAGCCTAGGACAATTTTATGTGTCTACACCTTCCATCTAGATAATTCAACTAAACCATAGGGATGACTAGATTTGAAATATTCAACCTAAGACTAACCACCCTCTAGGAAACAATGGAAAAGATCCTGCAGATGAGGATAGTTGGTCGTGATACTAGATTAACCATCCCAAGAGTCAAACCGAAAGAGAGCATCATACCCCCTATTGTAAATTTAAAACAAACCTCCCTTAATCAACTTAGCACCTTTCTTAATAGTTCCCCAAATCACAGAGACCTTACCTAAGAGTGGATAATGAGGAACCTCCTCTTTTTCCACTCCCTTTAGATACTTGTTATAAATAATATTTTCCCAAACTTGGTTTTGTTCTATGCACCTTCTCTAGTAAATCTTGGCAGATAATGCCAAACTAGAAAGGCTAACTTGCAACCCAAGACCACTAAGCTATTTCAATCTACAAATAATCTCCCAATTCATCAGAGTTCACTTCGAGGACATCAAGTTACCAACCCAAAGAAATTTCCTTTTGAGAGAGTCCAATCCCTAATAAAACTTGAAGGAACAACTTGTAACATACACTTGTAATTGGGAAGAGCATGTATCACTAATTTTAGAAGAAACCACCTGTGAGTCCAATGATTCACTTTCACATGAAACTTGTCAAGAATATTCTGCTAGGATCCCTCAGGAAAGGGACCTATAGAGAGAGGAATACCAAGATAAATCAAAGGCAATTTCCCAATCTGAAACTTGAGGATACAATCTATCCACTGTTGAATAAGCACATGAGTGTTGAAGAAGAAGATAGATGATTTACCTTCATTGATCTGTGTCCAGAGGCTATGAGGTAGAAATAAAAAACATTAAGGAAGTTAGTAGCCTCCCTGATCTTGGCCAAACAACCCATCAAAGAATTATCATAAAAAAATCACAGGTGCAACTAAGGAGGAAGGCCAATACCCTAGTTCCACCCATGGATCAATTTTTGATTAAAATGGCTCTTAATGGCTCTCTGTAGACCTTCAACCATGAGAATAAATAGGTACGGAGCTAGAGGATCCCCTTGAAGAGGACCTCTTGAAGCCCTGAATAGGGGGGAAGGCTCCCCATTAACCAAATAGAAAAGGAAGGGGACATGATACAAATCATTTCCCACGTAACCCACTCCTTTGGAAAACCAAAAGCCCCAAGAACTTTTTGTATCTAGAAAGGAATATTTGACCTTGTCATAGGATTTTTCCATATCTATTTTTATAAATATATATTTTTCCTCAGAGGTCGCCATGTAGAGTGGATAGTTTTAGTAGTGATCACCACACCATCCAAGATTTTCCTATCAGCCACAAAGCCTCATTGTTCCTTAGAGACTAGCCTATGAATCCAATACTTCAGCCTTTATGCAATCAACTTAGATATAATCTTATAAACCATGTTACAAAGAGCAATGGACTTGAACATACTCATCCTATTCATCCCTTCACACTTGGGAATAATGGATATAAAATTAGAGTTCAACACCTTCAACATCTGTTTATTCCCCTAAGATTCATGCACCACCTCTAATAAGTCCAAATTGATGATTTTCCAAAATTCCTAAAAGAACTCAATTGGAAACCCATCAGGTCCTCGTGCCTTTCCTTTCTTCATCTAAAAGATGATAATCTCCAATTCTTCTAGAGAGATAAGACATAAGATTCTCATTCATTTCCCTTGAGACCAAAGAAGGAATACATGCAAGAATATGATTTTCATCCTCTCCCACATCAGGGGAGTCCTCCCTGAGCAAAGAAGTAAAAAACTAGGAAGCCTCCTTGGAGATATTCTCTTGAGAGGATAGATGATTTCCCATATAATTCACAAGATGAGAGATATAATTACCATGTCTCTTGTCCTTCACAGATTTGAAGAAAAGGGCAGTGTTTCGATCCCCTTCATGTAACCACACAACATGTGCCTTCTATTTCAAATAAATCTCCTCACACAACTCACTCTCGTCCATTGTTTTCAAAGTATTTGATTCTTCCAAGAGATATTCCTTCAACAATCCATGCTCCCTAATTATTGATATAATGGCATCCAAACTAGCATGAGCATCAACTTTAGCATGAAAGATGTTACCAAAATACTACTTATTCCACCTTTTGAGTTGATACTTCACAAACTACAGTTGCTTGACAAAAGAGTACATAGCCATGCCAAAATTAGGAATACCATGCTGCCACCACTTAGCCATAAATTCCTGAAGAGAGGAGTCCTATAGCCACATGAGTTCAAACTTGAAAGAGGATTATGGGAAACACTAGCCAAGGAAGCAAAAAGCTTGATTGGCCAATGATTAGAAGCCCTCCAATCTAGAATCTCTGAGATGGAAGACTAAGATCCGCCTATCCAAAAATAAGAAACTAGAAATCTATCAAGCCTCTTAGCAATATAACCCTTACCACACCTCCTAGTATTTCAAATAAATTGACCATTTCTAGGTTTTATTTGAACTAGTTTTAAGGATGAAATATTCTCTCTAAGAAGAAAGGAAGATGGCTCCAAACTCAACATACCACCCTTCTTTTCCTCTAGCTTAGTAATAGAATTAAAATCCCCAGCAACAACCCAAGGAAAACTAGGAGCAATACTTTAGATAAATTGAATGTGAGACCAAATATAAAGCTTACCAGGAAAGTCAATTGGAGCATAAATGTTGGATCAAATAATTTTCTCTCTTGACTCCAAACTCATAAAAACCATAGAAATAGAAGACCTAATAGCAACCCACCAAAGAGGATAACTCTTCAATAGGCTCAATAGGAATTCCACACCCCCAACATTACCCTACATACCAATACAATACCCATGACCCTTCCACCAAAGTTTGGGCACTAAACTACTCATATTTGATGAATTCTTCACACCTAGTCATGAATTTTTTTTTTATCTAGGGTCGTTGTTCAAGCCCCTCACATTCTGAGATAGAATAATCATCTCTAAGAGGTGGAAAAGTGAGAGTCAAGAATTTTCATAGATCCTAACTCAACCAATGTTTCACCCATCATCTTAATCTTCTCCAAATCCTTCTTCCTCCCAACCTTAAGTAGTTTCTCATTAACCCTTTCTTTTCATTTTTCTGAAAGAGCCTAAGGGGAAGAGGAGCCTTATTTCCTTTCTTTGACTCTAATGCCATCTTCTCCAGATGGGATGCATTCCCAACTATGGTCCTTTCCAAAGAAACAGGCATTATAGGACTAGTCAAAACCATAGTACTTAGATCCATATCCATTTGGGCAAGTGACATACCTTCCTCTTGTAGGTTTTGAAGATCAATTGACTTAGAACCCTCTAGAACCTCCTCTAAAATGCCCTATTCCAGAAGCATCATACTGGGGTTCACCTCCTACTAGCTAAGATAATCCAAAACATCAAAAATAGTAAAAGCTTCCTCCTCTTGCCTCTCCCTAAAAGTTATTTTCTATCCACAATTCTTGTTATGAGGTTTGATAGGAATGAAACCCTCTTTATCAGCCACTTCACCCCAAATAGGATCCTTACCCTTGTCCACCTTGGGAGGGGTATGGGGAAGTTGGTTCAAAAGGAGCTCTGAAGAGTGGTTCTAAGGACATCTCTTCTTCAAATGGCCATACTCGTGACACAACCAACAACGGAAGGGGAGAGTCTCATAGTCCTACTGTTGCACCCAAGAGGAAGAAACCACATAAATTTCTAGAGAATATGGAATAGGATTGCTCAAATCTATTTCAACACAAATACATGTTGAATTGGACAACTAAGAGGGGGGGTGAATCAATTGTCCCCAAATTAACCCTTAAATCATTTATGGAACAAAACCTTAACACTTCTAAAATGATTAAACATTAAGTGCAAGAGTAGAAACTGAAAACCATCACATAAACACAATAACACCAAATTTACGTGGAAAACCCAATGAGGGAAAAACCACGGTGAGGATTAACTCACACTATAGAGAATATAAAAATCGATTACAAAAAGGCTCACTGCCAGAAATAAGGACTCACTATCTAGAACAAGGACTCACTATCCAACAAGGCTACAACCCGAAGATACAAAGGATGGCTTATTTCCAGAATATAAAAGTTATGGCTCACTGCCAAGAGTATGAACTGATGGAATACACCTTCCTTGTGTATAATTTAGCTCCAAATGAAGCTTTGTATAAGTAGTATTGCTTCTCCCAGTAGTTGCTCAATAATTCTATTCTATTCTTCAATTGATAAAACCTTTACGCTCAGATCCTCTTACACCTTTCTTCCACACTCTCACACCCACTTCTCACTCACTCTTCTTCACTTCTCCACTTCAAAACATCTATATATATATATAATTCATGTAGTACATCATATTAAGTCGGCTATTATCTATACAAAACATCCCCAAGGTAGATTCAATCATCTTAATACATAACATGTGTTAGATTGGCCAAGACTGGGACCCAAACATAAAAGCTTCAAATGGTCAATTTTTTTTAATATGATGCAACATCAGATTCTCATCATACTACCATCAGAGAGATAACCATAGGAACCATAGCATCTAAATGTTCTTCATAAGAAGGTACGGTGTCTCCCGCACAAATGTATCAAACATAGAAACAACTATAGTGTACAAAATTAAACTCTGTAATTGATAACTTAGTACTCCCAACAAAAAACTTCTCAATATCCAAAATATAAATGTCTGAGTGAATCATAATGACATAGTTAAGATATCAGAGTCATAGCTCTTGTCTTGTGGTAGAATCCGGACCCAAAAACCAATGCACCAGTTCACTGATAAAGAGCATCTTTAATAGGGAATAGCTTCTTATAAATGTCTCATACATATGGTATTGTGTTGACATCAATGGAAACCATTTGATGCAATTCAATTTCCAACAATCTCCCCCTTTTTCATTGATGGCAACACAAGATGTGAAAATACAACAACAACATCCTTTGTAGTTCTCCCCTTTTGATGAGCTGTAATAATTTCCATTCTTTTCACATGTTCTCTATCCCCTTTGACATCAATGGAAAAAAGAAAGGAAGATTTATCTCCACCTTACACCAAAATTTTCTACAAAAAATAGACTTAAAAAAAATGATATAAAAAATGGTTCTTCACCTCAATCCTTCTAAAATATCTCTTTTTTATTTTTCTTTTAATTTTAGAAGAAATGTCTTCCACAAATCCATTGACAATCTGATTTTTACACAAATACTATTATTCATCACTATCGAATCAATTGTTTCCATAAGAGTATTTGGGATAGTGATATTTAGTTCATTTTCCTCAGCTTCCACTAGAAGACTGGAAAGTTGTTCCAATCTCAATTCAATTATCTCTTTGACTTTCCAAAATGCCTTCACAATACTATCCCTCTATACTAGAATGTATGCAAGTTTAGACAATAAGGAATTGATCCTTTACTTTTTCACTCCATCCCTATCAATAAGGATATTATGTCTTTTCAATAGAATCAAGCTCAAGCTCAATAGCATTGATTTTTTCTCTGCAGTTTTCGATAGCAGTAGGCCACCAGAGAGAATACCTATACACATTGTTTACGCTTTTGATGCATGTATTCAAATCATTTATGCTCTCATTCAATCTCTTTTGTGCATTTCCACATCTTTCTTGCAAATCCAATTGAATCTCAAGTAAAAGCACAAATTTGTGTCACACTTTCAGCCAACTTATCAACACAAAGTCTGAATTTAAGTATTTCTAACTAAAAAACAATTTTGGTAAACATATGATCTAGTAAGATTCATTCTAGCTAAGTTAGATACTTCCACAACTTTTTCAACTAAAATTGTTGGATAAAAATATATGGAGCACCACTTTGAGTCCAATTTACCAAAAAAATAAAATTATTTGAAAAACTTGAAGTTTCAATAACTCCTGCTAATGTAAATAACATTTTTTTAAAAATATAAAAAATACCCTTTTGTAGATATATAAGTGTAGTTTTCAAAAATGTATTTATTTTAATAGTTTAATTATTATTTATATTTATTTTTTATTTTCAAATGCTAAAAGTAGGTTATTAGCACAAAATATTAGGTTGATTACAATGCCAAGGAAAAATACTAACACTTATTAAAAAAAATTTAAAAATGTATGATGCACTAGATAAAAGAATCTATTTCAAGATGGTATGATTTTTTTTCCATTCTAGATAAATATTTAATATGAAAGTCGACGTCCAACGAAAACAACTATTTTTTGATTCATGCACATTTTAATATTTATTTAAAAATATATATTTATCAAAATTGGAAAAAAAATATATCCATGCACTAAAGTTTCAAGTTATATATACACACAAAAAAATTGAAAGAAAAAAAAAATTACTATAAAAAGTTTGACGTCTCGTGCAACTTCATTTTTCAACAATTTATCAACAACTGAATTATACTGGTAATTTATTAAAAACTAGTTTAAAATAACTTTAAAAAAAAATTAAAATACAAACATAAAATATAGTAAAAAATACATATTTTACTAGTTTACATCATTTAAAAATTCAAAACATATATGCCACTTTTTAATGATTCAAGTTGAAAATTTGGATCAAAGTTGGTCGTTTCCTTTATAAAGTGTGACATATCTTTGTGCTTTTACCCTCTCATATTTTCCTTTTGGTTCCTTAGGTGATAGTAACTTTAATCTATCTTCAATAGATGCCCAATCAATACTTTTGATAAAACATTTGTCAATTCACTTAGATAAATATCATTATGAATTATATAAAAAACCAAGGTGTCTAATATCACATTTTGTTCATATGTCGGTCAAGAAAACCAAACATCTCCAATCTTCTTTATGATCATCTATTGATACTAGATCAAATGCCTTTGTAGTCTTTACTTCAGGACTTTTCTTCTTTCTTCTCCTCTATCTTTAGCTTCTTTATTTTTGGAGGGGAACTTGAAATGACTCTTCTTTCTTTCCTCTTCCCGAAGGAAGATCTTGCCTCAGACATCTCAATTGGACTAGAAACCATACTAGAGCTCCATGCATTTATTTTGATTGCAATGTATTCTTTACAAATCTTTTCCTTCTCTACTAGACATTCTAGGTAAGTTGGTAGACCTGCTTCCCAACCAGTACAACTGACTTCCACACAACATTCTCTTTCAATGGTAATGACTTCAAAAAATACATCATCAAACATATAACTAGAGATCCAAAATGAAAAGGCTAATTTTCATTCTTTGTCATAGTAATGTTCTTCATTAATTGATTCCTTAATAACTTAGACAATTTGAAATCCTCATTCTTTTCAACCATTTGATGCACAATGTAAACAAAAATTGCCTAATTAGAACCTTCCCCATTTCTAAAATAAATCTTATATGAAATTCCATAAGCCACATACCTTATCACAGGGTCGACTATAGTATGAATTTGAAGTGCCCTAGACTCTTGAACTTTTGTGTTTGTTCTTCATACTTTTGCTTTCCAACAACCCTAACTCCTTATCTCTCAGCTACACTTTACTTAGCTCGTTCAATTCATAATGTGAAAAAGAATGATCACTCAACTTCCTCATTTAACTTGCAAAAATTAATTTATCACTTATGACATCATCATTAGCACTTTACTCTATCAGTACCTTCCCCTTAGCCAGAGCTACTAGATCAATTTTCGGATGATGAAGCCTCTATATTGGAACTTGGTACAATAGACTCATTTCCACAATCTTCCTTTTTCTCCAAGTCATGGTGTTTTTTTTAATCTATCTAATTTTTCCCTAATTTTGTATTTATTGCTTTTTAGCTTTTAAGTTGCCAACTACTTTATGAGATACACTGTAAACCAAGAAGATCTCTACAGTTTTCTTGATTTGCTTCTTTTCTACCAATTTTTTTTCCATTTCCTTCAAAATAAAGATTCACATCACTTATCCTTGTGCCATCACATGACACCTCATACACCAACGGCTTCTTAGATTTTTTTGTGACTGCTCCCCCTGAAACCACTACTAGGTTCAATTCTTGAAAGAGGTATCTGCACCAAATGCAGATACAGGGTTATTTGATTCATCCTTGTTGTCAAGTTCTTCCGTCTTCCTCCAAATTTTTTCCATCTCTCTCCTTACTTCTTCGAGATCTATCTTTTTCATAGGCTTAATCTTTTGTTTCAGATTATTTTTCTTCCCAACTTTGCTCCTACAAAATTTTGAGATGTGTCCTATTTTTTTTCAAGTGTAGCACATAACATATCCTTGATCAAGTGATTTCGTATTCATCCTTGACCTAAATTGATTAGCCTTGTGTCCAAAGATATTGCATATGTAACAATATCCTTGAAAATATTGAATCCTTCTACTAGTATTAAACTTGTTCATCATCATTTGGCTTCTACATTTGGTAGCTCTATGTTCAAACTTGTTGCAAACATAACATTTTCTAGCAAAGAATTCAATATTTTGACTCATTCTATTTCTACATTTTGTTGCTCTATGTCTAAATTTACTATATGAGAAACAAAATTCATTAAAAGATGGGTACCTTTGAGCATTAGGTTGTTAGATGAGAAACCTTTGAGTATTGTTCCTTCGGTTCTTCTTTTGATAAGTATTGCCTTGAAATTTCCTTTGATTGTCCACTTTGTTGAAAACTAGTTTAGTCTTTGAGCTTTTCCCTTCTTCAAGTCCTAGACCACCTTTATCATTTGCAAGTTTTTGATATGAAATCAATTCATCAAGCATTGTAGAACTTTTCTTGAACCTTTCTTCATAAGCTTTTGCTTTTTCTAGATCAGCGCTTAGGGTTACTACTTCTTGTTCAAGTTTATCACATTTTTCTGTCTTCTAATTAATAAACTCTTTCAAGTATCCTTCCTCTATCTTGCTAGTTCAATTGCCAATTTCAGATTCTCTTCCACTCTTTTTCTTTCTTCAAGTTTCATTCTTAGTTTCTCAACAATCTCCTTTGGTTCCTTTAGTTCCTAGTTAACTTCTTTATGTTTCAACTTGAACTTCTAGAATTGATTCCTTAGTTTATAAATGCATTCATCTACTTTCTTAACATTTTCTTTCAAATCTTTATTTTTAAACTCTGTAGTCTTTGCTCTTAATTCTTCATCCAATTCGGACCCCTTCACCATTTTTTTCAACCTACCAAGATCTCCTTCAAGCTATTAAACTCATTCCAACGGACTAGACTCTGATACCAATTTTTGAACTAGACAACTAAGGAGGGGTGAATCAGTTGTCCCCAAATTAACCCTTAAATAATTTATCAAAACAAAACCTTAACACTTCTTAAATGATTAAACATTAAGTGCAAGAGTAGAAACTGAAAACCATCACATAAACACAATAACACCAGATTTATGTGGAAAAACCAATGAGGGAAAAATCATGGTGAGAATATCAAAATTTATTACAAAAAGGATCACTGTCTAAAATAAGGACTCACTGTCCAGAACAAGGACTCACTATCCAACAAGGCTACAACCCAAAGATACAAAGGATGGCTTATTGCTAGAATATAAAAGTTATGGATCACTGCCAAAAGTATGAAATTATGGAATACACCTTCCTTGTGTAGAATTTAGTTCCAAATGAAGCTTTGTATAAGTATTACTGCTTCTCCTAGCAGTTGCTCAATAATTCTATTTCGGTCTTCAATTGATAAAAAAATTAGTCTTGTATCCTCTTGCACATTTCTTCCACACTCGCACACACACTTCTCACTCACTCTTCTTCACTTCTCCACTTCAAAAAAGCTTATATATAATTTATATAGTACATCATATTAAGTTGGCTAAGATCTATACAAAAAATCCCCAAGGTAGATTCATTCTTCTTAATACATAACATGTGTCAGGTCGGCCAAGACTGGGACCCAAACATAAAATATTCAAATGTTCAAAGAACTTTCGAATACAATGTAACATCATATTCACATCATATTAACATTTGAGAGATAACCATAGGAACCATAACATCTGAATTTTCTTCATAAGAAGGTGCGGTGTCTCTTGCACAAATATACTGAATAGACAAATAATTGTAGTGTACAGAGTTAAACTCTGTCATTGATAACTTATTGCTCCCAACAAAAAAATTCTCAAGATCCTGAATATAGTTGTTTGAGTGAATCATAATGACATAGTTAAGACATCAGATTCATAACTTGTCTTGTGGTAGAATCCGGACCCAAAAACCAATGCATCGGTTCATTGATGAAGAAAATATTTGATAAGGAATAACTTTCGATAAATGTCTCATACATTTGGTACTGTGTTGACATTAATGAAAACCATTTGATGCAATCCAATTTCCAAAAATACAAGAAAAATCCATTACCTTCTTATCCTGTGTTTGTTGAGAAGGGCCAACTAGTTTCCCGAGAAATAGAATAACCATATGTAATATGTCATTCCACCAAAATTCAATCAAGAACCTAGGGAAATGCACCCAAATAGGAACTCAATTTGGAAGCTTCTCAAAAGGGTTGAATCCAATATGCCAAGGTTTAATAATCAAGCCAATCTAATTGTGAAAATAAGGGCCTCCCTTGAAAAATTTGTTGTGATTAGCCATACAGTTAAAAATGACCATAAAAAAATGTTGGCCAGTAGCACCACCTCAATTTCACCCTCAAGGCTCCATGTCCTTCTAGCCAAAGTCTCCAAAAATGGAAGCGATATGTGCATCCCCATGAACTTGAATAATAAAGCATGATTCAAATAATATTCAACATCATCCATAATGGACTCAGGTTGAATCACCAAAACTTGTCTATCCCGGCCCACTCCAAACATCCATTAATTTTTGAGATATGAGGACCTCCAAATGAAGCCATCCCCTCCACACCTAAAGCCTTATAGTATAATTTCCTCTCAACGTAAAAGTTTGAAGAAGATTGAGAATATAAATGTAGTGAAGGTCTAAAATCCATAGTGGGTTTAAAAATTATTTTACTTCCCCAGAAGCCATGAATAGGGAAAACTGAACCAAAAGAAACCACCTTATACCTCCTCAAAGTCCAAGTACCCTATAAAAAATGAACAAAAACCCCAAGAGAAATTCAAAAACAAAGCCCAACGCTCATGCACTGAAGATCCCACCTCAAGCCAATAAATGTCCCCTGAATGGCAATCTACAATCCCCTCACACATGCATAAAGAAGGCAACAACATGCAAGCAAATTATGTCCTATTATAGGCCATGAGCCTGCAAGAATATTTCCCCCATAAAAATCATCTCTCCACACTTATGTTTCAGTTCATCACTACACCTTGTTTTATTCCAATATCTGAAAAATAGTTTCTTAAAAAAAATGGCTTCTTTACAAGCATCAACAACTTCCATATACTCAGCTTCAGTAGTGAAAAAAGCAACCACAACCTAGTATCACTTACTCATCCAACTAATTGCACCAACAAATAAAGTAAACACATAAGAAATGGTAGATCGTCTGCTATCAACATCGCCCAAACCCAATCTAAATCTACATAACCATGAATAT
Organism: Sequoia sempervirens; assembly: GCA_007258455.2. NCBI lineage: Eukaryota > Viridiplantae > Streptophyta > Pinopsida > Cupressales > Cupressaceae > Sequoia > Sequoia sempervirens. The sequence goes on along the minus strand of VDFB02000015.1, from coordinate 328,323,379 downwards.
TGAGGGAAATCTCATCTTCAATCATATTACTATGATAACACAAGCAATACTCTGAGCTACTGTGCAAATATATGAAGACTCTTTTAACTATATACCAATGAAATCTACCATGATTAGACATATATCTGGAAAGAACTCTCACTTCTTGGGCAATGTCTAGTCTAGTACAAACCATAGAATACATCAAAATTCCAACTACACTCTAGTAAGACACTTTGTTCATGTCTTCCATCTCTAATGGGGATGTTGAACAATCTAAAATAGATAACTTTGTTTTAGCTAAAAAAGGAACACATGATGGTCTATAATATTGCATATCAAACCTCTGTAAAATTGAATTTAAATACTTACTTTGGCCAAGCCATAGCTTTTTGTTCACTCTATCTCTTTTAATTTCCATCCCAAGAGTGTGTCTAATTGCACCAAGGACTTTCATTTCAAATTTAGTAGCAAGTTGATATTTTAGTTCTAAAATCATACCTTTTCCTTAACCAATAAATAACATCATCAACATGTAATGCAATAAATAGGAAACAATCACCATTAGTTTTATAATAAACATAATGATTTGATTTAGAATGCTCAAATCTCAAATTGAACACATATGTATCAAATTTTTGGTACCACATCCTAAGACTCTTTTTTAGACCATAAAAATAGTTCTTAAATTTGTAAACTAATTTACTTTTACCTTTCACCATGTAGTGTTTTGGTTGTCATATAATATCCTCCTCCATGTCACCATGAAGGAAAGTAGATTTCACATCTATTTGCTTAACCTCTAAATCATAAACAATAGCAATAGAAAGTAAAAATCTAATGGATGCCATTTTTACAACATAAGAAATATCTCACCATAATCAACACCCTCAACTTGAGAGTAACCTTTTGCAACCAACCTTTCTTTACATACTTCTCAATACCTCCATTTGAACTAATCCTTTTCTTCAAAACCCATTTGTAAACAATAGGTTTTCTTTCCTTGAGCTATGGTAAACCCCATGTATCATCCTTTTTCAAATCTACCATTTCTTCATCCATAGCAATCTTCCAAGATTCTACATCATTCATACCTAATTCCTATTTTATCGATCTAGGTTCATCCATGTTAGTAGTCAAGTAAAAAATAGATCTCCAATCATCAGGTGAATACCTTTCATGTGGTTTTCTATGCATTGTAGACCTATGAACAATCTAAGTTGGAGGTTCTTCCTCCTCTTTTGAATATTTAGAGAGGTTGCTAGATGAGCTCTCATCAACTTCTTGTCTATCCATAGGCCTCAATTCAAATTTCTCAGGTGTAGAAGGAAGTTGAATCACATCTTCCTATTTACTTTATTCTAGCTATAATGTAACAGAAGAATGATTAGTTTCTCTAAAAATAACACTTCTACTATATTTTTTTGTGCAATAGGATCCCAAAGCTTGTATCCTTTCACACCATAATTGTATCCCATGAAACTACATTGCACAACCTTTTTCCCCAACTTTGTTTGCTTCTACTTTGACACATGTTCATATGCCTCACAACCAAAAACTCTAAGATGTCTTAATGAAGGCTTGTGACCTGGCCATGCCTCTATAGGAATTTTATTAACAAAAGATTATGTAGGAGGCATGTTAATCATGTAACAAGCAGTGGTAACAACTTCATCCCAACACCTTTGTTCTAGACCAACACCACTCAACATACTCCTAGCCTTCTCCACAAGTGTCTTATTCATTCTTTTTGTAACTTGATTTTGATATTGAGAATACAAAGTTGTCTTTTTTCTGTGAATACCACAATATTTATGAAATCTATCAAAATCATTAGAGAAAAATTCATCACCATTATCTATCCTCAAACATTTTATTTTCTTTCTAGTCTACAAATCAACCATTTCTTTAAATTATTTAAATCGACTGAAAACTTTAGATTTACTCTTTATAAAGTACACCATTTCCTTCTACTATAATCTTCAATAAATGAAAAATAATATGTGGATTTACCAATTGAACAAACATCTACAGGACCAAACACATTGAAATGAATAAGATCAATACAACACAAGATTAATGAGAACTCGAGTAAAAATGAAAACAGTTTTGTTTTCCATAAATGTATTGCTCACAAAATTCAAATTCAATAATACAATTAGACAACCCTTCAGCAAGGTTTTTATTTTTCAAGGTCATTATACCCTTTTCTCCAATGTGGCCAAGTCTCTGGTACCATAAGATAGTTTTCTCTACAGGTAACTTTGCTTTAGAAGAAAGAGCACCCTTGGGTACTGTGTCACCAAAAAATGTATAATTGACATTTTTATCCTCACTAGAGTCTCTCTTATGGACTTTGGCTTGATCTTTCCTAGATTTAATGTTGTAATATGGACAACACATTCACATTAGCTCTTGGACCCTTGTGAATCATTAAGACTTGGGTATGTGTAGGATCATGATGGGCCAAAAAGTGGTGATATGATGGGTATGTATAGAGTATGTGGCTGACGACTTTTCTTTTACCCAAAATTGAAGAAACAAAAAGGGTTTTTAAAGGAGATTCATAAATTTCCACCAATATAAATGATTCTTTACTTTGAATTTAATAAATAATTATTATTCATTTTCTATTTGAATTACGACTAAATTCCTGATTTATAGGCTAATTAAAAAACATTTATAGCTTTCAAATGATATCACTTTTTTGAATCTGAAACATGTGTCACATTCTATGCTTCACATACTATAGGATTAAAAAAATGAATTCCATGAAGTTTTGACCAAGTTAAGGTGGTCAAACATACAAATTTTTATTTTTTTTAAAAGTTGTAATAAAAAATTCAAAATTAATTATTTACTTGGAAAAAAACTACAAAAAATATGCATCACATCAAGGCATGAGTCCTCTACTTATATAAAAAATCTTATAAAAAAAATATTATCATTTTATTGTGGTTAGGATGGTTAGAAAAACACCTACTTTTTATTTTTTCCCTAAAATTTAAGTACTACTACATTGAAATTTCAAATTTTCACCAAATAGATTTTAAAAACCTAGTAGTTTAGAAACTACATTCAATTTGCTATAGATTCTATTCTTACATATTTTTGAAATAATATAAATAACTTATTCAAATTTTTACATCAAGTTGCCGAACTCTGATTTTTCTAAATTTTTTTCCACTTAAGGGCTTGTTTTTTCCATGATGATCCTGCACATACCCACTTTCACACTTTTCTAGGATACTTTCATCATAATTCACCTAAATAACTCCTTTTTATCACTTAACAAGTCTTATTTCAAAGTGTTGTAAAGTGTTGAACCCACTTTCACACTTTTCTAGACTTGTCATCATTAATTTAACCTTTTCTCATGTTTAAATGTCCCTTTTATGCACTTTCCTATCTTTCTTAAGTGTGATTTTGAGGATATTCCCATTAAACAACATTTAATGCCCTTTAATTCTTGACACCCACTTAATTTTCTTAAGTGGGACTAAGTCGCCAATAGGGGCGACTTAGTCCTTTTTGGCATAAAAATCAAAATTATTTCAAATTTCTTGTGGGATTTCATTCTCTAACCCTTGAGATCAGCCTGTGATGTGTTATTTTTAGAGAAATTTAGTAAGAACAAGTATAAATAAGGGTTTTTCCTCTCATTTCCCCCCCATTCATTCAAGCATTCACTCAAGCAATTAACTTAATCATTCTCAAGCAATCAATCACTCTAAGCATAATCAAGTCATCCATTGGAGCACTTCATTGCATATCTTCAGATTTCTACATCAAGGGTTTGGTAAGGTTATGACATTACATGTTATCTATTTATCATTCTCTTCTCATTTAATTTCATTTTATAGAGTTTGATTACCAAAGTGGGGTTTGACCAAGGAAAACCCCTATACTCTAACCCTCAACCATTTTCCCCCTCTTTGCATGTGTGTTTACAAACTTTGTAGGTAGATTTGTCAAAGAAATAGGTGTTCAAAAGTGTTCAACAAGTCATCAGAGTATTCAAGTCAACATAACCCTAATTCAAGCTTAGAGAATCTTTTAATCCCATTTTCTACAAAATCAAGATTGGACACCTATTGGAAAAGCAAGTGCAGACTTGAAGCTACAGGATCCTATCTCGAAATTCCCAAAATCTACAAGTGGAATAAGTTGCCACCAGTGGCGAATTAGTTCCAATGTTAGGCCTGAAAAGTGGTTTCTACATTTTTGGATACCCATTTGGCATAGTCCTATTCTAGCAAGTTTTCCCAAAAATTGGGACTAATCGCCCAACTTGGTGTAAGTGTCCCTGTTAGTATTTTCAATCAATTCTATAGGATTCCATAATCTCTCCACATCATATTTCAGATTCCCGGTGTACCTCTCTAGTTCTATTCAATTATTTCATCATTTATTTGCATTTTTAGGTGTTTTTGCATATCATAGTGTGTTTTCCATCACTCTGTATTTCTTAAGTTTTGCATCATTAGATCATTTTATTTTTAGATCAATGCATCAATGCATCATAATTAGATACATTACATCCCATTTACATTAATCTTGAGTGTATACATTTGCATTTTGCACCCCATTCTTTCTCCTTTTAGGTGAAAAACCCTAGAAGGAGCTTAAAGCATTTGGGTAATCCAAAATCATTGTCCACATTTTGGTGAACTTGACTTTTGAACACTTTTAGTGCATCCTAGTTTTCATTTGCATTAGCATTGCATTAGGTATTTCATTGTTTAATTTACATCCTAGGGTTTCAAAAATTGCATTAGTGAAAAGCTCAAATAGCTTGCATTTTTGCATCCTTTTTACATTAAAAACAACAAAAATCCTACATTTTCATACTGTAGTTGCATTTGTGCATCCAAAAGACATAAAATTGAAATCATAATTTTTGAAAAAACTCACAAAAATCATCATTGGGACTAAATTGCCACAATGGGCGACTTAGTCCTTCTGCACATTTTGCACTGTAATTTCTGGCATTTTCTGGGATTTTTCTACATTTATGTTTTTTGTTATTAAACATTCCTATTACAGTTTATAGAATTGTTGTTTTTAGCATTTCATTGATTCTAGTTTCATTTCATTTCCATTTCAAAAACTTTGCATGAGTGTTTGGTGTTCTATTTCTAATACTTTAGTGAGAAGAAGTTCGTGACTCATTGCATCTCGTGATAACACACACATTGTGGACCTTGGGTTGTCTAGAGATACTACTTGTGGTATTGAAAATAGTGCATTAGGCATGGACTCTACCTTTATCAATGCATTTCCTTCCAATAATATGCAAGTTGACACACAAACCAATCAAATTCTGCAACATAAAGTTGTTAATATTCATAATGATTTTGCAAATTTGCAACAAGATTTGTGTCCTGAAAACATTTCAACCACAATGACTCCTACTATAGACAACCTTCATAACTTGATTGAAAGTGATGATGGCTCAAAAGTTATGAAAAGAATTATTGATATATACAACAAACATGATCCTTCCACCTCTAGTACATCTAAACCAGAAAACACTATGGTTAGTCAAGGAGGGCTTAACACTCCTCCTTCCATAGTAGCATCCATGCCTACCTACACCATTTCACAATTCACCACAACAATGCAACCGGTTAGCAATGTGATTCCTTCCTTGACTATTCCTGTTAGCATTCCTACTTCTTATGTGGCATCGAATGTTCTCTCCTCTTCCACCATACCGTCCATTAGCATTCCATTCGCTTGCCCCACCACTACATACACTCCATCACCACTTTCCCTTCCACCTCGTCCAGCTTACACTAATCCTCTCATCACCCAACTTTTCCAAACCATCTCCTCTATGCAAACACAAATATCCACCATCAACCAAAACCATAATGGCCCACCTACCTATTATGTTTGTAGCAGCCCACTCTCTTTAGAAGTCCTAAGAACACCAATACCATAGGGAATAGAAGTGCTTATATTTGAGAAGTATGGAGGAAAGAGTGATCCTACTGATCATGTTAATACCTATACAACCTTGTGTAGTGACTTTGTCCTTGATGATATACTGTTTCCTAAGACTTTAAAAGAAACTTCCTTAGAATGGTTTTCATCCTTACCCAATAATTCAATTAGTGCATTCAATGAATTAGTTGATGCATTCATAAGCCATTTTAAAGTACATATGATTACAAAGAAGACAATGGCAGATTTACTGAGATGCAAAAAGAATACAGATTAAAAAGTAACTGATTTCATCTCATGTTATCAGTCACTTTATGCCCAACTCGATGTTAAGATTCCTGATCCACATCTCCAAAAGATGTTTATAATTGAAATTTTGAAAATTTCAATCCAAGATAGATTAACCATGATGAAATTTCCCTCTTTTATGCACTTGTGCACAACCCTTTGCAATTATCACAATTCAGTTAGTAGTCGTGATGCAAATTCCACTTCCAAGCAAACTGAGAAATATGAACCTAGCACTTCAAACAATTCGCAACCATTTTTAAAACCAAATAAAGGGTTTTTACAAACCAACCCCCCTTCTCAACAATCACCTCAATCTGTCAACAAGCAAATAACATTTGTTAAAGTTATGATACCTTACAGTTATGGAGATCCAAGATGACAATTTACACCATTACCAAACACTCTTCAAAACACCATAACCCAAACTATACAACAACAAATGATTTCTTTACCCCCTGTTAAACCATTAGATGCAACTAAACCTTTGCCTCCAACCTTTCAACATAACCTTATTTTCATTATCATAGACAAAACAGAAAGGACACAAAATAATGTAAGCATCTTAAACAATAGTGCAAGACCTTATTGATTCAGGCCATCTATCCATTTCAAATGTTAATGTAAAGGGAAATACATACGTTGCTCCACCCAATCAAAATTTGCAATTTTTTACCAATCCCATGCCTAAACATAACGTGTCATTTGTCAAAGCCAGTGAAACTCAAAACAATGATGTGATGATTGTTCATAAAGAGACTGAACATCCTGATCCTATTCCACATACACCCTCTATTAATCCTATGGATGAAATGGTAGGAGTGATAGATTCCATCCCTCATAAGGTCCAAACTAAGAAAAATATTGATATTACTTTATCTTCTAAAGATATTCTTCTGAATATTCCTGATGGTCCTCTCCACATATCCAGACGTATTTATGATAATCCCACTAATGGGATACTCATAGATCCCACCTGTGGTGAGAATGTGATCACTAAGGAATTTTTTGTATTACATGAACTTTATCAAGATAACTATGACTGACCAAAAGCATGGATCAAAACACATAATGGTTTTGTGTGCCCTACGATCAGATTGATCGTTGTTCTATTACAAAGAGGACCTAAGATAGTGAATGCTACATTCCCTATTATTCCAAAATCAGATTAGTTTTGTCTATGGGTAGGCTATCCATGGCTTCAATCGATGAAATTTGTCCCTTCAGTCATACACAAATGTTTAAAGTTTTTGCATGACAATGACATATTCATCATTCACCATAGTGGTTTAACCCTTTGTCTTCTAAAGGAAACTTCTCCTTAGAATCCTTTTGGCCAGAGCCCATGTATCCCATAACACCTCACAAATATTTCTTTTTCATTGCTTATCAAAAGTTTAAAGCAAAGAAAATTGTTGACTTGTCCCTCTATAATCAATCCCCATCCTCAACGAGATAATGCTTCAACCTAAACCTGAACCAAAAAATCTAGATCAACCCCCATTAAACATGTCACCTTCTTCATCCAAATGTTTCTAGTGTAATTAATTATTTAATTGCACTTGCATAAATTTACTTAGGTAATATTTTAATTCCTAGGTTAATTATTCTCATCCTTATCTTGTTGAGCTATCTTGTTGCTCAAGATAAGATTAGGGTTATGCATACTTTGCTTTTATAAAGCAAATCATCTCATGTAATTATGAATTCCTGAATAATATTATTTGCAGATCTTTATGCAAAGCTCTTGCTTTTTTCTGATTTTCTCTTTTGTGGAAGCTTTTTTGGTTTGCATGTCTGATCTTGGTTTCTAACATGGTATCAAAGCCTTGATTTGCAGCCCCTTCTCACATTTTTGAGAAAATCAGTGCAGAGTTCATTCGGGATTCCTTGAGGGTTTGATACCTTGAGATTGTCTCTCTATTTGGGTGCTCTTGCATGGTCACTTTTGGTGCACTTTGGAGGAAATCTGAGCTCATTTTTGAGTTTATGGCTATCGAAAAATTTAAGATTGACTTTTGTTTCGCCTAAATCCGACATTTTATGCCAAAGTTATGAGGGTTTGAAGATTTTCTAGATTTCGGAGTTGCGACACTTTTGGTATATTTTGAGGCAGATCGGACCTCGCCATCAGATCCAGAGCATCTCAGAGATGAAAATCGACATATAACTTGACCTATTTTAGCATCGGGAGCTTTTGAGGCAATTTTTTTTGTTTCTGAAACCGTATGGTCTGTGTACGGCGCCTATGCATGCAATCTGGAAAAAAAAATTATGTTTTTTTATATTTTTCTTGCATGCAAAATTTTTATTGTATTTTTTGAAAAATCAAATTTAAAAAAAACAAAAGAGATAAGAAAAGGGGAGAAATTTAAATTTATTTAAAAATTAAAATAAAAAATTGAAAGGGCATTTATTGCTCTGTGCAAGGGTTTGTACCCTGTGCAGGAAAACTATACCTACATCGACGTTTACAGAAGGACCGTCGGTTAGCCCAGATCTCGGAGGTGGTAACCTCAAAACCCGCTTGACAATCTTCACAAGGCTGGCAACAACTTTCAAATACCGCCGGTGGCAACATACTTGGTGGCTCCCTTAAAATATCCGGTGGCTGGCTCCTTCACAAACCGATGGCCTTCAAAAAATTTCGGCGGCTCCCAGCACAAAATCTAGCACATGCGTAGAAATCTGGTGATCAAAATTTTGTTTCAATGATCCTTTTTTTTCCAACGACAGAGGAATATTCCCATGCATATTCTTTATGACGATTGTCTTGAATTTTTTGTAGAGGAGGCATTTTTTAAGGTGACGGCCAGATGGCCATCAAATTTATGCTCTTGAAGTGATGACATTAGCATGACATCATCATACAACCAACCCTCTTTGCCCCCTCCTAACCCCAGTTTGTCTTGAAGAAGCAGTTTTTTCTTTTTGGCATAACTTGGGAATACGGTATCAAAATCAGGCAAAGGAGATATCTCCGGAAAGCTGGTTCTGAGCACTATCCTATGGTATAGTTTATTTTTTAGTATTTTTCTATTTAGCTTCATTTATTGTTGTTTGAAGTTATATTTTCATCTATGGCTTCCGAGCTCATAAATTTTTTCCATGATCTTCGTTTTTCACCTTCTTTGTGGCGTTGGAAAGGTATTGACGAGCTCTATGTTATTTTCCATGCACTTTTTTTTGTATTTTTCCTAGGTTGATCATTCTTCCAGATTTGTCCTGATGGGTGTTTCGGAGATTACTTGGATGCTTTGGTAGTTGGGAGGGTGAAACTTGAATATTTGCACTTCACTTTAGTACCACATCATTTTATTTTCTATTTATGCATGTTTGCATTCTCTCCTTTTACAATCATTGGGTTATTGTAATAAATGAACTGAGATAAATTTCCATCAGGGGGGTTTCTTGCATAATAATCTGATTAGAGTGTAGTTTTCACTTTTATCTCCATCTTTTTATTGATGACAACTCACATGGGTTATATCTGGTTTCTTTATTTCTTTTGGCCCATCTTGCTCTTTCTTGACGCATCGGATTCATATCAGTTCACACTTTAGATTGGGATTTTATGGTTATTGATCCACATTGGTTCAGATCCATCTCAGTTTGAGGGCCATGTTTTTATGGTCAATGTTCCAGAACTTCTTTATGGTACTTTTTCCCATGGAAGAGTTTTAGTCTCAGTTTGGCATCAACATCGAGATACATGGTTTCCAGATTCTATCATCATTTCATCTACTGTTGCTTCACAGATTCCAGGGTTGTTCCAGTTTGTGAGATTTCCAATGTTCCGTGGCATTGGGTTTGTTGTCGCATTATTATGATTTCACTTTGGTTTCTTGTAGACAGAAGTATCTTTCCTTGCTTGTTGGATTGTGGTTCCAGTGTTACTCCATAATTTTCTTCCAGTGCTTCTTTGCATTAGTCATCTCATTGGGGGGTTTTGTCCCACTAGGTTTTCTCCTCTTTCTCTTCATTGAATTTGTACATGGGTACTTGATTAGGCCTTGTTTTTGGGACCCATTCATGCTTTCTTACATTCATCTTAGTTTTAGGTGCATTCCTTTTTAGTCTCCCTACGTTGTACTTATGGGGGGGTGTTAGTGTAATTAATTATTTAATTGCACTTGCATAACTTTACTTAGGTAATATTTTAATTCCTAGGTTAATTATTCTCATCCTTATCTTATTGAGCTATCTTGTTTCTCAAGATAAGATTAGGATTATGAATATTTTTCTTTTATAAAGCAAGTCATCTCATGTAGTTATGAATTCCTAAATAATATTATTTTCACATCTTTATGCAAAGCTCTTGCTTTTTTCTAATTTTCTCTTCTGTGGAAGGTTTTTTGATTTGCATGTCTGATCTTGGTTTCTAACAAATGTCCACAAGAGAATGAAACCAACCTCGTCATTCCTCCTCATATTAAACAAGTTTATAAAGAAAAAGAGAAAGTGATTGATCCATCTCTATCAGTTCCTTATGTGCCTCCTCGTTGGGAAGAAAAGGAACCTACAATGGATCATCCCACTCCTACACCAACACAAATTCAAAAGAGCATCAAAATAAACCACGGTTCTAAGGAGCATCTGCATCGTCATCGCCTCCTTGCTTGTCAATTGCAAACTAAAAAAAAAAGAAAATCAACCTCTTCCTTTGATAGAAGCAATATCTAACCACCCTCCTCCTCCTGACCTGCCACAAGATAGTACGATACAACCATCACAAAAAAAAAAATTGATACAACAACCACAACTCTTGATACACCCTTTATTAGAAATTACCATTCGCCCTCCCATCATAATTAATCTAGATGATCATGATGATGATGAAGTGGTCTCTAAAATAGATGAAGAGGTGCATAATGATCTAAATTCTTTATTTTCCTCTTCCATGAGCTCTTAAATGAAAAATATCCTACAACAAGTGTAGAACCTGATACTTCTCCTAGTTCAGCCCTTGCAATCATCCCCTTGGATAGTCAACCACCCTCACAATATGTTGAACATGATTGGGACGTGGATGACTTGTTAGATCGTTGACTTACAATCGCCTTGCTAGCCTCTTTTTCCTTTTTTATTTGGTTTGATTCTATGTGCGTATCATGTCCCCCCATAATGTGGTGTATGATGTTTCCCCCTCTCTTGTGAACTTCTTCTATGGCATACATTGCTCTTGGTTCTTCTTTTTTTTGTTTTTCCTTTGGGGATGAACTTCTATGGCATACATTGCTCTTGTTTTTTTTTTTTTGTATTTTTCCTTTGCGGATGATGTAAAGCATTGAGACGCCCTTATGTCTCTACCATGTTGACCCAAAACGTCCCTTTTCCTTTTTACTTTGTCTTTTCTTGTGTTTTTCCTTTTGAGGATGATGCAAGGCATTGAGACTGAAATGTATCCTTCATGTTGACCCAAAAGCTTTTTTTTCTTTTCTTTTTCCTTTTTCGTTTTCTTTTCACTTGCATTTTTCCTTTTGGGGACGATTAGAAGTGTTGAGACCACAATGTCTCTTCCATGTTGACCCAAAATTAACTTAATTTTTCTTTTGTTTTCGCTCTCTTTGTGTCATTCTTCCAGTTCTATGTATTTGGGGAATAATGACTGTTATGAGCTCTTTCATAAAAACATTATAGCAATGAACATACTGACCCCAAATCCACAGATCCCTTATGTATTTAGTGTGTTCCTTTTGGGGGAAACCCCTTTTTCTTTTTTTCGTTTCCTTCACATGACGTAGCCTTACTCAGAAACATATGACTTGGCATAGGGGCGTTCCAAGTTGGCTCTCATGTCTTGTTTCTTTTGCATTTTTTATTTTTCTACTTTAAAGAAATTACTCACAAAACAGTGTGTAGAAATACCTTTAAAGTGGGGGCATACAATGTGTTTGTGACTTTGTGAATGGCATTGGGTGTGATTTCCTTCATAAGTGTGACCTATCTTAGCATACTGCATTCCTCTTGGTGGTCTGATGTGACACACTGCATCCCCTAATTTGTGAATATTCTATTCTTTGATTGGTCATCTCTTGGAGATATTAGACACAATGTTCCCTAAGTTATAGACCTAGCATGAACTAAACAAGACTCATTTGAACATCTTTTGCATGTTGCATTTTTTATTTACATGGCCACCTTGCATAACATAGCTTGCATGCCTATGTTGCCATTGCATTTTTTCACGAGTTCTAAGCATTCAAAGCTTTGCTTATCTCATGAAGCACAAAATGACATAATATTTCTGGTGCCTTATTAAAGTTATTAGGAGGTATAACTTTGATATGGTTGAGTGGGAAGCCCATTTTGAGGCATGAATTTCCCCATATCCACCTTTTGAGATTTCTCACCCTATGGAAAAATAGAAGTTCTATGGCCCTAGAGTGAGTATGTTGTGGATTTCTCACCCAGTGGACAACTAGAAGTTACATGGCCCTAGAGTGAGTATACTTGGGCCTTCTCACCCAGTGGACAACCATGAGTTTCGTCACCTAAGAGTGAGTATACATTTCTTATTTCAAACAAACAACCTAGATATGATCCACAACGAGTTGTACAGATGACCAAAGCTTCATTATTTTCATCATTTTCATGTGTGGTCCTTTGTGCCTATGTTTGGTTTTCCTTGGGATCATGATCCTAGGGGCTTGATCATCCCTGTCGATTATTGTTGCATCATCTTACCAACATGTGTGCATTAGGATCCTTCTCGATGTGCATGTTGGGCTACTTTAGTGAGAGTTTGAAGCAAGTTCATCCTCTGACTAAAGTGGGGGCTTAATGTGTCACCAAAAAATGTATAGTTGATATTTTTATGCTCACTAGAGTCTCCCTTATGGACTTTGGCTTGATTTTCCTTAGATTTAATGTTGTAATGTGGCAAACACATTCACATTAGGTCTTGGACCCTTGTGAATCATTAGGATTTCTAGGATGTCTTTTAAAGGTGTTGTGAAGTGTTGTAACTCACTTTCACACTTCTCTAGGATCCTTTCATCATAATTCACCTAAATAAATCCTTTTTATCACTTACCAAGTCTTATTTCAAAGTGTTGTAAAGTGTTGAACCCACTTTCACACTTTTCTAGACTTGTCATCACTAATTCAACCCTTTCTCATGTTTAAATGTCCCTTTTATGCACTTTTCGACTGTTCTTAAGCGTGTTTTTGATAATATTACCATTAAAAGACATTTAATACCCTTTAATTCCCACCACCCACATAATTTTCTTAAGTGGGACTAAGCCACCAATAGGGGCAACTTAGTCCTTTTATCCACAAAAATCAAAATTATTTCAAATTTTTGGCAAGATTTCATTCTCTAACCCTTGAGGTCAGCCTGTGATGTGTTATTTTTGTCAAATTTAGTAAGAAAAAGTATAAATAATGGTTTTTCCTCTCATTCCCCCCCCATTCATTCAAGCATTCACTCAATCAATTAACTTAATCATCCACAAGCAATCAAGCACTCTAAGCATAATCAAGTCATCCATTGGAGCACTTCATTACATATTTTTAGATTTCTACATCAAGGGTTTGGTAAGTTTATGACATTGCATGTTATCTATTTATCATTCTCTTCTCATTTCATTTCATTTTATAGGGTTTGATTACCAAAGTGGGGTTTGACCAAGGCAAACCCCTATACACTAACCCTCAACTATTTTCCCCCTCTTTTCATGTATGTTTACAAACTTTGTAGGAAGATTTGTCAAAGAAATAGGTGTTGAAAAGTGGTCAAAAAGTCATCAAAGTTATTCAAGTCAAAATAACCCTAATTCAAGCTTGGAAACTCTTTTTATCCCACTTTCTGTAGAATCAAGATTGGACACCTATCAGAAAAGCAAGTGTAGACCTGAAGCTACAGGATCCTATCCCGAAATTCCCAAAATTTGCAAGTGGACTAAGTCACCACTAGTGGCAAATTAGTCCCACTGTCAGGCCTGAAAAGTGGTTTCTATATTTTTGGATGCCCATTTGGTAGATTCCTATTCTAGCAAGCTTTCCCTGAAACTGGGACTAAGTCACCCAGCTTGGCGTAAGTGTCCCTGTTAGTATTTTCAGTCAATTTTGCAAGATTCCAGAATCTCCCCATATCAGATTTCAGATTCTAGGTGCACCTCTCCAGTTTTGTTTAGTTATTTCATCATTTACTTGCATTTTTAGGTGTTCTTACATATCACAATGTGTTTTCTAGCACTTTGTATTTCTTAATTTTTGCATCATTAGATCATTTTCTTTTTAGATTAGTGCATTAATACATCATAATTAGATACATTACATCCCATTTACATTAATCTTGAGTGTATAAATTTGCAATTTGGACCCCATTCTTTCTCCTTTTATGTGAAAAACCCTAGAAGGAGCTCAAAGCATTTGGGTAATCCAAAATCATTGTCCATAGGTACCTAGAAGCCATGACCATATGATAAAGATGAAACCCTCACCTCTTCCACATGCTTTTTTTTCATAGAAGTACTATTACACTCAATAGTGCATGAATCAAACTTATACAACGTTCCATATATGACACCTCTAGCAATCACCATAGAACCTTTAACTATCTTGCATCCTACATCAAAAAATACTACATGCACACCAGCATCTATTATTTTTCTCATAGATAAAATATTTTGTGCTAATCTAGGGATATGCAACACACTATTAATCATTTTTATTCTACCATCAGTCCATCTAATTCTAATTTACCAGGACCAATAATATTTAGATACTGAATCATCACCCAAGTACACCTTACCTCCATAAAATTCATCATATTCAAAAAACCAATCTTTATTAAAGGCTATATGGAAATATGCACCTGAGTCAATTAACCATGCGTAATCACCTACATGAGTTGCCAAAGATTTAATGAATGTTTCACCATCTTCCTTCTCAAAATTAGAATCTGAATCAAATCTCTTCTTTTTCTTTTTCTTTTTCTTTTCTTCTTTGTAGTTTTTACGAATATTTATAGGCCTACCTGTTGACGGTCCTTTTGGCACAGCAACATACAAACAACATATTGCTACTATATTTCTCCTGAAAGAGAAAGATGATCACATGGATATCTTAGCTCCCAAGATCTATGTAGTTGGCTCTCAATTGTGCTGATGTTCCTCAATGGTCAATGTAACAGTAATGTTCAAGGGGCCTACTGGTGTGAGCTTCTGGATTATTATGAGATCAAACATAAACTTAAAACCTATTCTAACCAGGGTTTTAAAGAAACATAAAAAGATAGATCAGGGCTTTGAGACAGAAAAGAATGACACTTCATCTGAATTAACCAGACCTGTCACCTTCCAAGGAATTCCTAACTAAAACTGTAGAATGAAATTAACTTGTGACTACACACAGTTTCATTCATTCACAGTGCTGATTTCAACAGCAGATTGCATATTACCATTCAAACAAAACATAAAACCAAACTTCATTCCTTGAAAGCTTCCTAAATCATATGATTAATTCAAGACAAATGCCATTCTAGAACACAACATGAAGTAGATTAAGACCTGATTGCTTCTACTATTCATAAAATAGATAAACAACAATTAAAAAGCTGACACAATCACCAGTGTACAGAAAATCTGTGGCTCCAAATTGTTTCCATTTACACTAGGAAAACTGAAAGATACATTAGTCTATTTGGAATCTAACTCCTACTCAAGAAGACAAAAGAAGCTCCTATTACAAAGAATCAGGCTCGGCTTCTATCCCCTCTATTCCTATTTTATTGAATACTAACTAGAAGTTCTAACTGTAGAAGTTCTAAAAGTTCTAACCTTTACAAAGAGGCAAGAATGCCTTATATACAAAATGTACCAAAAAGAATGTGTTGTCCCCCTGCATTAGGGTTTACAAAATATCTTCTTGGTTTTAGGAAGGTCGGCTCTAAGATTTTTTTGAAGAAATTTAATGCTATATTCAATGTGAAGCCTTGCTGTCCATGTTGATGAAGGATTTCTATCCTCAGGAGAAGCCCTTTTAGATCTTTTTGGTAGCTGCAACATTAACTCTTCTATCTTCATGTCCACCTTCGAACTCTATTGGGGTCCCCTTGAATGCTCAGAATATCTCCATTAATACTGATCTACCTCCTTGCCGATAGTCACTACAGTTGTCCCTATGAGTCACAGTTTCTTCTTCCCTTACCGAGTTCCTCCTTGTTATTGGCAAGACCTCTCAATGTCGACCAGAGGCTATGGCGAGTTCCCCTTGTAGCATCTCCCATCACTGAGACACCATCGGGTTGGCAAGACATCTTACCGAATCTGTTCCATCTGCCCAGAGTCTCCTCGAGTTCCTTTTATTTCCCTGAGCTCGGGTCCCTTTGCTTCAGTGTGACTTTCTTCCTTCGCCAAGACCTTTTGGCAAAGGTATGATCCTTGGCCAAGCTCCATGTCCTTTAGTGGGACCTCCCTTCATATCGGCATGACCTTCACTTATCGTTGTGACCTCATAGTGAAGCCCTTTCATTTGTTTGGAGTCTCCTTGATTTCCTCTGGACTCATTTGATTCCATCGCCAAGACCTTCCCAAGTTGCCGAGACTTCTTAGCAAGCTCAAATTGCTACATTGATGCCACTTACTCTTTGGTGGGTTCCCTCTGTGTTGCTGAGACTTCCCCCGGTCGGTGAGAATTTTCACCGACTGAGACTTCCTTTCGCTGAACTGAGAGCACTTCGGGGATACCTCTCATAGTCGGCAGGACATTCCGCCAAAAGCACAACTCTCCCCGCGAAGGCATCGTTGTCGGAGAGACTTCTCAATGGGCCCATTTCATTACCCTGAAGCCACTTTTGTTGCCGAGACCACATTTCTTCGGCCAAACATTATGCCGAAGGTTTTATCTTTCGGCAATGACCCATGTGCAATTGGTCAGCGAGACTTTAGCATGTCCAGGTGACCTTTCGGTGAGACCCCTATCTTTTGGCGAATCCATTTCATTTCGAGGAGACAAGCTCCCTTTGCTGAGACCTCCTACTGAAGGAAAAATTATCGCTAGGCTTAGACCTTTGGTGGGACCTCCTCTTGTGCTTCATCGGCGAGACCCGATGCACTTGCCAAGACATCTCCCCATAGCGAAAGTTTCTCACTGAAAGGCATACCCTCATTGGTGGTCGACAAGACACAAGGTGCTTGGCAAGACCATACACCAAAGAAATAACTCTCACCGAAGGCTTGCCCGGTCTATGGTAGTGAGTGAGACATTAAGAAGTCGCCAAGACTTTTTTCGAAGACAAAATCTCACATCGATAGGAAACTCCTAGTCGTCGGGACGATGATTGAGGTGTTGCTGATAAGCAACTGCATGTAAATCCCAATCGTTGTGACATCCCTGAGGTCTGTCGATAGGCAACATAGACACCTATCATCCAAATTCCTTGGTAGTTAGAAAGACATCCCGAGGTTTTTCCGACTTTCTTCTTAGAGGAAAATTGTGACGAATCGGACTAAGGAATGCATTCCAACTGAGCTCTCTTGGCAAATATCATCATGTGTGAGATTTGATCTTGTAAAAGAAAGGTTTGCATTAGCACTCGGGGGAAAATAAAACACCAAATATGTCATAGTAAAATCCATTATTTCTTGTGATTATTTCATTGAATACCTAGCAAGAAGGAAACCAATTCAAGTTGAGACAGAACCAAGATTTAAATCAAATAGAACAAGGGACAAACCCAAGCAGAAAATAGAAGAACCCCCAAGAGCAAAGCAAACAAAAGAAGCAGAGAAACCAAAAGAGAAGGGGGACCCATTTTGATTTGGGACAAAATGGGGGTGGTTATGCAAGGCATAACAAATAGCGACTCAGTTGGGAAAATGGTTTAACCATTTTCAAGAAGCTGAAGGATTCCACTACCCAGAACTCCTGGTTCATGAACATCACAACTCCAGTTGGGTTAGTTATAAGAAACAAGGTTGAGCTAGGATCTCAAACGTAAATCAACAATAGCTACCCCTAAATCTATGTGTGTGCTTGATTGTGCATCATTCTCTCATGAAGTTTTCCTCATCTTTTGGACAACAACGTGTAAGATTTGAACTACATGAGTTGATTTCCTTTAGATGTCGTGCAATGATATCCTGGGTATTGCTCCACTGCCAGTCAGGCATCTATAGCTCCAATAGAGATACCTCTAGTTTCCTCATAGCATTGCTCTACTACCAGCCAGGTGTCCATAGCCACGGTAGAGATATTAGAATCACCCATTCATATTGAATCATCTTCTTTTAAAAAAAAAATCTTTTTTGTTTTCTCTTGAAGTTCCAGATATTCATTTAATCTCTTTTTCAATATGTCAAATGTTTAACACCTGATCTAGGTTGAAAACTACCATGGACCTCATGACAGCACTTGGAAAATCATATTTTCACTCAAATCTTACAACATTGTCATCCTAGGATAAATATACCATTACAAGAGGAGATGATCTTATCGATTTGTGACAGATTTAGAGGGAGATGATGAAGGTTACTTACTTTGCACCTTGTTTTCAAGACTTTCCGCAACTCTTATTGGCAATGGGCATGAAACAATGAATTTAGGACAAAATCACCCAATCAGAAAGCATGAAAATACCTGAACCATTCTTCTCCAAATGACCAAAGTATGCTTCAGATAAAACCCACCACTTGAAGATGGAAAGAAATAGGTAAACCCCAAAGAAAAAAACAAAATAGAAACTAAAAGAACCAAGGAAGTAGAAAGATAGAAAGAAAAGAAAAAAATAAACAAACAACAAATTATTTACAAATAGACAAAATATTTACAAACAGAAAAATAAACTATTTACAAACAAAAACAAAAGGAAGAGAAAAAGAAAAAAAAAGAAAAAAAAGGAAAACTAACTAAACCAAAAACTAACACTAACCAATCCTACTCCTAAACTAACTCCAAAGCTGAGCTTTATAAACACAAAACTATAAAAATTTATACATTGACTTGACTAATTTTTCATTATGTGCAACAATCTTAATTACTAGGCACAGTTCTAAACCTAGCAAATTTATCTTTACACTTAGAAATATAAAGTTTATAGGCAATAAGTTGATTTTGAGGGCATAAAGCTTGAAATATTATCAACCGTGGGTTCTTAGTTTTGTCACAATTTACCCACAAACATGTTTTACTATCCCCAACGTCATAATCAAACTAAAAATTATTAAAACATAGAGGATAATGAAAGGACACCACCTGATTCAGAAGGTTTCTAGTTACCAATGCAGGCTTGTGTTGTATGATCTCCTCTTCACGAGGTCTCAGCTCATGGAACACCATTGAATCAAGGTTTGTCTTGCAGTTAGGATATTCACTCATCAGCATCTCTATATTCATCTCGGGCACAGAGTCAAAAAATTTCTGAATTTCTTGAGATGAAGTCTCACTTTCAACATTCTCTTGAAAAATGTCACCCCCAAGGGTTTGGGAATTTGGCTCTAGCTTATCACCATTAATACCAGGGATACGGGCACATGGTGAACAAGGATTTCCTTCAAACTCACTTGAATGCACAGATTCAAAGCCAGGAAAAAACTTTATTAGTTCATATTCATGTACATCATCAACCAGAACATGCCATTCATCATCAAATTTATCAGTATTAAGATCAAATTGATCAGTGGATGCTAAGCAAGGACTTTCTTCCAACAACACATTTGAACAAATAGAATCAAAATCAAGAAGATACTACCTTGTCTCATTCTCTTCGTTATGTTGAAGTGATTCAACCTCAGAGATAACCTCTTGGTTGCTTTCTTGGCATTTCTTTGTTTCATCCAAATGTACCTTGTCATGAATTTCTTGAGGGAGCACTTGACTGATTTGCACATCTACTTGAACTTCTCCCCTTAAAATTTCATTTTGGCATTTAAGTCCTTGTCTTTGACCACAAGATCCATTGGCAATCTCACCTTGAAGTGTGTTATCTATTTCATTCCATCCATCACTCAAATCAGCAAAGTCATCCTCTTGTGTTAACCCATCAAGGTGTGTTTCCTCCTTGTTCACCATCATGGAAGAATCTATGAATGCCTCAGTGAATCTATTCTCCACTTCTATCAAGTCTGCACTAGGTAGAGTAGTTTCATCAGTTGTTGAATCCATCTCAACGCAAGGATCAAGGTGATCAAAAGATAGGGAAGAATCAAACCCCTTCACACAATTGCTCATCATGTTGGATGGACTGATTATCATTTTCATGTGTGCTAGTTGTTTCATCCTCTTCATTGGGGGGATACATACTCCAAGGATCTTCCATAAGTATTCCTTCAATAGAGATCAATTGCTTGAAATACAACTCCATCCTTCCTAGGAAGACATGGCAGTCCATCTGAGAGTGTTGATTAGTTTGATGTATCCTACATCCACTTGGCCCAACAAGCTCTGATAGTTCCATATCCCCCAGCTCCTCTAATTTCTCCCTTATTAATTTTTGCATACGAGGGATATCAATCCAACATGAGCCATGTTCCTTTATACATTCCTCATCACTATGATTCTCCTCTTGATCAGAAGAGTCATTCATATCATTGGGAGATGTTGTTGATTCCTCATGACAGAAATCCCACGTTAATACCTCATCTCCCTCAAAGCCATTGTTAGTAGTAGCATTTTCAGCCAAGCTAGATTTCATCTTGAGATTTCCATTATGCCCTAACTTTACATCCATCTCATGCTTTTTACCAAACAAGTCATCAAAATTATATACTTGCTCATCAAATGTTTTATTCACAACTTCATTGTGATGTAATGGACTATGCTTTGGAATATGACTAAAAAGAGATGATATGGTTATAACTTCATTATCGAGTGAAGTACTCAACTCTGTGATTGGATTTTACATGGATGAGTTCTCCTAGTGGTCTTGTGTGTGACTGACCTGATATGGGGTGTCAGAGAATGTGGTGCTTGGAACCTTAGGAAGGTCGTAGCTACTTGGTGAGAATGATTGCATCTTGGTAGGGATGGTGGGTGGAGTAGCATAAGGCTGCAGATGATGGCAGTTTGCAAGCACAAGCGTATTATAACCCTAAGTTTGGATATCTAAATTTCTAGTGTCACCTCCAAATTGTGCCAATAAGAGAGCCTTTTTAAATGCATCATGCAAATATGTAGCCTCACCACAACCTTTGACTTTGGTTGCAAATGAGGGGTTTAAACCCCAATAATAATATTCTATCAGTACATGATCATCCTCAACCAAACCTAAAGCTTGAACCCTTTGATACATGAACAAAAATCTGTGATCAAATTGATAAATGAGTTCTAATGGCTTCCTTTTCATAGCTGCAAACTCAAACGATGGATCTTGTGTTCGAAGACCAAACTGATCTAAGAATAAAATTTCTAGCTCCGCCCATGAACAAATACAACTTGGTGGAAGATTAACATACCATTTCCTTGTTGAACCTTGAAGTGTTTTGATGAACAATTGACAGACAACATCCTCATGCTAAACTTGGAGAAAAATAAGTACACTCCTACAAATTCCAACATGTTCAGAAGCATTTTTCCCACTGCTAGAAAAAAATAAAGGAATCCTATCATACAGGTGACCAGGGATTTCATGAAAAAATCCTAGTATATACAAAGGGCTACCCATCAGAGCTTGGTTTTCCAAGACCTGGCCCACTCCAACTCACAATAATCCAAAATTACTCATCAGTATGTAAGGGATTAAAAATTATATGAATAAAGCAAGGTGATTGACTATTCAGTTATTTGTAAATGGAAGATATAGCTGAATGAAGTGGTGAGATGTAGTTGAAAGAAATTTTGAAATGCATTTGAATGAATTGAAGAATGGTTAATGAAGAGATATATGAATTGTAGTGAAATATATAGTGTTTTGCAGGTGCAGAAGTAAAGATTATTGAATTCTAAACCTTGAGGAATGAATTGTAGAGAAATAAAGTAACCCTTTGTAATCAATCTTTTTTTGTATTTAGATTGAAATCTGGAGTTGGTGCTTTAGCCACTAGAGTTAGTGCTTCCGTGTTTTTGGATTTGATGCTTCAAAGGAGATTTGGTGCTCTCAGTGATTTGGTGCTCACTAATTGTAATAAGGATTAGAGATTGGTCAGTGAGACTTTGAAGTTGGAGTGGTAAGGAGTGGGTGCTCCTATCAGCTTTTTTTTGCTAGTGAGGCATGATATTCAACTAGTGAGGCTTGTTGTGTTGTCAATAAGAAACACAATTTGTATTCAACAATTTTTTGGCTAGAAGGCCTACTAAAGCATTTATTGAGAGTGGTTTTTTCACCCTTTTTAGGGTTTATCCACTCATAAATTTGGTGTCTCATGTCTTCTTGTTGACATGGTGTTTTGAGAAAGATTTTGTATTTCTAATTCATATATGATATGCATCTCCTTGTGTTTTTCATGAAATAGATATTTAAGGTTTCTATGTGATCATGAGTATTAAGGTTTTGAAGTTGATTTTATCTAACCACTGATTCAGCACCCCCCCTCTTAGTGGTCTTGTACTCCAAGAAGTGGTATCAGAGCCATACCCTTGCATAAGTATAGCCAACTTAAGGGGTTCCTCGTAGTGGAGTACTATGGGAAAGTGTAAACGAAATAGAAGAAGGAAAGATGTCAAGCAAAAGATTGTAAATCAAGTCCCATTCAAGTCAAGTAATGAGTTTTTATATGAGTCACCCCTAAAAATTGGCAAAAAAGTGTAACAAAGAGAATGATTTTGTTGCGAGATTGAAGATAATGAAGGAGACCTCTTTGTGGGTGAAAATGAATCTAAATAGGAGTATGATGAACAAGAGTGTGAGGTTGATATTGAAGGTGAAATATTGTGTGCTCTAGATACGATCAAGCAACTTAGAAAGGAGAACCAAATATTAGAAGACCAACTTCTACCCGAAAAAGACTCCAAGAACAAGGTACTTTCAAATATTGAAAAAGTTTCTTTAGATCTTGAAGAATCTAACAAACTTATTATCAACCTAAAGAAAGAGATAGAAGAAGCAAAAAGGATAGTTTATTTTATAAAATTTGATCTTAAAGTCAAAACTTAATAATGCCTAAAACTAGAGTTAGAAATAGTCTCTTTGAGAAAGGAGTTAGAAAAGGCATCTTCTAAGTTGCACAAGAATCTTTAGTTTGAAAAGAGTATTGAATGCTTGAATGACATGTTGAGTAAGCAAAAGCATCACAAGAACACTACTGGTCTAGGTTATGAAGAAGGACACTATTCTAAAGTTAGAAATGCACCAAGGAAGAAGATAGATTTGGGCCATCATGTTGCTACTCCCACAGATAAGATAGAAGATAAATGTGTTGATGAAGGAAGAAGGACAAGTAGATCCTCAAGACCTCCACCTATCAGAAAATCCCATTCAATAAGGTACAATTGGTCTTTTTTTTGGTTGCTCTTACTCTTGTTTTCCATATGGTCATAAAGCATTAGAATGTTTGAAGTATGCAAGAAAAAATGATTGGCAAAAGAGTTTTAATAATTTGGCATATAGAAAGGATAATGTCACATGTTTTAGATGTAAAAATCTTGGTCACATTACAAGAGATTATGGTAGACAAGTTCTAAATTGTGATGTAAGATTCATGAGAAGTTATAGACCCTTGATCATATGCTATAGATGTAATGATTTTGGACATAGAGCCAAGTTTTGCAGAAGTAAGTTGAAGAAATTTGGAAACAACAAGAAGATAGATGACCTAATTAAGAAAAGGAAAGAGCCTTTGAAGGTTTGGAGAAGGAAACAATTGAAAGAGAAGGATGAACCTAATCTTGTGCATGTTGTACAAAAACTATCTATAACAGCTTAAAAACAACATGAGATTAGGGGGAGATAACTATTGATGTATTATTCGAACCCCTAGAACATCAACAAAGAGATAACTTGTTGCAAATATCTACCAATAATTCTATGATTATTTCCCAGTGCTATTATTGTGATCATTTTGAGGGAAGTATTATATTTTTCCATGGCATCCAATCATTCATTTTATACACATGATTCATGTTACTGTGTTGTGCTTCAATGTCCTCCAATGAGCTTCAAGTACAGTGACTTTTTGTGATTGTTTGACGGTTTGTTACTATCTTTAATGATATCATTCTTTACAATGATAGTGCATATTAAGTCATTTCATGCAAAATTCAATTAGTTTTCTTGGACAGTTATCTCTTGCATGAGAATGTTTTGGTGCAAAGGAGTGTTGTTAACAGTGAGCTTTTATTCATGCTTGGTCTGCTTATATCTTTGGTCTGTTGAAGTAGTGGTATGTCATAAATTCCAATGGGAAAAGGTTTTCATGACACTTTATGATTGCAAGAGTAGTGAAATAGTTTATATTTCTTCAAGGGAGATTAGTAGTTATTATGAATCTTGAAAGTGCTAAAACTGGGGTCTTGTGGTCTTCAAGCTTGGTGTGTCAGGGCTTTCCATCATTTGATGGAAATAATTTTTATAGTTGGTTTGGTTATGACAGTAAATATTAAGTCACCTCATGTAAAAGGAAATTAGTGGAATAGTAGAGTCTCAATCATGTTATTCAATGAAATTTTATACATTTTTCTTAATAGTGATCTTGTGATAATGGTCGTATATTGAATAACTCATTTGATCAAAATCTATGTATCTAAACAAGGAAAAAAAAAATCATCACAATGGAAGTTGAATGCATAGGTTAAGAGACAACAGAGAAGAGCTAAACTTGAAAGAATAGCACAATGTTTAAAATGTCTATGATATTCATGTTGTCTCTATCAAAGTTTCAAGTAACAACAATTTTGGTAAAGGTCTTTTATAGTCAAAATATAGATGTATCTATATGTTTTGCATGATCAAATGTCAGTAAGGAAAGTGATAGTGGTTCTAATATAATCTTATTCTGACCATGTTGATAGTGACATTATTGAAGGACTATAGTGCTTTTATGATGAAAGGTATCAAGAGGGCTCCTCACAATGAAAGGACAGTCAATATCAAATTTTCAAAGGACAAAGTCATGACAGGCATGATCAAGAGTGGATAGTCCAAAATAAGTGACTATGATATGGTTAATTATTTTTGGTTTACAATTCTTGGTGATTGTCTTTGATCTCAAAGAGTTTTTGTATAAGGTTGTCTTATTGTTTCTAAGGTGGTATCATCCAGCTCTGTAGTAAATCACAAAGATATTGTAAAAGAACAATGGGTTCTTGGAAAGTGCTTTGGAAAAATTCCTTGGTTGATCTTTTCCATGACAACATCATATGAGTTTTGGAAGTCAATATATTACTCATACTCCTTCAAGACTGTATCATGTTTATGTTTGTGATATTAAATCCAAGTGTTAGTTTGTAGTCTATTCAATGTGATAGACTTGGCATACATGTTTGACAGTGATTCAATGCTTTAATAATTCCACGTTGTATTCTTGAGTAGTACTTGCAAGTACTATTCATTTGACAGTGTCTTTTGACAATCTTCTTGCTTGTTTGGAAGTATGAATGCATAGTGATCTCAAATTTACATGAACAATAGTTTAATCCATGGTGACAGTATTTTGGTTGAGATGATAGTGAAGCTTGCCTTGTATGATGCTAATAGTTGCCTGGATAGAGGCAGTGGATAGTAATTTTTTGAAAATATTGTATGTCATAGAGTGAAATGGCATATTTATTGTACAGTCATCTTACATAATGAATATACAATGGAGTAGTGGTATTCATGTTTTTTCTTGGTGTAGTATGTTTCTTGTGACATTGTGACTTGACAGTACCTTTTTTTTACTTGAGACAATGCCTTTATTGTGAATCTTGTTTAATCTTGGATAGTATGGTGTAGTGTACAATGCATGTGAAATCACTCTTGTTCTTGACAGTGCCCTTTGTTCTCAGTTCTCACTGCTCACTTCCTTCATAATGCATAATGAAAATTCTATGCTTCTCAAGTGCCCTGACAATGTCATGTTTACAGTTGTGGTCTTGATATACTACAATGATGTATCATTTAAAGTTTTCAAATGGTCCTTAGTCATAGTGGATTTGTAGTTGATAGTGCCCTTTGTATGGTGGTGTGATAGTGAAATGTTTGGTTCACTGTCTCACTCTTATTCTTAGTAACATTGGTTGTTTAGAATATGACTAAGTTCAAATAGTTGTTGACAATGGATGGTTTCATGATACTCTAGTCTATAATAGTAAGACAATGATTTTTACCTCATGCAAAAGATAGTCTATAACAGTTCATTCATTCTTCTTAATGGTGAATAGTGAGTTTTCCTTAGAAGTTCACTCATTTCTTTAATAGAGATGGCATTCATAAAGTACATACCAGTCAAGGGGAGCTTCATTGGATAACAAGAGTATGGTGTCTACAGACAAGGTAGTGCTTCAAGGAACAGTTATCAGTGCTTTAACTAATGGATAGGGCTTTAGTAACAGTATTTCTTGCACAAAGGGTGACAATTTACATAGTGTCATTTACTTATGACTGTGCAAGATGACAGCAATGACAATGTACTTTCTTTGACACTATAAATGTTAAATATGTGCGCTCTTGTTGAAAATGACAAGTAATCTTCACTGCAATGACTATAATGACTGTGATGATAATGGTTCTTCAATGGAAGAGTTCTTTCTTGATATGCTTGGGTAGTGATGATAGTGGTTTTCCTCACTTCTTTACTAGTGGTCTTGTCCTTGCTAATGAGTGATAGTATTTGGAATGTGTAATGGTAGTGCAGGTTTGGAAATGGTGTAAACAAATAGTCTTGTACTTGTTTGAAGACCATTCTCTTTCTTGAACAATGAACTATTCACTTACTTGGAGACCATTTACTTTCTTGGACAATGATTACTGGAAAGTCTTTGCTTAGAACTTTTACTTGAACAAACGGTGTTTATGAATTGATGCCTCAACCCAAGGGGAGTTTTGTAGGTGATTATTCTATCTTACTATCCATCATGACATTCAAATTTAGACAGTGTTCTCTTTTTTCATTTGGTGTCAAAGCGGGAGAGATTTGAAGGGAAGGAGAAAAATTTTGAATGGAGCAAATTTTTTGGATGTTGACATCAATGCCAAAGGGGGAGTTTTTTGGCAATGGCATTGTTTTTTCATTGATGTCAAAGGTGTGTAAATCAAAGGATCATGCATGATGTTGGTCTTCATAAGAATTTTTGAAGGAAAATTTTTCTTTACAAGTTGAGTTGATACAACAATGCTTCAAAGATTGATAAAGATAAGGATCAAATTTTCTTTCTCATATCAAGTACATGTTGTTGTTGATTGTTATATTGGCATGATTCATTATTCATTTGCATTCAAGACTTGATGGTTTTTCTCAAGTAAAAAACACTTTATCAAGACATAATTTTTCTACATAATAAAAAAATCAAAGCTTGTTCATGGAGTTGTTTCAATTTGTTGCATTAGCATTGGTTTCTTACATTGGTTTTGGTTGATGAGTAATCAAGGCATAGCATCTTAGCTTCAAAGTTATGAAAAAACGTAAGGCACTTTTCATGAGCTAGTAGACAAAATCCTAAGTGACTTAAAGCTTCAAAGGTTTAAATTCTTCACCATGGACTTGCATAATCTTCATCAAAGTTTGTATCAAAGCATGAATTTGGTATTCAACATAAAGACATTGGTGTATAAGTTTTGAGGGCATGAATTTCATCAAAGTGTTGAAGTATTAAAGCATAGAGTTGATATCCATTGCTCATCATTCAGTTGTTAGTATTTGCAATTTAGTGAGATTGGTACAAAAGCAGTGATGAGCTGTTAATAAAGCAAGTATTTATTGTATTCATTGAGAGTTTAAGTTTTAGAACCCTAATAGTATATGGTTTATGCATTATTGAAGGCTTTCAATGAAATATCAATTTTATGTTCTAAAAGGTTGGTGACTTGCTATTATAAGTCAAAGTCACTTTAATAACCTGCTTAAGGGGTCTTAAAACGTTCACAATTCGGTCCTCCCTTATATGTTGACTGCTCGGGCAGGTTAAAGGTTGTGCTCATAATATTTGAATGTAAATCAGTGGTCATGATTCAAAGTTTGATTGGTGGAAGTTCAAAATCTAAGGGCTTACATTTAAAGCTTTGAAAGGTTACTTTCAGGAGACTAATTTTGATAGGAAGTTTGAAAGTTGCTTCTTTTTGTGCATGAATAGGTAATTGAAGGGTTTGTTGATGGCACTAAAATTGAAGAGTTCTATTTTCAGTTTTGTGATTGTTTGAATACCAATAATCTAGTGGTGGTAATTGGATTTTTCAATTTCAAAAGAAACTAACATTGGATTCTACAGTTAGTATTTGTGATAATGAGAATAAGAAGTTGGTATTAGCTATGTGAGAAGAATATATTCATGTTTTTGATTGAAACATGTGAAGAGAAGGAGATTATTGAGGTTTGAGAAAGATTTCTTTTGGAGATCAATATATTCATTGCAGAGTTCATGTATATGATTGAACCTTCTATTCAATGCAAAGTTCTTGAATATGATTGTGACCATCTATTCAATGCTGAGCTATCGACTAATTGATATTGGAGGAGGATTTGATATGGATTCATTTTGATAATATCTGAGGTTATGAAGTGAGGAAAGTTTTTTTATGTAACTTTTTAATGTGATGGAATCTTTATAAACAAATGGTGGTGTCTACATGTGAATGTTTGAGAAAAGATAAAATTGATGGAGAACAAAGCTAAGTATGTAAGGAGTTGAAACTGTCATGAATAAAGCAAGGGGATTGACTATTTCAGGTATTTTTAAATGGAAGATACAACTGAATGAAGTGGTGAGATGTAGTTGAAATAAATTGTGAAATGCATCTTAATGAATTAAGGAATTGTTAATGAAGAGATATATGAATTGCAATGAAAGAGATAGTGTTTTATAGGTGTAGAAGTAAAGATTATTGAATTGCAGACCTTAAGGAATGAATTGTAGAGAAACAGAGTAACCCTCTATAATCAATATTTTTCTTGTATTTAGATTGAAGTCTAGAGTTGGTGCTTTAGCCACTGGAGTTAGTGCTTCGATGTTTTTAGAGTTGATGCTTCGAAGGAGAGTTGGTGCTCTCGGTGAGTTGGTGCTCACTAATTGTAATCAAGATTGGAGATTGGTCAATGAGACTTTGAATTTGGAGTGGTAAGGAGTGGGTGCTCCTAGCAGCTTTGTTTTGCTAGTGAGGCATGATATTTAGCCAGTGAGGCTTGTTATGTTGTCAGTGAGACACATAATTTGTATTCAGCAAAGTTTTGGCTTGAAGGCCTAATAAAGCATTTATTGAGAGTGGTTTTTTCACCATTTTCAAGGTTTTTCCACTCATAAATTTGGTGTCTCATGTTTTCTTGTTGATATGTTGTTTTGAGCAAGATTTAATATTTCTAATTAATATATGATATGCATCTCTTTGTGTTTTTCATGAAATACATATTTAAGGTTTTTGTGTGATCATGAGTGTTAAGGTTTTGAAGTTGATTTTATCTAACCACTGATTCACCCCCCCTCTCAATGGTCATGTACTCCAACACTTAAATTATTTCATTCCCTTTCTTTTTGTTGTCCTCGTTGGAGGTGTCTATGTATGTGCATTTAAAAACTGGGAGGGTGATAGTTTTGCACGAGGATCTCATCTTGCTTATTATGGGGCATATGAGGGCCCACATTCCTACTAAATATTTAAAGGGAAAGGAAAATGCTTTGAGTGATGGGTTTCGTTCATCTAGTCTAGACACGTGTGTTGGTGGGGAGGAGTGGGTTGAGGAAGATGAGGATAGGTTTTCTTCCCTTGTTGTCACCCCTTCCAAGAAGAGGAAGAAGGGAAACCCTAAAGTAAAATGGGTTGCCAAGAGGGTTATTATTTAGGAATCAAAGTCCCAAACGCTTTGCAATGATACAGACATTGGTTTTTGGGACTCCAGGTCTAAGGAAAATGTTGTTTTTAATGGCTAGGATTATGGAGTGGCAGGAGGTAAGGAGGAGGGTTTGGAGGAGAGCATTGTGGTTATGGAGGCCAAGGAAAGGCCAAGAAGGGCTTCAAAGTGTCTTGCAAAGTTGAAAATTTAGTCGCTGAAAGGTGGTGGTCAAGACTCAATTAAGCATCACAAGGAGAAGGGATTAGAGGAGAAGATGGTTGAAATTGATGATTCCCTGGCTAGAATCTCACCTAGTGTGGAACCCTCTGGTGAGGAAACTATGCAGGAGGAGGAGGGTATTAATCAAAAGTCTGGTAAAGCAAAACCTCTCAAAGTTAATCCATTGTCGAAGGACTTCTCATATCTTAATGATGATTCCACTTCAATGTTTTAACTCCTTGACATGGCCCATGTGGGGGGCACTGGGACTTTCAAGTTGGAGAAGTGGACTCTACAAGAATTCAATAGGGTTAACATTAAGATCAAGGGATTGAAATAAAATGTGTAAAATCTTCCAAAGGGCTCTACCTCGAACATTTTGATCGATAGAATTATGGATTTAGAATGTTATTTTCTGGAATTCAAGTCTTTATGCAAGCAGCATCTCTTCGATCTGGAGGCCAAGTTTTTGGACACCAACGCGGACATTAATAAAATATTGCAAGCATGCCATGTTTCTATTAAGAATAGTGTTGATTCCTTGGAGGTCATGTTCCACAAGATTAGTGAGCTAAGAGAAGACCAGCTCTACTTTATGGAGTTGATGGATAAGGACCATGCTACTAAAGGGAAAGGGGAAAAGGATGGGAAGGATGAAGCTAAAGGCCCTTCTATTTAGGGAAGTGCAATTTGAGGAAATCCTTTGAGGAAGAGAAAAAATAATTTTTGGACATGATTGGTCTCCACAGGAACTAGGAGCTTGAGGTGGCTAACACCTTAAGGAGCATGAAATAGTGTCTAGTTTTATGTTTTGTTGTGTTTATTTCCTTACTATTGGGTTTCTTTTTGTTTACTTTTTTTTGCTTCTTTTTTGTTGTTGGTTGTTGTTTACAGTATAATTTTTTTATCTTTGAGCAGCATTTTGTTTGATCTAGTTGATGGTTGTTGCTAATGGAATATTATTTTTCTTCTTTGAGCATCATTTTGTATGTTAAGCTGTAAAGGGTTTTGGGTCCCTTCAAAACCTACTTTTCCCATATAATCAAAAAATTCAAAATTCATATTTTAAATGTTGGCCATCACAATTTAATTCTCGAGAAATTAGAGAAATGCCTATAAATACGTAGTTATTGCATCATTTGAAATATAAGTGAAAAGATATTGGAAAATTATGATCAAAATCACTAATGAGTGGGTCAAGAGAATCGTTTCAGAGCTTTATTTCAGTAATTCAAGATCCTAACATCATGTCAAATCCTATGTGAGTTTATGTGTGTTCATGTTATCATTGTTTTATGAAGGTTGTCACTTTTGTAGGTCTCCAAAGTATTCAAGAAAATCAAGAAAAAAAGATCAATACCTTGAGGTGATGTGCATGACTTTATTCCTTCAAGCAAAGTCATTAAAGGATGGTGGGTTGTAGAACTTTGTGATTTCATCATTCCTTCCTTTCCATTATCATTTGTTCATTAGCATTGCCATTGTGGAAGTGGAAACACTTACATGGGGTTTAACTGAGGAAAGCCCTAAATGTCCCAACATTTTCCCTCTCTTTGAATGTGCAAGTTTTAGGTCTAAAGAGGATTCAAGAGAGCTTGAAGATAAATTTTGTATTCTTGCATTTGAAGCCCTACATCTTTTCAAGCCATTAAAACTCACCTACAAAATTATATGATGGTATTTCGATAACTTTGCAGATGAAAATCAAAAGCTAAGATATGTCACAGAGGACCTCAAAGGAAAAGGATGCCCTATCAGAGACCCATATTCCCCTAGGCATCCCAGTCCTCCTATTTATCTCAAAACCAAATTTTCAAGATAGGTACACAATCTCCTGCACTTTCTAGATATGCTTGCAAACTGTTGTTTTAGTCTGTTATTTGTTAGGATCTTGAATTTTTCATATTAGGTCATATTGTCTAATTAGGCTAATCATAAAAAATCACATCTAGTCCATTTACAAAGCTCTAAGGATGCAGATCTAGGCTTGATTGACTCACCTTTATGGTTGAAAGTCAATCTATTTTCATTGTTGATTTGTATCCTAATGAAACCCTAGGAAAAGGTGGAATTAACTTTAGGTTTTATACATTAAACTTAAGGACATCCTTTTCCCACTTTTTTTTTTAGTAAAAGGCTAGTAGCATATATATATTAATAACTTATAAATACTTATTACAATATAGATTTGATTGTCAAAAGTGATCATACAGTGATCAAGTTCTGATTTTTTTACTTTTCATTTTTCCCTTCACATATGCTTTATATGTCTAATGTATTTCCTAAAACATTACATACAATATATGATTTGGACCCATATTTTCACCAATGTATCTAGTGAAAAAAATTTCCTTGTTGATGTTGCAAAACAATACTTTCATTATTTTACATGCATAGACCATTCCACTATGCCAACGACCATTCAAACATGAACAGATTTTTCCTCTGTTGCTTGTTTACCAACATCTAGTAGCCCGACCGTCACATTCTTTACATACTAGGAGCCAACACTATGTCAAAAAGCCACCACTTGATTGATTTTGAACCTTGTACCAAAAAGAACCAATTTTCATTCAGTTACCACCATACCACAAAACCTCTACTAATCTGATATGATCAATATCTTACGGTTTTTATCAAAAATCCCCAACAAAAAGAGCATTTTTTTCTTCGCTTACCATCGTGCAAAAAACCTCCACTTAATTGGCATGAACAATAGCTTACGGTTTGTATCAAAAAACCCCTGTCAACTAAACCAAAAAGAGTATTTTTCTGGCCAAAAGATCATTCTTCCATCTGCACTATATCAATTGAATTTTTCCCTTGCTCTCCATTTCCCTATCTCATTTTCTGTGAGTTTATAGTGACATTAATATTAGGGACTACTCAGTTGTGAGGAATTTTCTATTGTTCACTTTGGTTTGTTGCAAGTGGTGCTCTTGGTGGGGATCGAATGTTCACAAAATTGGTTGCATGATGATGATTATGGTGAAGTAGGAAAGAGACATGTAGTGATATTTCTCCCTAAAACACTCAGATATCTCCCTACGCAGGTGATGGTTGTACCCTGTCAAGGCTCTATTTAACGGGCTAAGGTCATTTTTCTCAAGAGAAGCTTTCAAGGCATCATATACATTGACATGTGTTCTGTTGTGGGGAAAGAAATGGGGTGGAAAGATACCTCCAACATACCCATCACTCGAACCAAAGACATATGACTAGACTTCTACTAGAAGGGCATCATCTTGCAGAAATACTTCATTTACCATTCTCTCCACCACCAAATTCATAGACTCAAAGCATTGAAGCATATCCAGGAGATTGGAAATGAAAATAGACAAAATATTTGAAGGAAATATTATCCTTCTTGTTTTTGGATGGAATATTTCCATACCTATAATGCACTTGAGACATTTGAAGTCACATGTGCACCTTAGCTTGAAAAATGTCTGCAATTGCACCTCCTTCAAATTTCCAGAAAAAGGATGCTCCCAACACTACACTGGAAAAAATACACAGAAATTTGTGGGTATGTATTCCATCATTGTTGATTTTTTATGAAGCTTTCAAACCACCACTATGCACAGAACTATCTACCCACTGTCAATGCAACTATGCTTGAGATATGCTTACTAAAATAGACATTTTTGCAAATTTCAACCTTGATGGATATCCTAGATCCATTAGATTTATCCAAGTGTCCTTATCAAGTACGTCAAGCAAACCCTACACACTTGAACAGGATAAATCCAGGAATATAAAGAAGTACACAGAACATGGCATTTTGCAGAGAGCGGCTATTAAAGTGATTTAAGGAGTGAACTTGCAAAATGAAAATAAAATATTAAAGAAAACAAAGGACCAAAAATAGATATCCCCAGATCTGGCACACCTTCAATTGATTACAACTGGCATCATTGGTTTGAGTTGGCCTATCATTCTGAGTACGTTGACATGTGATGCTCAACCTGGCTTCATCTTGTGAAGTGCAGTGAAAAGCTTGATGTACATCCTCACACATACCAGCATCCTACAACTTCAGACACCAAGATGCTTCTTACATCACCTTTATTCCCTTTTTATGACATCACATATGTTGCTTTCCATGTCAACCTCCAAGTCAATTTCACTTCATATGTCACAACAACAAATTGCCACTTCATATGCCAACTCAAAACAACTGCCAGAGATACCTATTATAACAGTTGGCAGTGATTTTGAAATTTATTTAAAAACTTCCCTCTATTAGAATTTCCTCCAATTTGGGGAGCATTTTCCCCCTAACTGCAGAATATGTAACTTCCTCAATAGCTTGATCACACCCAAGGTTTGCTAGAAGGTTTCCATGAAGTTACCTTCTCTGTAAGTATGAATTATTTGATAACATGGTAACTTTTTCGAGCAGGATCCATATTTGTTTCACTATATAACCAAGCTTCCAATTTTTGATCTTTTTTTCTCTACAAGCATTTAATAGAATTAATGAATCCCCCTCAATTTGAAGTTTAGGAATATTGAAATAAATTGTTAATTTTAGCCTTTATAGCAAAGCTTGGCCCTCAACTACATTATTGGTCCCAATTTTCAATTTAAAAGATTTAGCACAAAGTAAAATTCCTTTTCTATCCCTTATTGTAACACCAGCTCCTGATTGGCTTGGGTTTCCCCTAGTTGCCCCATCAAAATTTAACTTAAAAAACCCATTTGGTGGTGGATTCCAAATGACATTAACCTTATTCTCTTCCAGGATTGGTTGATGAAGACTACCTTTAAAAGTTAGTTTAATCAATGGCCACCAAACCATAAGCTTTGAATCCCAATCAATAAAAATTGACCCCACATGTTTTGTCTTTTGAAAATCCTTTTCCCACATTTCACACACACTTCATAACCATTAAAATATCATTATAATTATGAATAAATCAATGATCGAATTCCATCCTCCATCCTTGAGAGGCTCAATCTACAATGATTATAAAATTCCAACTATTAAGTTCATACTGCAAAAAATATTTTTATATGATGCAAAGTACAAGCATTAGGTCCCTTGTACAAAAGAAAAATACTTGCAACTAAAACATACAACTTGTTAGGAGTAACTTTTACTTTGGGTCCTATAGTCATAATTCACAATAAGAACTATTTTTGGAAAGAAAATTAAATCGTTCTCCACTAAATTAATAACCCCGACTTCTGAATCACAAGCTAAATTTGTAATGTTATCAACTAATAGATTTGATTCCCTATAGAAATGACTATATTGATAGTTCTAAAAATATGTTACCATTCCCATGTTTGTTGTACAATGTATTTGATATTCTAGATAGGTTTTTTTTTTCTTACAAGCATTAATTGTGTTCATAGAATCTCCCTCTAATAAAATATGTTGGATATTACATTTTTTCGCAAGATTGATTCTTGCTAAAAGAGCCAAAGCTTCTACTATATTATTGGAACCATCTAGAAATTTCAAAGCATCAATCAGAACACCCTAAACCCTAAACCCTAGACTAAAATTGTGGCTTTTAGTAAAGATAATTTTTTATATGTAAAGGACCAATTAAGCTTGGGATCACATTTAGTGGGAGTTCAAACAAAATATTAGAGCTTATGGGGTATTTTGATATAGATTTAGAAAGGGATGTAAATGATTCTAGATCAACATTAGATTAATAATTTATTTTGATTGGTAGTGTAGTTTCTTAGATTGGTAAGAAAAAACCAATAATTTCACTTTCTAGTGATCAATTATATGTGTTGACAAAGGTATTACCAATGTATAAGAGAGGAATTATAATTCAACAAATTAATAAAAAAAAATTAGAAATATTAAAAATAAAATTGTCTAGAGGTCTATTGTTACATAAGCATGCAATTAACATACTTAATTATATTTTAAAAATGCATTTCCTTAAATACATGTAATTAAATTTAGGAATACATGCATGTAGATAAATAATTTATTATATTTTTTTTAATCAAATATTTGTTATATAAAATCATAGTTTTATATATAATCATAACTTTTATATATATTATGTAAAATAATAATATTGAAATTTTTTATTTTTATTTTTCTTGGTGAGGAGCCATTTTTAACCTGGGCCACTCCAAGTGAGGCACAAGAGGGACCTCATCCTCGACATGAATGCATAACATCAACATGAATCATCTAGACTCACAAGCACAACAACCCAGTAAGGGTAGTGAGGGTGAGAGCTTGCGAGTACACTAGCCCATTTGGGGTCTAAAGCACAATTTGGAGCACTAAGTTACTTGGCGTGAATGCTAACAACATCAATGTTAATATTCAAACCCACAAGTAGATTGGATCAATGAGGGCATAAGGTCTACGATCGCAATAGCCCAGTGGGGGTTTAAACCTTGGTTGCTATAACAAAAACACCACCACTTAACCATCACACTATGGGATGAACCCTAAATATGTTGGCAAAACAAGGTAAGACAACTAAGAGGGGGGGTGAATTAATTGTCACAGAATTTCAAACTTATTAACTTAATTAATCCTTATTATCATATATACTCAATATCAATGAAAGCATGAATCAACAACACATCAAAAACACACATAACACCAAGATTTTTTTATATGGAAACCTTGTTAGGGGAAAAACCACAATGGAGGTCAGTCCGCAATATTATACCCTGTTAAAAGTATAAAGAATGAAATATGGGGAATGCACATGTATTCAGGAATACTACCTAGAGCTCACTGCTTAATTACAAAAGAAGACACACTGTCTCATAATGAGATTCAAATTACAACCATCTAAATTTTGAACTGAGAAAATAGCATCTACTCTTGCCTAATTACAATTCTAGTTAAGCACAATTCTTCACTCTTCTACACACTTCATCACACTTTGCTCTGCCTTCAAATGATATTTGCACATACACACATAGAAGCACACTGAGCATACATACAAATAAAATAAACAATCACTCTTATATATCCGCAACAAGAAATTTCATCTCTTCAAGTCAGCTTCAACAAGAATAATAAAATGAATATAAATTGTTGGCCCAAAGCATAAAATATTAATAATGTGAATCAACCAAAGTCAGCCACAACTTAGTGATGACCCAAAACAACATCTTCAACTCAAAAATACTTCAATTAGTTACGCCTTGAAGATCCACAACATGCTACAACCACCATGTCAGCCAAGAACAAGAAAAACATGAACACACAAGAAAAAATCACCAACCACAAGCTCAATGAACAATGAGAATGTGCAACAAAGATAGAGCGTGATCTAGAGACATACACAAACAACAAGAAACAACAAAGAAGCATCTGTAGCAACTGAACTAACTGAAATAGCCTCATCTTCAATCAAGAACACCGACTGAAGAAACAAAAAAACTGTCATAATGAAAATATTCATAACTCGATCAAATCTTCATGCAGATCTCTAAATCTTGAAGTGGATAAACTAGATATACTCAGTAACAAACCCTTTTGTCCACAAACTCTGATCATCAACCTACAGAATGTACTGACACACCGAACTTCACTTCACCACTGAAAACCTGCAACTTGTTTATTACAATTTTCTCAATATCTTCGACATATACAACTTCAAGTGAACAAATTCTAATAGTGTTGACATCAATGACAACCACATATCAACAACACAACCACAAAATCCAACAATATCCCCTTTGGCATTGATGGCAACACATGATGTTAAAAACACCATCAACACAACTAATTCTTGACACTTACTCTCCCTTAGGTTCTGACTCATTTTCTCCTCAACTCTTCCACATGACTCTTCTCCCCACAAAGATCTCCTCAAATAATCACTAGTTTTTCACATGACTCTTCTCCCCCTTTGACATCAATGTCAAAGATCTCTTCTATACAAGCTCTGAACCACATATCTAAACATCTAAACATCTGACTACTCCCTCTAAGTAGCATCCACCACAACATCAATCCAAAAAAAGATATGACTATGAAGTACACAAACTAATGTACACATTGCATCCTTAGTTCTGATTAGGAGGGGTAATTACCCCTAACTTCCCTCTAAGATACTCAAAAGTATACTTAGGCAATGGCTTGGTAAATATGTCTACAATCTGCTCCTTAGTAGGCTCATATTCTAGTCTGACTTCCTTTTCACTTACCTTCTCTCTCAAGAAGTGAAACTTAATAGATATATGCTTTGTCTTTGAATGTATCACTGGATTCTTGGAAATGTTAATAGCACTTGAGTTATCATAGAATATAGCTATTGGTTCATCATACACCACTCTGATATCCTTCAACATTTGTTTCATCCAAAAGACTTGAGTACAATTATTTGCAACAACAATATACTCTACCTCAGTAGTAGATAAGGAAATTGCATTATGTTTCTTATTTAGCCATGAAATTAGTTTCTTACTCAAGAAAAATGCTCCACCACTTGTACTTTTCCTATCATTCACATCTCTTTCCTAGTCAGCATCAGTAAAAGCACTCAAGGTAAGATCATAATCTTTAGGATACCATAGGCCAAGGTCAATTGTTCCTTTCAAATATCTGAAAATTCTCTTCACAACAGTTACATGAGACTCCTTCAGATCAGCTTGAAATCTTGCAACAATACACACATCATTCATGATATCAATCCTAGTTTGAGTTAAATACATCAATCCACCAATCATTGATTTGTATCTTGTCTTCTTTTATTTCAAATAATCATCTTTTGTTTTCAACTTGCATCTGGTCACCATGGGTGTACCAACTAGCTTTGAATCTTCCATACCGAACTTCTTCAGCAATTCCTTCACATACTTGGACTGAGATATAAAAATACCTTTATCTAATTGAGTAATTTGCAATCCCAAAAAGAATTTAATCTCACCAATCATTGACATCTCAAATTCATTATGCATCTCATTAGAAAACTTCATGCACAAGCAATCATCTCCTCCAAAAACAATATCATCAACAAAGACTTCAACAATCAACTCTTTATCATCATCAATCTTGAAATATAGATTACTATCAGCAATACCTTTGTTAAATCCAAGCTTCAACAAATACTTGTTCAATTTGGCATACCATGCTCTAGGGGCTTGCTTGAGTCCATACAATGCTTTCTTCAACCAACATGCCATGTCTTCCTTATCAATCAACTAAAATCCAGCAGGTTGCTCAACATACACTTCTTCCAATTCACCATTTAGAAAAGTTGATCTAACATCCATCTAATAAACTTTGTAGTTCTTGTGAGAAGCATAAGCAATAAATAATCTTACAAGTTCAATTCTAGCAATAGGGGCAAAGGTATCTTCAAAATAAATTCCTTCCATCTGAGAATATCCTTTACATACCAGTCTTGCTTTGTTTCTAACCACTTCACCTTGCTCATTTAGTTTGTTTCTAAAGACCCATTTACTTCCAATGACATTCTTATCCTTAGGTCTAGGAACAAGAATCCATGTATCATTCTTTTCAATTTGTTTTAACTCTTCTTTCATTGCTTCAACCCAATGTTCATCTTTACATGCTTCATTCACATTAATAGGCTTAGCTTTTGAAATTAAGCAATACTCTTATGCAATCCTTCTCCTAGTCTAGACACCTTTGTTCTTATCACCTATAATTTGATCTTCTGAATGATTCAATCTTACATACCTCAGAGTCTTCTTAGGTTTTTCTTCAATTTCAGACTCTTGTGTTCTCTCTTCTATGCTTTCACTAGTTTCTCCTTCTTCATTCTCTTGATTCGCCAGATTGATTTGCACTTGATTTGTATTCTGAACTTTCTTTCCTTGATTTGTACTATCATGCTGATCATCAAAATCATATCCACAGGTTTTGGAGGGTGTACCTAGGTCTTCATCAACTTTGGAATTTGGAATTTCAACCATTTTCTTCAATCTTTTATTGTAGCATTGGTAGGATTTTCTCTTAGTAGCATAACCTAGAAAGATACCTTCATCACTTCTAGCATAAAACTTTCCTTTGTCTTCATCTCTCTTGATATAACATCTGCTTCCAAAGATCTTAAAATATTTAATAGTAGGCTTATGACCAGTCCATAGCTCAAAAGGGGTTTTACTAGTATCACCTTTAATTTTTACTTGGTTGATTGTGTACACAGTAGTACTCGCAACTTCTCTCTAGTAGACATGAGAGACATTTCCTTCTAGCATCATTGTTCTAGCAACATCTTCAACTATTTTGTTCTTCCTTTCTACAACTCCATTTTGTTGAGGGATCTACGGTGCAGATAATTGTCTTTTTATTGTTAGTGTAATTAATATTTAATTACACTTGCATAACTTTACTTAGGTAATTATTTAATTCCTAGGTTTATTATTCTCATCTTTATCTTGTTGAGCTATTTTGTTGCTCAAGATAAGATTAGGGTTATGCATTTTTTCTTTTATAAAGAAAATCATATCTTGTAATTAAGAATTCATTAATATTTAATTACACTTGCATAACTTTACTTAGGTAATTATTTAATTCATAGGTTTATTATTCTCATTCTTATCTTGTTGAGCTATCTTGTTGCTCAAGATAAGATTAGGGTTATGCATCATTGATTTTATAAAGCAAATCATATCTTGTAATTATCAATTCCTAAATAATATTGTGTTGCAAATCTTTTTGCAATAGCTCTTCTTTTTCTATTTTTCTCTTCCGTGGAAGGCTTTTTCTGGTTTGCATTTCAGATTTTGGTTTCTAACATGTTATCAGAGCGTTGATTTGCAACCCCTTCTCAGATTTTTGAGAAAATCATTGCAGAGTTCATTTGGGATTCCTCAAGGTTATCATGCCTTGATTTCATTTATGAGGCGTCTAGGATCAGATCGGGCTTCACCATTTGATGTAGGAGCATCCAGTGGTGTAAGGGCAATCTTGCATTACCCAAAAATAGTTAAATTTCAAGTTTCTCAATTTTTATATGTTTTTACATTTTTGGATACCCTTTTCGTCATAATGAAATTCCCAATTTATGATTTTTATTTTCTATTCCTGGGTTGAAAGATATTGCAGTTTTAGTTTCCCATATTTGCACCTGAAAATCTTCTGAATTAGATTTGAGGCACTTAGAGTTCTCGGATCAGCCCCGAAACTTTCCAAAATCAGCATAGCAAATTTTTAGTGCGTTATTGACTTTGAGACCTTTCCAATGTTTCAAACGGTTCACAAATTGGAGTCCCAGATCAAAAGTTATGGCCCCGGGAAGTTGGCGCACTTTCTAGAAGATACAATTGCAAATGTTCTTTTGAAATTTGAACTTCAAGTTGTAATTTTTTGGCGCCAAACTTCCTAAACTCAAATTTGAATGTTGTTTTGGCTCCAAACTAAAGAGGAGCTCTATTTATGGGTGGGTTTCTAATTTTTGGGTAACTTATCGGGGACAAGCTCGCATATTGCAAAAGGGTGATTCTGTAGCTTTCTGTAACTTGCATGTGATGTAGAACTTGGGGATTTGAGATCCTCTGCATGTAAGAAGCTCCATTTTCTAAATAATAAAATTATTCTCTTGTTTGTGGGTTATTTTCTAAGTCTTGGGTTGTGCCCTCATCAAGTGGTATTAGAGCGGGTTTTCTTGAGTGTATGGACAGATCGCCG
This sequence comes from Sequoia sempervirens, assembly GCA_007258455.2. NCBI lineage: Eukaryota > Viridiplantae > Streptophyta > Pinopsida > Cupressales > Cupressaceae > Sequoia > Sequoia sempervirens. The sequence goes on along the minus strand of VDFB02000015.1, from coordinate 328,281,496 downwards.
ATCATGATGCAGTTCACACCAGGACCGTGGTTGTGGGTCGAGGTCAAGAAAGATACCTCCAAGAGTGATGCCTGGTAGGTGTGGTGGTGCCAGAGGTGGTCAAGGTGGCAGAAATGCTAGTGGAAGAGATGCACTGGTAGCCCTCCAAAGACAGATTGATGTGTTACAAGAGCAGTTGAGAAGAGGGTTAAACCTAAGGGAGGAAAGTGAGGATGAGGGAGAGGAAGAAGGTTCAAATGTAGAAGAGGAAGAAGAAGCAATTGATCAAGACCAAATGTGACTAATAAGGGCCATTTCAAAGATCGGGAAAAGACCCAGAGCAGAAGTCCCTAGTTATTCCGAAAGTCTGAACCCAGAAGAGTTGATCGACTAGATCAATGAGCTAGAAGAATATTTTGAGTATGAGGAAATAGAGGACCCAGATCGGGTTAAGTTTGAAAAAATGAAGCTATTTATTTGGTGGAAAGAGGTCTAGTTGGAAAGAAATCAAAGAGGAAAAGGAAATATCCAGATGGGATCACATGGTAGAGAAACAAGAAGCTCATACCAAAGGACTACAAGTTAGATCTGTTGAAGAAATTGCAAGGGTTGAAGCAAGGAAGTAGATCTGTGAAAGAATATATGAATATTTTCACAAGATAATCATCGAACGGGCACGCAGAGGCCAATAAGGAAAGGTAGCCGATATCTTAATGGGTTCACGATCGAGCATTCGGAGAGTTAAGCCTAGTCGAATACCACCATTGAGGATGTGTATCAGGGTGAAGGTGGAAGAAAATGAACAAAAGATTTGATGGCAAAAAAGGACAAGGAGGTCAAAGTGGAAGGGGCAGTGGAAGACCTTCAAGAAGCCGAAATGATGATGAAAAGTGAAGATGTGGGCAGCTGAAGCCAAAGGAATGACAACTCTACGCCCTCATGATCAAAACAGTGGTGATCAAAGAGGTAGAGGACAAGGGAGATATGGACAAGGATCTGGAAGAGGTGGTTTCAAAGGAACGTGTTTCCAGTGTGGTGAAAAGGGCATCGAGCCTATGAATGTCCACCAGGAAGGTAGACAAAAGGCCAGAAGGTCGTGGAAGGGTTCGCATGTAGATGAGGAGGCCTAATCTGAACATTCAGATGATGCTGAAAGAGGAGAAGCCCTAGTGATTAGGAGAGCCCTGGTGACTGAGGAAAAGGAACCAGAATAGAGGAAGAATTTGTTTCGCACAAGGTGCAAGTGTGAAGGAAAATGTTGTGATGTCATTATTGACGGTGGGAGCACCGATAATCTGGTGTCAAAAGAGATGGTCGCAAAGTTGAAGCTTAAGAGGGAAAGACACCCACATCCATATCAGATTGCTTGGTTGTAGAAAGACCACAAAGTTTTGGTCAATGAGCAGTGCCTAGTAAAGTTCAAAATTAGGAGCTACCATGATGAGGTATTCTATGATATCATCCCCATGGATGCATGTCACATGTTGTATGGGAGGTCATGGAAATTCGACAGGCGAGATATACATGATGGCCATGCAAACACTTATTCCTTGACAAAGGATGGGGTTCGTCACAAGTTGAAACCCCTGAAGGAGACTGAAGAAAAGGTATACAGTAGTGCTAGAATTTGTTATGTAGATGGAAGAAAAATTTTAGAAGGTATGAAGCATGAGCGTGTGTGTTATGCATTGATTCCTAGAGTGAGTAAGGAGGATAGTGAGAAGGTTCCGAAGAAGTTTCGATGTTGGATGAGTTTCAGGATATTGTTTCTGATAATGTACCTGAGGGTTTACCACCAATAAGGAAGATCAGTCATCAGATTGACTTGATTCCGAGCCAGTTTCAAATAAGGCAGCTCATAGAATGACTCAGTAGAAAATGAGGAGTTGAACAGACAAGTTCAAGAGTTGTTGAGAAAGGGTTTGATATGGGAGAGTTTGAGTCCATGTGCAGTACCTATAGTACTAGCACCAAAGAAGGATGGGGAGTGGAGGATGTGTACAGATTCTTAGGCCATAAACAAGATAACAATCAAGTACAGATTTCCCCTGCCAAGGATGGATGACCTGATGGACTGTTTGAGTGCAGTTCAGTACTTCACAAAGATTGATCTAAAGAGTGGATATCACCAAATTCAGATTCAAGAGGGAGATGAATGGAAGATTTCCTTCAAGACCAAAGAGGGCCTGTACAAGTGGTTAGTCATGCCTTTTGGGCTAACCAATGCACCGAGCACATTCATGCGGCTCATGAATGAGGTACTAAAAGAATTTCTGGGAAGTTTTGTTATTGTGTATTTAGATATTTTGATTTTCAGTAAGACATTGGATGAGCATCTGATGCATATTTGGAGAGCCTTTGAGAGGTTAAGAGAAGAGAAACTGTTGATTAATCTGAAGACGTGCAGTTTTGTGAAGAGGGAGTTAGTGTACTTGGGGTTTGTTGTCTTAGCAGAAGGTCTCAAGATGGATCCAGAGAAGGTGAAGGCTATTCTGGAATGGCCTACCCCAAGAACTGCTACTGAGGTGAGATCTTTACATGGTTTTGCTAGTTTTTATAGAAAGTTCATTAGAAACTTCAGTAGTATTTGTGGACCCTTGATTGAAACAATGAGAGGGGATAGAAAAGAATTCAAGTGGAGCACTGGAGCGGCAAAGAGTTTTGAACTGTTGAAGCAGAAGGTAACAAAGCAACTATTCTAGCCCTCCCAGATTTCAACAAGGTGTTTCAGGTGGATTGTGATGCCAGTGGTTGTGCCATTGGAGCAGTGTTGAGCCAAGAAGGTAAGCCCATTACCTATTTCAGTGAAAATTTAAATGATGCCAAGAGAAAGTATTATGTATATGATCAGGAATTTTATGCAATAGTTCAAGCATTAAAGAAATGGAGACATTATTTGTTGCCGAAGGAATTTGTTCTATATCTCGATCATCCTTGCATCTAAATAGTCGGGAAAATTAAATCAGGCATATGAAATGGGTAGAGTTTTTGCAGAGTTATACCTTTGTTTTGAAACATAGGAGTGGGAAGTCAAATAGGGTTGCAGATGCCTTAAGTAGGAGGCATACATTGATGACAAAGATGCAGATTGAAGTGATTGGGTTCAATGAACTTAAGACACTATATGCAAAAGATCCTGATTTTCAGAGGCTTGTAAAGCTTGCAAGGAACCTGTTACCGTGGATAGGACAAGGTGGCTGGATTTCATAATCTAGGATGGCATGTTATTTAAGGGAAGTCAATTGTGTATTCCGAGGAGTTCCATGAGGGAGAACCTGATAAAGGAGAAGCATAGTGGAGGAATGGAAGGACATTTTGGTCGGGATAAGACCATTGCCATTATCAGTGACCATTATTGTTGGCCTCAATTGTCACAGGATGTGAAGAAGTTTGTACAAAGCTGCAGGGTATGTCAGATGGCTAAAGGAGTGAGCTAGAATATAGGCCTATATCAGCCCTTACCTGTACCAGAGAGGCCGTGGGAGGATATAAGTATGGACTTTGTTCTTGGTTTTCCAAGGACACAACGAGGGAATGATTCAGTCTTTGTGGTGGTTGATAGGTTTTCGAAGATGGCACATTTCATTCCATGTCAGAAGACCCATGATGTAGTCCACATTGCTGACTTGTTCTTCAAAGAGGTGGTGAGGCTACATGGTCTGCCCAAGAGTATTGTTTCAGATCGTAACACCAAATTTGTGGGGTACTTTTGGAGGACCTTGTGGAAGAAGCTGAAGACAAAGTTGAAGTTCAGTTCTGCACACCATCCACAAATAGATGAGCAGACAAAGGTTGTTAACAGGAGTCTAGGTAACCTACTGAGATGTTTGGTAGGAGATAAACCCAAGGGATGGGACTTGATCTTACCCTAGGCATAATTTTCTTACAACAATTCTGTCAATAGAAGCACTAGTAGATCACCGTTCCAGATTGTGTATGGACGTAGCCCCAGAATAGCTCCATAATTGAGGAAGATGGACCAAGAGAAGAAAATAAGTGTTGAAGCCGAAGATTTTGCAGAACACATCAAGAATATACATGAGAAGGTACAAGAACACATTAATAAGATGAATATGCAATATAAGGCTAAGACAGATCAGAAAAGGAGGAATAAGGAGTTTCAGACTGGCGATGAAGTAATGGTCCACTTGAGGAAAGAAAGGTTTCCCGTGGGAACCTATAACAAATTGAAGATGAATAAATTCGGTCCCTGTAAGATTTTGAAGAAGCATGACTTAGGGAATGCATATGAGGTAGAGTTGCCTGATGGAATCAACATTTCCCCTATGTTCAACATTTCAGATTTGACAGAGTATCATAAAGGTGGAATGGAGGAAGCACCAACAATAGGGTAGTATGGCATTCCAGCACCTACTTCAAAAAGGGAGGAGATTGAAGCAATCTTGGATAGTCGTGTGGGAAGGAGTACCAGAAATAGGCAATATGAAGAATATCTGGTGAAATGGAGAGGAAGGCCTATGGAAGATTCATCCTAGCTATCTAAGGAAGCGGTTGACCGGTTGGGTTTTCCTCAACCATTTGAGATGTGACGGGTCACTTCTCAAATTACCTTGGGTGTCTGATGCAGGAGCATCCAGTGGTGTAAGGGCAATTTTGCATCACCCAAAAATAGTTAAATTTCAAGTTTCTCAGTTTTTAGATGTTTTTACATTTTTGGATACCCTTTTCATCATAATGAAATTTCCAATTTACGGTTTTTATTTTCTATTCCTAGGTTGAAAGATATTGCAATTTTAGTTTCCTAGATTTGCACCTAAAAATCGTCTGAGTTAGATTTGAGGCACTTAGAGTTCCCGGATCAGCCCTGAAACTTTCCAAAAATGGCGTATCTAATTTTGAGTGCATTATTGACTTCGAGACCTTTCCAACGGTTCAAATGGCTCAAAAATCAGAGTCCCGGATCAAAAGTTATGGCCCCGGGAAGTTGGCACACTTTCTAGAAGATACAATTGCAAATGTTCTTTTAAAATTTGAACTTCAAGTTGTAATTTTTCGGTGCCAAACTGCCTAAACTCAAATTTGAATGTTGTTTTGGATCCAAACTAAAGAGGGGCTCTATTTATGGGCGGGTTTCTAATTTTTTGGTAACTTATCGAGGACAAGCTCGCATATTGCGAAAGGGTGATTCTGTAGCTTTCTGTAATTTGCATGTGATGTAGAACTTGGGGATTTGAGATCCTCTGCATGTAAGAAGCTCCATTTTCTAAATAATAAAATTATTCTCTTGTTTGTGGGTTATTTTCTAAGTCTCGGGCTGCGCCCTCATCACCATTGGATTCAGAGAGCTAGAAAAAGTCAAGATTGACTTTTATTTTATAGATTTTGGTCATCGTTTGCCAGATCTATGAGGGTTTCAAGCTTAGAGATTTTTTGCAAGCTCTGGGGTTAGCTGATTTTTCAGCGCACTTTGGGCACAAATGAAGGTCACCATTGCATTCGCAGCAGCCAAAAACCCTAAGAACGCATGTTGTTTCGTCAATTTTGGTGCAATTGATCCTGGAGGAAAAAAAAATTACCAAGGAGGCCATACGGCCTCCCCAACATGCAGTCTGAGGCTCAAAAATTGAAAAAAAAAATCAAAAAATGAGTGTTTTTGGTTTTTGTGTAGGCACCTCCAGTCTTGAAGAAACCCGCCACCCAGTGGCCACCAGGCGGCCGCCATCCGCTGCCCCACTCCACCGCCAGTCCGCCACCGGACCCCTCAGCCCCCGCAGGCCCCTCTTCAGCTCTATTGTGGTCCTATGGAGGACCAAGAGCCTTGAGCTTGGCCCCCAACGACCTCCCAGTCCTAGCCTTCACCGGCGGTCATATGGGGACCATGGGCGTACACCCAACACCTATCCAACTAAGGAATATTTCGGCTACTTCAGAATATATCAGCGCCAAACATTTTTTTTGGTATGGGGGGCATTTTTTTGCCCTGACGACCTCCAAGTGGTCAATTTTTTTCTCATGAAATGCTAACGTCAACGGCCGTACGGTGCTCCAAGCCCCCTCCTAGCCCTAATTTTCCCTAAAGGAATTTTTTTTTCTTTTTCGAATAACTTGGGTATACAGTATCAAAATCGGGCAAACAAGATATCACCGGAAAGCTGGTTCTGAGCACTTTCCAGTGGTGTAGTTTATTTTTCAGTATTTTTCTGTTTAGCTATTTTTTTCTATTTGAAGTCAGAAGTTCATTTATGGCTTTCGAGCTCATAACTTTTTGCCACGATCTTTGATTTTCGTCTTCTTTGCGGCGTTGGAAAGGTATTGAGGAGCTATTTTTTGCTATCCATTCACTTTTTTTGTATCTATCCCAGGTTGATCGTTATTCCAGATTTTTCCCGATGGGTGTTTTGGAGATTACTTGGATGTTTTGGCAGTTGGAAAGGTGAAACTTGAATATTTGCACTTCATTTTAGTACCACATCATCTTATTTTTTATGTATGCATGTTTAGCATTCTCTCCTTTTACAATCATTGGATTATTGTAATAAATGAACTAAGATAAAGTTCCATCAGGGGGGTTTCTTGCATAATAATCTGATTAGAGTGTGCATGCACTTTGATCTCCATCTTCATCTTGATTTGTTAGCAACTTGCATGGGTTATCTGGTTTCTTAGTTTCTTTTGGCCACATCTTGTCTTAGCTTGACACATATCAGATTCACATCAGTTCACACTTCATATTGGGAGTTTATGGTTATTGATCCGCATTGGTTCAGATCCTTCTCAGTTTGAGGGCCATGTTTTTATGGTTAATGTTCCAGAGTCTTTATGGTACTCCTTCCCATGGAAGAGTTTTAGTCTCAGTTTGGCATTGGCATCGAGATACACAGTTTCTAGATCTCTCATCATTTCATCTACTATTACTTCACAGATTCCAGGGTTGTTCCAGTTTGTGAGTTTTCCAGTGTTACGTGGCATCGGGTCTGCTATTGCTTTATCATGATTCCTTGAGTCAATCAGTGACTCTCATCTGGTTTTAGTAGTAAACAAAAGTATCTTTCCTTGCTTTCCAATTTCAAGTTCCAGTGTTCCTCCACAGTGTTCTTCCAATGCTTCTTTGCAGTAGTCATCTCATTATAGGGGGGTTTTGTCCCACTGGGTTTTCCTTCTCTACCTCATTATTGCATTTGTACTTGGGTACCTAATCAGGCCTTGTTGTCGGGACCCATTCATTCTTTCTTGCATTCATCTTAGTTTTAGGTGCATGCTTTTTTAGTTTCCCTAAGTTGCACTTATGGAGGGGTGTGTAATTAATATTTAATTACACTTGCATAACTTTTTTTAGGTAATTATTTAATTCCTAATTTTATTACTCTCATCCTTATCTTGTTGAGCTATCTTATTGCTCAAGATAAGATTAGGGTTATGCATCTTTTCTTTTATGAAGAAAATCATATCTTGTAATTATCAATTCCCGAATAATATTGTGTTGCACATCTTTTTGCAATAGCTCTTCTTTTTATGTTTTTCTCTTCTGTGGAAGGATTTTTCTGGTTTGCATTTTAGATCTTGGTTTCTAAAATTTATTCCATGTTCTTCACAAAAATAATTAAATTCATTAGAAGTGAATTCAACACCTCTATCTGATCTCAAACACTTGAGTTTCATACATGTCTTTGTCTCAATCATAGCCTTAAAGATCTTGAACTTTTCTAGAGCTTCAAATTTCTCCCTTAAGAAAGTAGCCCATACCATTCTAGAGTAATCATCAATGAGCAACATGAAATACCTATAACCATCTAAACTTTTGACCTTAGAGGGACCACACACATCAGTATGCACAAGTTCCAACAATTCATTTGAACAATGCTTTTTACTTCAAAATGAAATTCTAGTTTGCTTTCCTAACTGACATTCCTTTCACATTGCATTAGCAGGTTTCACCAACTTAGCTAGATCTCTCACAGCCTTGGTAGAACTTATCTTAACAATATTATCAAATTTAATATGACACATTCTCCTATGCCAGAACCAGCTTTCATCAACTTGAGCAATCAAACAACTTTTACTAGAACTCAAGTGAAAGATGTTACCTTTTTATTTTTGTACCTGATGCAATTACATTTCTAAAACTCAATATTCTGCACTTTCCATCCATGAATTGAAGACTGTATCCCTTATCAACCATTTGACCAACACTCAAAAGATTATGCTTAAAACCTTCAACATACAAAACATCATTAGTATTATGCTTACCATCAAGTGAAATGCATCCTCTCCTATGGATCACACCAGCTGTATTATCACCAAATCTCACAACGCCGCCATCATACTTTTCTAAGCTCACAAACTTGCTTTTATCTCCTATCATATGATGTGAACATCCAATATCAATTACCCATTCAACTTTCTCTTCAGCTTGAGTAGCTAGGGCTTTCTCCACATTTGTACAACTAGCGGATTCAACATTATTCTCCTTGATAGCAATAAACACCCAATCATCCTTTTTATCAGATTTTTCATCTGTTACACCTTCATCTGCAGCATAGTAACACTTCTTCTAAAATCTAGGCTTGTTATGTCTTGGTTTAGCAGATCTTTCTAGACACCTTGATGCAAAATGACCTATCTTATTGCAAGAAAAACATTTGAGAGGCAATTTTCCTTCATACTTACCTTTTCCTTTCCATACTCTTTTGACAATAAGTGCTTCCATCTATCTTTCTTCTTCTTCAATCTGCCTGATTTCATCCTCATACTTGAATTTCTTTCTAGATGAAATCTCACCCAAAACATATCTCTATTTATCTCTTTTGGAAGTAGTAGCCTTAAAAGCAGATTCAACCTTAGGAAGGGCATCACCAAATTCACTCAACTCAAAAGCAATCAACTTACCAACCAATGTATCTCTAGTTATGTTTGTTATAGTTTGGAGCTCTTCAATAGTTGTGGCTTTAAATTTGTAAACAACGAGCAAGGATCTAAGCACTTTAGCAACAATTTCTGATTCTTCCAAGTTTCCACCAACACATCTGATACCACACACAAGTTCATTCACTCTTTGCATGAAAGTATTAATTTTCTCATCATCACCCATTCTCAACCTTTCATATTTCCCTTTCAAACTCTACAACTTAGCAATCTTCACATTAGTATCACCTTCATACAAGGTTTCCAACTTTTTCCAGATGTCATATGCAGTCTTCAAATCCATAACATTTGTCATTTCAGAATCAGTCAAAGCACTCAACAAAGCTTCCTTAGCCCAGATATTATACTTTGCATCTCTAATCTCAATAGTAGTAGTAGGACCATTTTGAGGAATATCATACTTATTACATGTAATGCTCCTGTAGGGTTCATCAATGCATCTCAAGTGACACTCCATTCGAGTCTTCCAAAGAGAATAATTTGTTCCATCAAATCTTGGACTATCCTTCTTATAACTTGCCATCCCATATCACCTTAAGCTATTAAACTTCTTCCAAGGAACCTGCTCTAATACCAATTGTTGGAAAAACAAGGGAAAACAACTAAGAAGGGGGGTGAATCAGTTGTCACATAATTTCAAACTTATTTACTTAATTAATCCTTATTCTCAAATCTGATAATATCATTGAAAGCATGAATCAACAACACATCAGAAACACACATAACACCAATATTTTTTTACATGGAAACCCTGTTAGGGGAAAAACCATAGTGGAGGTCAGGCCACAAGATTATACCCTATTAAAAGTATAAAGAATGAAATATAGGGAATGCACATGCATTCAAGCACACTGCCTAGATCTCACTACTCAATTACAAAAGAAGACACACTGTCTTACAGAGAGATTTGGATTACAACCATCTGGATTTTGAACTAAGAAAATAGCATCTACTCATGCCTGATTACAATTTTAGTTAAGCATAATTCTTCACTCTTCTACACACTTTATCACACTCTGCTCTACCTTTGAATGATATTCACACACACACACACACAAGAGCACACCGATCATACATACAAATTGAATAAACAATCACTCTTATATATCCACAACAAGAAATTTTATCCCTTAAAGTCAGCTTCAACAAAAATAATAAAATGAATATAAATTGTCGGCCAAAAACATAAAAGATTAATAATGTGAATCAACCAAAGTCAGCTACAACTTAGTGACGACCCAAAACAACATCTCCAACTCAAAGATACTTCAATTAATTATGCCTCAAAGATCCACAATAGGATACAACCACCATGTCAGCCAAGAACAAAAAAAAATGAACACGCAAGAGAAATTTGCCAACCACAAGCTCAACAAACAATGCAGATGTGCAACAAAGATAGAGCACAATCTAGAGACATCCACAAACAATAAGAAATAGCAGAGAAGCATCTACAACAATTGAACTAACTGAAATAGCCTCATCTTCAATCAGGAACACTGACTAAAGAAACAAAAAAGTTGTCATAATGAAAATCTTCATAACTCGATCAAATCTAAATGCAAATCTTTCAAACTTAACATGGATAAACTAGATATACTCGGCAACAATCATTTGGTCCACAACCTCTTATTATCAATGTACAGAATGCACCAATGCACTAAACTTCACTTTACCACTGAAAACCTCCAACTTGTTTATTACAATTTTCTCAATATCCTTGACATATATAGCTTCAAGTGAACAAATGCTAATAGTGTTGACATTAATGACAACCACAACATCCAAAAAAATACAAATAATTTTAAATTTTTATATTATTTCTTAATTTATGTATTTTATTTTCACTATAAATTCTAAATTTTCTCAATTTTTTAGTAAAATAGAACATGGAAGGTTCATATATATTATCAACGATTGTTTTAATAGTGTAAATCTCCACTAAAAGATAGTTGTACACACCTATCAAATCAATTTTTTTTTTTAAATTTCTATTGTCATAATTGTACACATTCTATCTCTATTCATTAATGTTCTTTTCTTCTTTAAAAAAATTGAGAACTACCTTGATGTCATAATTATGGTTATTGGTTACTTCCCCTATGATACATATAATTATAATAATTTAGTATGCCATGCAATGTGCACATGATTTCTAATAAAATTTGGCTTACTACCATATACATCTTGTGAGGGGCCATCTTGGCATTCATGTATACCAACACATGAGAACTATTAGTATCTATAATTATAGGTTAAGTTAAGTAATTTTCATTTTTGACACTATTCATTCAGCTTAAAAATACTTAAAATATGTTCTATTTTTTTATTATTTTAGTGCATTATCTTTAAAGTCTTTGCATATTGTTTATATCATGACCTTTATTTTTATTTTGTGTTAGTTTTGCTTGATATCCTTGGTATGGTATAATTTGATTCAACTTGATAACATGGGGATGCACAACATAAGAGTGTCTCTTTCATAAGCTAATTATCATGAAATGGTACATTGAACTTTAATAGTTGTTCTTTTGTTTAAGATATTCTCACATGTTAATGAATTTTTTGGTGTTATGTTTAAGGCTTTCTCTTTAATAAAAGATAAAACATAGAAGAAATATGCAATGGATGTTAGGAATATATTAGTTGTAAGTTAGTGAGTTATTTTAGGGTAGTTTGTATTGAGTCTTTTGGAAGAACTTTCTCATCATATTTTTATTAAAAGTGTTATACCTATTTCAACTAGATGTGAATAATAAGAATTCTAGTTCTAATTTTTTTCATAATAGTTTATTTTTAGTTTATTTTTAGTTCATGGTATCAAGGTAAACAATGTAAGGTTCCAAAAGTGTTAGCATAAGAGAAACTGTCAAGGTGTGTTATTGAGCCATGATAATTGTTGGATGAATTATGGGGGAGCTATGAGTAAAGAGTTTGTCATTAAAAATGTTACAAATTTTTGAGCAATCATATGAAAAAAAAAGAACCTGTTGTGATTTATCTTGAGTGGTTTGGTTTTTCTACAAACATAAAAAGCATTGTAGAAACATCAAAAGGATATATTATTTATATTGTATTGAAGTTACAATGTTACCAAAATTTTAGAATAGTTTAAGGTTCTAGGAATTTAAGAATATTTGTTACTAGTTAAAATGATTTATAAGTTTTGAAGCATAAAATATGTAAGGCAAATATATGACCACATTTTTTGAAGGGTGTCTTCTATAAATGACAGAATGATTTGATGATAGTAGATTTAATCTCTTGAGGCTAATGGTGGATACATTTTTTCTAATTAGAGAATGCTCAAAATAGTTGAAGGTATTGATACTAAGCCTACCAGAGATGTATATTTGATTAGTACGTGGGAGACAAAGGAATGTATGGATTTTTTATATACTCTTAATTTTATGTGACATTGCGATTTTGTATGTAATTTGATCAAAAGAAACAAAAAAGGCTTGGGAATAATTGACTAATTTATATGATAAGTAGGAGGTATTTTTTCACAGCGTGTCAAATTATGATATTGCTATCAGGATTCAACCGTGTAGTTTTGAGTCAAACTCATTGACCCATGTTTCATGAGTAGTGGTTCAACAAGAACCCATCTCTCATGATATCGAATGGTCCACTTAGCACTCATTGCATCTAGGTGATGCTCCACAGAGGTGAAGCACTGATCCGTCAGTCCCATACACCCCCGGCATCCAAGAGCATGATAATGAACATTATGAAGATTCATCGATATTCCACTATGGTTATGATAACTGTCTATATATATATGAATCAAAATACATGATTGAAAGGGGTATGTGCGGGATCATCATGGAAAAAATAGACCCTTAAGTGGCAAAAAATTTATAAAAATCAAAGTTAGGCAACTTGATGTAAAAATTTGAATAATTTATCTATATTATTTCAAAAATATGTAAGAATAGAATTTGTAGAAAATTAAATGTAGTTTCTAAACTACTAGGTTTATATATATATATATATATATATATATATATATATATATATATATATATATATATATATATATATATAGTGAAAATTTGAAATTTTAATGCAATAGTACTTAAATTTCAGGGAAAAATAAGTAGGTGTTTGTATGACCACCTAACCACAATAAAATTATAATATTTTAGATATAAGTAGAGGACTCATGTATGGATGCATACATTTTTGTAATTTTTTTCCAAGTAAATAATTAATTATGAATTTTTATTACAACTTCAAAAAAATATAAAAACTTGTATGTCTAACCACCTTAACTTGGTCAAAACTTCATGAAATTCTTTTTTTTTTAATCCTATAGTATGTCGAGCATAGAATGTAACACATGTTTTGGATTCAAAAAATGTGATATCGTTTGAAAGCTATAGATGTTTTTAAATCAGCCTATCAATCAAGACATTAGTCATAATTCAAATAGAAAATGAATAATAATTATTTATAAAATTCAAATTAAAGCATAATTTATATTGGTGGAAAGTTGAGAATCTCCTTTAAAAACCCTTTTCGTTTTATCAATTTTGGGTAAGAAAAAAGTCGTCAACCACATACCCTACACATACCCATTATAACACCACTTTTTGGCCCATCATGATCCTGCATATACCCAAAGAACACATCTATATATAAGGATTTTTCAATTAAAAATGCAATAATAAAAAATAGAGTACAAAAACAAATTTAAGTGTCTCAAAAATCAACTAATAGCATGTGGGTCAATAATATTGAATGAAGACAATGTTATGACACTTCTTGGGAGTTTACCCATATTATATTTTGGATTGGTAGTAGATCTAAGAGCTAAAACTAAGCTAGACCTTCAACAACTAGTTGCAATGCTAATTCAAGAAGACTTAAGAAGGAAAGATATGGGTTTCAGTGATGAAGTTATTATTGCTTTATTTTTAGTGGGATCTAAGGGAATGAAATAGAAGAGTGAAAAAAACCTTAGGCCTTCTAGTCCAATTTTTTAAAGAGTGGTAAGTATACAAAAGGCGAGATAAAAAAAGGGGTAAGTGATTTCATTGTAGTAATCTAGGGTATTTAAAGAAACAATGCACAAAATTGAGATGAGGTAAATAAAAGGAAGGCAACTAAAACTAATATGGCTTCCAAATATGACCAAGAACATTTGTATATAGTTACTACATCTCCAAAATATGGTGTTTTAGGGTGTTTGTATGTAGGCATAGGAACAACTGAACATATGACAGTTGAGAGAGGTCGGTTTACATCATATAAATAAGTACACAGCAAAGACTCACTCTTTGAGATAACATCAAACATGAGACGATGGGAGTTTACAATGTCTCATTAAATATGTCCAATGGTGTACATAAAAAAATCAAAGATGTATGATATATCCCTACTTTAGGTAAAATCCTTGTGTTACTAATATTGTTAATTTAACAATATTAATCAAGTTTGATAACAAGGTATGTGTTCTAAATGGTGCAAATGGATTAACTATTACTAAAGTAATTAGAGATGGAAATTGGAACAATTTTTGTACAACACTTGAAGAATTATTGATAATTTAATAGATAATGAAACAATAAATTCAACCCTTTTCCATCATATATTTGGAAATGTGATAACACATTCACTTAAATCATTGCAAAGGAAGCAACTTGTAGACTATTTAAATTTATAGTTTCCATTTGAGATACGGATGTATGAAGGTCAATGTTTAGGAAACAACACAAATTCCCCTTCTCAAAGAAAGAAACTACCAAAAGCTAGGGATTAAATAGAGCTAATACTCAAAATAATTTGTGGACTAATGCAAATAGTGACACATAAAGGAAAGGAATTTTATCGCCTTTATTAATAATTTCTCAATAATAAGATTTATTTATTTTATTAAAAATAAATAAGAAGCATTAGAAATGTTTAAAATTTTCAAATCCCTTAGTGAGAAGTGGTTGAGGAAACCTTTTAAAATATTTAGATGTGATAATGGGAGTGAATATACCTCAAATTATTTTAAAAATAATCATGCAAACTGAATGAATCGAATTAGAGTAAACTATTCCTTTTCACCACAATAGAGTAATATTGTAGAAAGAAAGAATAAATCTCTAGTTAAAAGCACTAGATGAATGCTTAATATCTTGCATGTATGAGAAGATTGGTGTTTCCATTGATGTCAAGCTTTGGTGTTGTTATTGGTGTCAACTATATGAGTAATAGATTGTTGCAAGGATGTGTAGTTGGTATTGAGTTGGTGTTGTCTCGGATTATGCTTTTATTGGTTGTATTATGTTGTCATTAGTAAGCTACTAGTGTCAACCTCTAGTGTTGCTTGATAAGATTCTATTTATGGATGTATGGTTGATTTGTTATGTTTTCGTTGGATTGGTGGTGATGATATGTTTATGGTGCTTGGTTTCCAAGTGCTTTTGAGAAAATTAAATAAAAAGAGGAAACAATGTGTTGTAGTGTGTTCTATGTTGAAGAGTAGTGTTCTAGTTTTTCTCTATAGTTCTTCTAGGTTGAATACCTGCTTGTGTAGATTAGATATGTTGATCAAAAGTGTTCAGAGGTGTTGCATTCAATTTTTTTTGTGTTGGATCGTTATGCATAAGTTGTGTTCACTAGTGTGTGAACTATATATTGTAGAGGTGTCTAGGAGAAATTTTCTTGCTCCGCATTTCTTCACAGAGTGGTTTCAAGTCTTGTGGATATAGACAATTGTTGATAGTGTGTGTATCTTTCTTTAGATGAATTCATTTTTGGTTTCGTACTTTTGAAGTTAGTCTCTTGAGTTACAGTGTTTGACAGAGTTGTTTGAATGTACTGGGTGTGTACATTGTTCAAGTGAAAGTTGTTGCAAAGGAACTTGTTGGATTTTAGGGTGTTTGTGGAATATTCTAGATTTTTTTCAAGTGTTATGTGGTGTCTATGAGTCATCTTTGGATTTGAGGAAGCGTGTGCTTAAGTGTTAATGGTGTTAACACAAGCTCAATTAACCTTGGGTGTTTACACTACTTGTGAAGTTTCTTTGATGTTTGTGGAATCATGGTGTGGCATGTATGAGTGGATTTAGGTCCTAGCTAAGATGTGTTGTGGTTTTCTTTCATTCCTTTCCATCATGGTAATGTTTTGGTGCTGACCTAATTTGAATTTGCATGGTTGAGGTGCATAACCAACGATGAAGAATTCTTTCAAGGTTGAAGATGGTATAAATATGAGTTGATTCATTAAGGGATGATAAGATAGATGAATATAATGTGAGTGATGTGAATTGCAGAGTTATAGGGTGTGAATTTGAGAAGTGCAGTGTGCGCTTATTGAATGCAGTGAGTAGAAGGTTTCTACAATTCTTCATAAATACTGTGAAACTGTTGGTGATGTTGTGGTGGAATTTTTGTTGCTTTGAGATGGATTTATCATTGTAATTAACATTCTTCTCTATCTTATTTTATATTATGGAAGTGAACCTTTTTTTCTTTGGGCAGTGAGTCGTATTGTATTCAATGTTGATATTAGTCTATATTGTGAGTTAATCCTCATCATGGTTTTTCCCATCTTGGGTTTTCCATGTACATTTGGTGTTTATTTGTGCATGGTGTTGATGTGTTTTAGTTTCTATTATTTGCTTTCATGATTCAAATACATTAAGGGTTAATTGAATTAATATGGATCTAAATTTTTGTGAGGGTTTTGAAGTTTTAAGGTAAAACTGATTCACCCCCCTGATGCAAGTATGAAGGTGTTTTCATTGATGTCAATAGGATTTCTACAGGCTAGTGTTCTCGTTGATGACAAGTATATGTTAAGGGAGTTTGTTGCATGATGAGGATATCGAGGATACTGATAAAATTGTTAAATATAGGAAAATAGGTTGTTGCAAGTTATGCATGTGTAGTTGAGATATTGAGGACTTGTGTTGTGAGTACATGGAGCTATCTTTATGTCATAGTGTATAGAGATGTGTAATGTGTTGAAATGATGTCTCTGGTACATGGTTTCCAAGTGCTTTTGAGAAAATTTGATAAACAGAGAAAACAGTGTTGTACAAGTGTTCAGAATGTGCTTCAAGATGTGCTCCATGTTTCTTCTATGTTGATGTTATTCCTATGTGGACCTCATATGTTGTTCAAGGTTTTTAGAGGTTTCTATATTCAAAATTTGGGTTTCTAGATCGTTTTACTGAGAGATATTTTCACCAATGTGTGAACCAATTTTTTAGTGGTATTTTTGTGCGGTCTAGGAGAAATGTATTTGCTCCACATTTCTCTACAATTTGGCTTCAAGTTGCATGGATTTGGGAAGTTTCTTATAATGTTAGTATCTTTCAAAATTCAAGGTTTCACTTGATTTTTTATAGTATAGTGTGTGTTTCATGCATCAGTGTGAAAATACGGTTTACCAGATGTTATGGGATGAAGTATTTGTATGATGCAAGTTTGGACGAAGTCTTTATTGGATCTTAGGTGGTTTGTGGATTATTCTAGATTGTGTTCAAGTAAATTTTTTTGTCCAAAAGTTTCAGATTGATTTAAGTCCAAGTGTATACTTAATGTTTTAAGTTATTTAGCACGGGTATTGGTCGACTTTGTGTTAGCACTACATGCAAAGTTTATGAAAGTGTGTTTAAGATTAATTTGGGTCCTAACTAAGGATTTATATGGGTCACTTTCATTCCCATCCATCGCAGGAATTTTTAGGTGCCGACCTAATTTGAAATTTTAAATGTAACAGATAGTTACCAACCTTGGAGAAGGTTTTCAAGGTTGAGATTGATATAAATAAGTGATTTTTTTGTAAGATGTAAGAGAGAGGCAAGATAGATGTGAGATCGGTGTGAGTGAAGAGTGTGATGTGAATTACGGAAGCATAGGTGCAAATTTGAGCAGAGCAGTGCGAATTTCAAAGTGTTGGATTCCTGAAAGCAATGAGTTGAAAGTGTCTAAAATTTTTCATGCAAGGTTGTGAAAGTGTTGGAGCATTTGTGGTGGATTCCTTGTTGCATTGAGAATTTTTTCTCTATATAACATTTCTCTTCTATCTTCTTTTGTTTCTTTCTATGGTTGTGACCCTTTTTAGACAGTGTGACCTATTCTGGCAATGAACCCTTGTACCAATTTTGCAATTACTTATATTGTGAGCTAATCCTCACTATGTTTTTTCTCTCATTGGGTTTTCCACATAAATCTGGTGTTCTCTTGTGTATGGTATTGTTATTTCAGTTTATGTTATCTACATTTCATTATTTAATCACTTTAACAGAATAAGGGTTTAATGAATGCATGTGGATCTGATTACTGTTGAGGGTTTTGATGTTTTAATTTGCTACAATTGATTCACCCCCCCCCCTCTTATTTGTCTTGTTCATTCAATAATTGGTATCAAAGCAAGGTTCCTTGGAGAAGAACTTAACCACTTGAGGTAGATCTAGGATGGTGCAACAAATTAAATGCCCTAGATTTGATGGAACAAACTATGAATTCTGGAAGACAAAGATGGAAGGATATCTGACATCTCATGGATTTGAGATTGAAAATAAAATAAAGAATCAATATGTTGAACCTCTGAATGGTTTAAGCACAAATAATAAGATCAAGGAACATGAGGTAAATGTTAAGGCAATATTTATTCTGATGAATAGTCTTTCAAATTCTAAATTGGTTAAAGTTATGAATTTTAAGGCTGTTAAATATATTTGAGATAAGCTTGAAAGTATTTATGAAGGAGATGACAAGGTCAAATAAGCAAAGTTGAAAAATTTGAAGGCATAATTTGAGACCATGTGAATGTATGAAGATGAAACAACTTCAACCTACATGCAGAGAGTTGATGAGATGGTAAGTGTTATGAGAGGTCTTGGTGCACAAGTCAAAAAATCTAGGGTGGTAAAGAAAGTTCTCAAAACTCTTCCTAATTCATATAGTGAAAAGTTTTCTGCTATTGAGGAAGTTGCAAATTTTATACTTATTATAGAGATTAGTTTATTGGTACACTAACTTCATTTGAAATGAGAAAACTTGGTTTGAAAAATGGTACAAAAGTGGAAACTACTTTTAAGGCTAGAAAATCAGAAAAGATTAAAGATTCAAATGGAGAATATTTCGATGATTTGGAAGCTAACTTTGTGAGAGGATGAAAAAGGGAACTAGTAAGTACAAAGGTAAAGTTCCTTTCAAATTCTTTAGCTGTGGAAAAGTAGGTCATCATGCTTCAAGATATCCAAACAAAGTTGTGAACAATAAGAATAAGGAGAATAAAGGAAAGATGATTAAAATAAGTTACTATGTCAAAGAAGATGTTAGTATTTCTAATGATGAATCTGATTATGGACATGTTGATGAAATGAATGTTTTTTCTTGGCTATAAAAGATGAATCTACTTCTAACTTTGAAATTTGTGTGAAGGAAAGTGTTCCAGAGAAGAAGGATAAGGCTGAAGATACTTTGGTTTCTACTTTCATGTTAAACAAGATAAGAATTAATGGGTTGTTGATAGTGGCCACTCTAATCACATGACCAGAGATAAAAGTAAGTTTGTTAAACATGAAAAGTATGATGGAGGATTAGTTAAATTTGGAGATGATTCAGGAGCTAAGATCTGTGGAATAGGTTCAATTATTTTTTATGGAAAGCATAGTACTGAAGATGTTTACTATGTTAAGGGTTTAAGGCATAATCTTTTGAGTGTTGGAAAAATGTGTAGTGAATGATATAATCTCATGTTTAAGGATGAAAAATGTGAGATCAAAAAAGGGTCTAGAACTATTATTGTTGTTGGTAAAAGGATGGATGGAAACATCTATCATCTTAAGGGTGTTGATGGTCATTGCTTTATGTCTCAGATTAATGATAGTTGATAATGGCACCGAATGATGTGTCTCATGAATTTTGATAATTTGGTTAGAATCAATTCAATTCATGCAATGGGAGACCTACCAAGAATCACAAAGCTTATCAATGTTTTTTGCAAGAATTGTCAGTTTAGAAAACAAGGAATAGTTTCAAAGGAAAGGAACAATCTTCTACCAAACTACTAGAATTAATACAGATGAATCTTTGTGGTCCTACAATGGTGAGAAGTCTTCAAGGTGACAGGTATTTCATTCTTTTGATTTATGATTGCTCTAGAATAACATGGGTTACTTTTCTTAGAGAAAAAATTGATGTACTAGATAGACTCAAAGCATTTAAAGGTATGTTTGAGAATGAAATGGGTCTGAAAATTAAATGTTTGAGGTCTAACAGAGGTGGAGAATTCACCTCCAAATAGTTTAACATGTTTTATGAAGTTCATGGAATAAAGAGGCATTTGTATGCCCCTAGAACTCCTTAGCAAATTGGAGTGGTTGAGAGGAAAAAATTGACTGTTCGAGAAGCTGCTAGAACTATGATGAAAGAGAAAAATCTACTGAAATTCTACTGGAGAGAATAAATTCATACTATTGTTTACATACTTAATAGATTTCAAGCCAAAGCTAATAACACAAAGACTTTCTATGAGTTATGGTATGGAAGGATTCCTTTTTTCAAGTACTTCAGACTATTTGGTGTTGGACTCAAGGAACATTGAGAGGGGGGTGAATCAGTATTCAACAAAATTTCAATTTCAATTTTTTTCATAAACCATTCACAACATTTAAACTTAAATATACATGCAAGCACAATGAAGGAAACAATGAGAACACCATAACACCAAGATTTTTACATGGAAACCCTATTAGGGGAAAGACCACGGTGGAGATTAATCCACAATTTATACTCTGTTAAAAGTATGAAGAAAGGGGAATGCACATGCATTCAGGCACACTTCCTAGAGCTCACTACTCAAAACAAGGAAGACTCACTACCTTACAAAATGTTTGTAGTTACAATAAAAGATTGAATTGAGAAGATAGCACCTACAAATGCCTGGTTTCAGTTCCAATGAAGCTCATATACCAAATTCTGGATCTTTTGTTAGACTCTACACTTTGCTCTACTCTTTCACCAAATTCTCTTCTACACCAGCAAAATTCACTTGACTGATCTTCTTATTTTTGTACATACACCTCAACACATGTTGAACATCCATCCATACATTCACACAAAATGAATCAACCAATCTCATATATATATTCACTAACAAGAATTTGATCGCTACAAGTTGACTCCAAGAAAATAAGATATTCTTCACATGTCAGCTCAAATCACATTTAATATTTGATGCGTATCCACACAAGTCAGAAAAAACATAGCTAGGACCCAAAACAAAATTCTCAACACAGAAACATTTAAACAACCATCCCTTATACATTCACGACACACTACATTCATTAAGTCGGCCATAATGAGGAAATAAATAGAAAATCATTCTACCAGATCTCCAAGCTCATACATCAATTAATGCAACAACACAAGACTTAACAATAAGATAAAATATATGCTTATCAAACTATCCCAAGGATCCACAACTCAAAATGATGATTTGGTGATGCTTTATGTCGGTAATACACCGTACTTCACTTTATCTGCCGGTATGAGAAAATTATGGTCTGTGGACTGGAATAATGACTTCAGTTGCCATCAATGACAACACTAGAAGCCATACCATAACACTCTCCCCAAGCCATATGCCAACAATCTCACCCTTTGGCATTGATGGAAACACTTAGTGAAAAATGACTAAGTGTTGGAAAAAAAAACTCAAAAATTCAAAACACAAAAAAACACTTCTCCCCCTTACAATGTCAAGGAATTTTTCACTGCATTCTCTCCCCCTTTGACATCAATGAAAAAAAATCACTTCTCTCTTATGCTAAAATTTACACCGCATTGTCTCCCCCTTTGTTGATGCAAAAATTTGAAAAATTACAACTGCTACACAAATCAGAAAATTATTTTATATTTATCTTTCATCTACGAAAGAAATTTCTTCCAAGCATCTACAACAATCCTAATAATTATTATCAAGCTATTATTCTCTGATGTCCAGTTGATGATCTGAATGAGGGATTCCAAAATATTAATCGCTTCTTGCAACTTTTCTCCTTTCCTCAGAACTTCAATCAACTACTCCAATCTGCATTCAGTTTGATCGTTCACTTTCCAGAAAGTATCCATAAGAGTGTTTCTAGAAAAGTGAACTTTTGCATGCTTATCCTGCAACTCATGAATTCTTTTCTTTACAACACCATCTTGGTCCTGAAACATATTGTAATCCTTACCAATTTTATTCAACTCACTTTCAATCTACTCTAGCTTGTCTTTGTATTTTCCAACAACATGAGGCCAACGAAGGCAGTAATTGTAAATGTTATTTGTTGAGTTTATACACTGCTCATTTTCTTTTTCAGTTTTGTAAGGGATAGCCTGAACTACTCCTTCAAATGAAGAATTATTTCTTCCTCTTTCTTATCCTGAGAGTCAGAGGCCACAGCTTCCTTAATACACTCAATCAATTCTTCAGTGAATACATTCTACAAACTTTCCAATTCAATGTTATTTTGCACAAAATATCTACCTAGAGTACTCTCAACAAGATCCTGCTCATATGAGAGTCGATCTAACCAAATGTCAGCAATCTTCTGCATTCGATCTTTCTCCTAAACTATTTGCAATAACCTTGTTTTGAATAAAGTTCCTTCTTCTTCATTTCCTTCAGCCATTATTTCATCCAGTTCAACTGATTCGAGATCATCTCTTGGGGTGTATTCATCAGAGTCTTCATCAAGTATATCCACAATTATCTGTTCTTTTCCTTTCCTCCAACTTTTGTTGACTTGTGTGTTGGAGGAGTGTCATCAGCAAACTCTAGAGCCCTTTTCTACTTCCTTTCCATCTTACCGAAAGATGATCCAACTTCAACTATTTTTTACTGGAAGAGAGATGCCAACTATTCCAAATTTTCCTAGCAACTCTCTAAAAAAAATTCATAAACTTTCTTACAATTTTCTAGAGTAATAGAATGATAAAAAATGTGCTTATAGACCGGTTCATTCTCCTTCCATGCCACATTATCATGCTGAGGCAAGCAATTCAGAAAGTACATCATGATACATATGATCAAAGTGCCAAACCTAAAAGGATAATTTGCTTCCATTGTTAGTTGTACATTTTCCATCAGTTGATCTTTCAACAAGCTGCATAGGCCAAAGTCTTGTTCCTCCATTATCATCTTATGTGAAATGTAAACTGCGCCTACCTAGGTTGATCCTTCCATGTTTCTGAAGAAAATTTTGTATGAAATTCCATATGCAATATACCTTGTCAATGGATCTTTTATTTTCAAAATTACCAGAGCCCTCTGATCTCTTGTTACACCGGTTAGGTTTTCAACTTCATTATTCTGAATCGACTTATTTTTCAGAATTTCTCCAACATTGCATAATCCTGTCAAATTTCTGATTAATTGACCACCAAATTGACTTGATTCCTTCAAAATTTTGCTGCAAAAGCTCTTTCTCTATTATTCTTCAATACAAAGTGACAAATGAGGGTTCCAAATACCCTTATATAACTTTGCACACCTAACCTTTTTTCCACATTAAATGTTTGGCCCTAGGAGTTCTAGTTACTTTGCTCTCTCAGACACCAGGAGAGGAATTTAGTTGTAGACCTTCTAGATCTCAACTTAAAGAGCCAGTGATCATGGATATATTTGTAGACTGATCCCACAAATACTAACAACTTCCTATATTCCGGTGCCAACTACTGTTAGGGAGACAAAGGATTTTTCTTAAAGAACTTCCCCTAGGCCGATGGCCTCAAATCAATTTCTAGAGGAATTTCTAGAAGCAGGTTCTGGTGTGGCCTTATTTCCTTCATCAGACTCACTCTTCCTTACCCATGTTTTCTTCATCTGATCTCTTATTTCTTCCACAAACACTTTCTCTTTTCCTTTATCATCTTTCTTTAAATTTCTTCCTTGATATACCAGACCTCTTCTATCCATGTTTTTGTTCCTATAGAATCTTATAATGTGACCAAATCCATTGCAATTGTAACACACAGGACCTCTTTGTCTAGACCATTCATTCCATTGATTTCCCCTTGTTCTGCACTGATTAGCAATATGTCCAAATCTTCCACAGGTATAGCATTTAACATTCCTTACACTGACAAACATACTTCTGCATTCAATTGACTTATGACCAACCTTCTTACAACTAAAAAATTGATCGGGAAACGATGGACTTCTTGAATTTACTTTACTTCTACATTGAGAAGCCATATGACCTAATTTATTACAAGTAAAGCAATGACCATTAAACTTTCGAGCATTGGGTTGTCTTGTCGAATACCTCC
The DNA here is from genome assembly GCA_007258455.2 of Sequoia sempervirens. NCBI lineage: Eukaryota > Viridiplantae > Streptophyta > Pinopsida > Cupressales > Cupressaceae > Sequoia > Sequoia sempervirens. Next base: position 328,257,362 of record VDFB02000015.1, on the reverse strand, counting down.
TGCCTTTGTTCATGTGGTCTCTTTGTCTAGAGTCCTTATGTTCAGTTCCAGAGCTTTCTCCCTTCTCATATCCAAGACCTCACTTGTCATTTGCATCCTTTTGTCCTTTATTCATCTCATCAAGCTTAGCATAACTCATCCTAAACTTCTCCTTGAATTCATTTGCAGTAGTGAGTTCATCTCTGAGAATAACTATCTATTTTTCAAACTCTTGTTCATTATTTCTAGATTGTTCCAGTTCAATCTCCAACTAAATGAATCCACCATTTACTCTGTTGCATTCTTCAAATTTTTCTTTTAAATACTGGACCAGATTCTCCTCATTCTTCTTTCTTCCTTCAATCTCCTTAGTTAGCTTCATCACCACAAATTCCATCTCAAGCTTCAAAGTAGCATTGTCCCTAGCAAGCTTTTCACATTCTTCAGTAATTTCTTTTAGAGTCTAATTCAAGTGAACATCTTCCAAGCTTTTGTTTTCTTTCTGCTTTAGCTGACCACATAGTTCCTTCCTCTTTTCTCTTGACTCATTGATTTTATCCTTTAATGATTGAATGAATTTTTCAGCAGCCACAAGATTTTCTTTTAATTCCATGACTTCTTCTTTAGACTGATCAAGATCATCAAGTTCCACCTTAAGTTGTTGTTGAAGACCACCAGAGGCCATTGCAATCCAAGATCCACCTCAAGCTATCAAACTTTCTATAGAGGAACTTGCTATGATACCAATTGTTGGACTCAAGGAATACTGAGAGGGGGGGTGAATCATTGTTTAGCAAAATTTAACTTTCAATTATGTTCATAAACCATTCACAACATTTAAACTTAAATAGACATGCAAGCACAATGAGGGAAACAATGAGAAAACCATAACACCAATATTTTTTACATGGAAACTAGGTGTTAGGGGAAAAACCATGGTGGAGATTAATCCACAATTTATACTTTGTTAAAAGTATGAAGAAAAGGGAATGCACATGCATTCAGGCACACTGCCTAGAGCTCACTTCTCAAAATAAGGAAGGATCACTACCTTATAGAATGTTTGTAGTTACAATAAAAGATTGAACTGAGAAGATAGCATCTACAAATTCTTGGTTTCAGTTCCGATGAAGCTCATATACCAAATTTTGAATCTTCTATTAGACTCTGCACTTCACTCTGCTCTTTCACCAAATTCTCTTCTGCACCAACAAAATTCACTCGACTGATCTTCTGATTTTTGCACATACACCTCAACACATGTCGAACACCCATCCATACATTCACACAAAATGATTCAACCGATCTCATATATATATATATCTGCTAACAAGAATTTGATCGCTACAAGTCAGCTCCAAGAAAATAAAATATTCTCCACATGTCAGCTCAAATCACATTTAATATTTGATGCATATCCACACAAATCATCCAAAACATAGCTGGGACCTAAAACAAAATTCCCAACGCAAGAAACATTTAAACAACCATCCCTTATACATTTGTGCCACGCTACATTCATTAAGTCAGCCATAATGAGGAAATAAACATAAAATCATTCTACCGGATCTCCAAGCTCATATAACAATTAATGCAACAACACAAGACTTAACAATAAGATAAAATATATGCTTAAATAAAACTATCTCGAAGATCCACAACTCAAAATGATGATCTAATGAAGCATACAGATTGACTAACTAACTGGATACCCTATTCTTCATGCTTTCTGTCTGTAATAGACTGTACTTCACTTTATATGTCGGTATGAGAAAATTTTGATCTGTGGACCAAAATAATGACTTCAGTTGCCATCATTGACAACGCTAGAATTCATACCATAACACTCTCCCCAAGCCATATGCCAACATTTGGAAGCAAATGTTAGATCAAAAGAGATGAAGAAAACTTAGGAAAATGTGATACAAGGTATGATGAAGGTATCTTCCTTGGATATTCTACTAAAATAAAATCTTACAGATGTTACAATAAAGGCATGAGACGTGGAGGAAATTATGGATTTTTCTATCTGTTTGGAGTTCTACTTCATAAGCAGCTTCCCCAGCCTTTCAGATTACATTGTATGGTCCATAGAACTTAGGCTTGATCTTCTCTACTCCTCCTTTCTCGATGGATGTTTGTCCATATAGATGCAACATGATAATCACCATATCCCCTACCTCAAATGTTTTTTCTATGCACTTTCTATCAACATACATCTTTTGACGATTCTAGGCAACTTGCATATGATCTTTGAGATTTCTCAAGATGTTTTGACTTTGATTAAACAAATCATTTGTTGCAAGAACTCTAATGTATGTGAGGACCTATTCTACAAAGGTTAATGCATCATAGCCATAGAGGTCTCTGAACGGAGACATACCAATAGACATGAGATGAGTGGTGTTGTAGCAATATTCTCCCAAATGCAACCATTTGATCCAAGTCACATGCTGATTGGTTACGAAATTCTTACAGTACCCTTCTAAGCACTTGTTTACAATTCTATTTTTCCCATCAGTTTGTAGATGATAACTTGTGCTAGGTGTAATTTGGGTACCTAGTAGATGGAATAACTCCTTCCAATAAGTGTTGGGGAAATGACTATCTCTATCACTAACAATGTTCTTAGGAAATCTATGCAACTAGAAAACTTCTTTGAAGAAAATTTCTACAACTTGCAAAGCTTTTTAGTCATCGGAGATGGCAAAGAAATGAGCATGCTTGGTCAATCTATCCACTACAACATAGATGCAGTCCTTGTCTTGCGCTTTGGGTAATCCGATGATAAATCCATGGAGATACTCTCCCATTTGTGCTCTGGAATTGGGAGAGGTTGTAGTAACTTGACTAAAAACTCTTGTTCCCCCTTGTTTTGTTGGCATGTGATACATTCCCAAATGTGTGAGAGAACATCCTCCTTAAGGCCCTTCCAAGTGAACCTTTCCTTGATCTTCCGGTAAGTTTTGTAGAATCTAGGTGCCCTGCTATTGGTGCATTATGATAAGCCTCCAATATCTTCTCCTTCACCTTTTATCCCAAAACTTGGAATACCCTATTTTTGAATAGTATCAAGCCTTCCTCCATCGTGTACCGACCATCCTTCTCTACACCTTCATGGACACTGGTAGCAAAAGGATTTTTAGCATACTCCTCCATGATAGAATCCTTCCACTCAGTTGATATGATGGACACATGGCACAGTGTTATCCTAGAGAGTGCATCCACCACAATATTCTTCTTCCCCTTGACATACTCAATATCAAAATCATATTCTTGTAGTTTGTTGATCCATTTTTTTTGTCTTTTATTCAATTTTTTTTGGCTTGAGAAGAATTTCAGGCTGTTATGGACTGTCTTGACCATAAATCTTTTACATACCAAGTATTGCCAAAATTTCTCCAAGGCATGCATTATAGCTAGCATCTCATTATCATATATGGGATATCCTATTCGATTTTCTCTCAATTTCCTACTTTCAAATGCTATGGGATGTCCCCTCTAAGAGTGAAAAAATCTATCATTGGAAGCATCACATTCTACACCAAATGGAAGTGAAAAATCAGGAATTGCAAGAACCGGACAAGAGCTCATTACCTCTTTCAATTTCTCAAAGGCCTTTTGCACTTTTGTTGTCCATTTAATGACTCTTGCTTTAGTTAGATTGGTGAGAGGTATCACAGATTGAAAAAATCTTCTAAAAAGACTTCAGTAACAAATACACTATCCAAAGAAACCTCTTAGCTAAGACAAATTTATGGGAGGAGGCCAGTCTAGAATGGCTTGGATCTTTTTTTGATCAACTTGAACTCCTTGAGCACTTATGACATGTCCCGAATACAATATATTTGTTGACCCAAACTCACATTTGGACATCTTAGTGAAGAGAGACTATTGTTCTAGAATTCCCAAGACTATATCCAAGTGCTTCAAATGTTCTTCCCAGATTTTGTTGTAGATCAGATTATCATCAAAGAAAACCAATACAAACTTCCTCAAATGCTTATGAAAAAAATGGTTCATGCATGATTGGAAGGTTTTTAGAGCATTAGTGACACCAAAGGGCATAACCAAGAACTCAAAATGCCCATAGTGATACCAAAAAGCAACCTTCTTCACATCTTCCTCATACAAATCTGGTGGTATCCAGATCTCAAATCAATCTTTGAAAAGTATAACTCACCATGTAGTTTATTAATAATTTCATCTATCTATGTTATGAGCTACCAGTTCTTGATGGTCTTCTTGTTCAATGTTTGGTAGTTTATGCACATTCGAAGAGTGTTATCTTTCTTCTTTACCAACACCACAAAGGATGCAAAAGGGCTAGAGTTGGTCTGATGTAGCCCATATCCATCAATTCCTTTATTTCTCTCTATATCCTCCTTATACATCTAGGGATGTTGGTAAGGAGTGGTCATAACCATCTTTGATCCCGGTTCAAGTTCTATGATATGATGGAAACCTCTATACAATGGAAGTTCGAGAGTCATGTCACTTAAAACCAAACTGTGCTTATCCAAAATATTTTGTAAATAAAAATGAACTTGACCATTCTCGCCTTCAAAAAGGTCCTTTGAAATCACCAAACAACTAGCAGTCCAAGCAAATTGGTTTCTCTAGAAGATCCTTTCCATTCTCTTGGTTGATACTACATGCAAACCTCCATTATCCATTCCATTTAGAACCACATCTTCCCCATTGGCTCTGAACTTGAGCTCCATCATTTTTAAGTTTGTGGTGTACTCACCCAATGAATATAACCACTGCACACCTAAAATCACATCAATCTCACCCAAGCCAATGACATAGAAATCATCACAAACCTTAATGATCTCCAAATGTTATGGCTAGCTTCTTAACTTTCTCCTTGCAAGGTAAGTTATACCCACCTGCCATAGTAATAGTGAACCTTTCAAAATTCTTTGCATCTAGCCTTCTTCTCCTCACAAGTCCCTCATTAATGAATTTGTGAGTAGCTCCTCCCTCAATCAAGACAATCACTCTTTTTCCAGCAAGGACTCCCCAAACATTGAAATAATGGTATCTATGTGCACTAGATAGAGATGCTAGAATGCCACCATTGACTTTCTCCATATCTTCTTCCTCTAAAGGGATGTCTTTTGGATCATGAAACTCTTCAACCCATCTAATTCTAATTATTTGTTAGAGATAACTTCTATATAGTGGAATTTCTCTTTTTTGAGAGACCAATACCTCAGAACCTATGGTTTTCTGCAAGAGAAACTAAGTATCTTCCTTCTGAGCTCATTCTTGTTCTCATCATCACCCTTCTTAGGTGTAGTAGGGGGAGAGGGTTTCAAATCAGTCCAAGGTTTATTTTGATAAATTCCCCTTTGGCTTATTCCATATTGAAGGCTTTGATTTCTATTGAGGGATAGAATTCTCTAGATCAAAGGCTTTCTGAATAGTTTCCTAGAGTTTTGAGGGGTGGAATGCCTTCACCAAACCATTGAGTTGTTCCATCAAGCCTTCTATGAATAGGACTATAGGAGTCTTCTCTCTAAAATTTTAGTTACCATGATTGATAGCTTCTAGAAATATGCAACATAATCTTCCACACTTCCTTTCTGCTTGAGGTGAGCTAATTCTCTAAAATATTCTTTTAGATCTCTCCTATCAAATCTATTAACTAATCTGCTACAAAATTCATCATAATATTTGATCAATTTGTGGCCTTGAGTGATCAGACCATGGTACCACCAATCATGAGCAATTCCTTCCAAATGCAGGGTGGAAATTTTATGGCAGGGTGATCCCACAATAGTGGTTTACAATTTTTGGCCAAACTGGACACTGAAATTATTATTTTTAACTAAATCTTCACATTCGGGCACCTATAGCGGCTAAACCATGAGAAATTTGAAGATGATGCAAACTAGAGTCTCATCAAATTTTGTCTATAGATTCTAAAAATATTTTTTTCAAAATTTTTGGAATCAAATTGCACTTCTTTTTCCTTCTCCCAAGAAAACTGGTTTTTTTCTAAAAACAACATTTTTAAAAAGTGACACACACTGTATAACGCATAACTTTTTTTCCATGAAGGATAAAATTCTAATTCTTTCGAATTTAGATTTGTAACTCCGATATCTAGTGCTTCCACTTGGTTAGATAGTTTTTTATTGAATATTTTTTCTTTAATCAAGTTTCAAAGTCAAACCAATTACAATTCAAACATTGTGTGACCATATAACGCGTAACTTTTTTTGTATATATCGAAATTCAATTTATTTATTTTGTTGGATCAAGGACTTCAATATATGGTGCACTCATATTTATCCAAAAATTATTTTAATAATCTACTATTTTTTCACATGTGCAGAGCATAGACCTTCATTTTCGGTGAAGAACCTATGTTTAATAAAACTAAAAAACCAAATACATAATAAAATTAAAACATATTAAAATTATATTCATTGGATAGCTCATTCTGAGGACTATCTAATTCCAGAAGGGTTTCTGAAGACTTCTCCATTTTCATCCTCAACCCGAGCTTTGAAGCGTAAAAAAATAGACGTTGTTTGTGTCTCAGGAGGGGGATGAGGGGCAAGAGGGGTTCGAGCGAACCTCTTCAAGGGGGTTCGCTCGAACCCCCTTTGCTATGCATTTGTTTTGTTTTTTTGGCAGCCAAAATTTAAAGGGGTTCGGTCGAACATTGGTTCGTGCGAACCCCTAATGGGTTTGGTCGAACCAGTAGGTTCGTACGAACCCCCAAAATCACTTTTTTTGCTTTGTGGTCATTTTTTGTGAGTTTTCCTTCCTCACTTGAATTGTAAACCACTATTGTGGCTTCACCCGACATCTTCCTCGAAAATTGGCTTGAGTGCCAAATATTTGTCAATTTTTTGCAATGATGCCCTAGCAATGCTTTTCTCTAATCCATCAAAAGGGGAAATAGATAGCTTTCCCAATGAGTGCTCCAATTATTTTGGCGTGAAGGGTAAATGGTAAGTTCCCCTTTTATTCCTCTTTATTGCCATGAAATCTCTCAAAGACAAGAACTCTTTGATTGGAGGGTCCAAAGCCCTATATTCTTCATAAGCCCTTGAGATGTCATCTTGGAGGGTAGTTTCTCCCTCTGGAACTTCTTCCACTCTTTGAATGAACTTAGGCTTAAGGGGCCTATTGAGGGGCCTATTACTGGAGTCAGTTCCAAAACTTTGTATAGTAATCACCTTTTCCTTGCCCTTTCCACCACTTGATTTATTAGAGGCACCAACTCCATTAGTACTATTATTCTCCCTCCTTGCATTAGTCTGCATCCATTTAAACATTTGATCGAACATGTTGGTAAGACAATTTTTCCCTTTTATCATTTCCTCAAATTTTTCTTTGGCTAAATCATCCTCCATGGTTTCTCCTTGACCCATTTTCTTCGGTTCTCTCCTCCCAAGCCCGATCTCCCTTTCACTTGGAAACATTAATCATTAGAAACCCTATAGGCTAGTAGAATCTTTCTCTAATACCACTGTAATGTCCCTAACATATAATTTTAGCAAAATACTAATTTGTAGATGGAATTCAAACACAACAAAATATGCACAATAGATATTCAAAGCTATTACTCTAAAATATGATGAAAACCTTAGAATGTATGAATAGTATATTGAGAACAATGATTCAAAATGATTTTCTAGATCACCACAGATCAAACAACAATACTAACTTCCCTACAAATCCTAGAAGCTCAAATGCAAACCCTGAATGAGAATTCCCTCAGGAACCAAAGGGGCTTCGTCCTCTAATTCTAGTGAACACTAGGCTTTCGTCAAATGAACACAACTCCTATGGGTTTTCATCCACAAAAGGAAGTAAAAGGAAAGTTTCCAAAATTTACAAGAAAATGACATAATAATTTGATGCCTTTACATGAATTAACTCCCTATCTTTATATGCGAACAATTTCTTCTCAAGAATTGGTCGGTCAAGAACCAAAATGGTGTCAAACCCAAAATTTGAATTTCCATGCACTACACTGGGTCAGCCTTAAGGCCAAAGTAGATTCGTCTAGGATGGGTGCATCATCTTGCAGACCTATCCACATGCTTCCCTAGCCCTTTCCTCCTCCTTGGAGCTTTGCAATTGTTGTTGCATGATCCGGAGGTACCTTATCCTTTAAGTTTGTTGAAGAGGGTGTCAGTCGCCTAGTGTAGTTGTCTATTGATAGCAATATCTTCCCAATTTCTAATCGAGTCATCTCAAGAGTTGGACATGAAGCAAAGGTGCCATCATAGATGTTATTTTTTAGGCTACAAGCCAAATTGTGCTCCTGTGGAGGAATGCATAAGAATTCTTGAAATTGATCTTGCTCTAGTAAAGTGGATCTGAATTGGTGGCCTTTTGCTGGCGATATCTTTTTGATACTTGATCCTTTTCTCTCAAGATTTGGATAAGATGTGCAGGTGTTATGTCCCAAACTGCAAACTAGACTATGCTCTTGCAGAGGAATACAAAGGGATTCCTGGATTCCACTCTGTGACTGTCTTTCTAGAAAAAGTGACATGACGTATCTCTCTTCACAAAACCACAAAATCCACCTCACCTTGCACGCTAAGCACCTACAATCAAACCATATCCCTTATACAATTCTGCCAAACCAATATTGCATTGGGTTAGTCAAAAACATAACTAGTAATTTTGATAGGTAGCATAATAATAACATTCAATTAATATTGAACATTAAGGGCTCATAACCATCTCACACACACACACCAAAAATTATTTTTCGAATACAAGTTTCATACCTAGTCCATATTACAACAAGACTAAGGGTCTTATGAAAAATTAAATGGGTTACTAGGGGATGTGATGTTATTATGATTTGCACCAAGTGTAATGACAAAAGATATATAAAGAATGTTTATTATGTCCCAATTATAAAACATATTCTCTTAACTGTTGGGCAATTGGTCCAAAAATACTACAAAGCACTATTGGAAATTAGAGAGTGCATCATCTTTAACAAGAATGGGAGCAAGAACAAGATAGTAGTAGTCCAAATGACAAAAAAACATCTTGTTTCCTCTATGGATGTAAACTAATTTTTTAGCACAATTTGTACGTATGCCTTGCAAGCACATGAAACATGTAGCAATACCACAACAAAAAACCCTCAAGATGGTCATCAAAGACCCATCCAAGATCTAGCATTTAAAGTTTGCACATGCAAGTTTTTTGGGACTTAGTCATTTGTCCAAGAATATGATTTGGGGGTTACCAACCATAGTAGACCCTGATAAAAAAATGTGAATCATGCATTTTAGGAAAACAACATAGGTAGTCCTTTCACTCAAGGATTTCTAGGAGGGAAAAAGCACCATTAGAGTTGGTGTATTCAGACTTATGTGACTCTATGCAAACTCTTACCATAGGCAAGTGCCAATATCCTATGACCTTTATTGATGGCTATAGCAAAAAGGCATGGATCTATTTTTGAAGCATAAATATGAATCCTTTAAGAAGTTCAAAGAGCTTAAGGCCTTGGTTGAAAAGTAATTTGGACACTTTATCAAACTGCTTAGATCATATAGAGAGGGTATGCCTCCAAAGAATTTTTAAAACTTTTGTAGGAATGAAAACATTAAAAGATGGTTTACAAATAAGCTATACTCCCCAACAAAATGAAGTAGTAGAGAAAAAGAATAGATAGATCATATAGAGGAGGGTATGCCTCCAAAGAATTTTTAAAACTTTTGTAGGAATGAAAACATTAAAAGATGGTTTACAAATAAGCTATACTCCCCAACAAAATGAAGTAGTAGAGAAAAAGAATAGAACCATTATGGAGATGGCAAGAATCATGTTGATAGCCAAGTGGTTTCCAAATGAATATTGAGATGACATTTTTGCAACAACAATATACCTATTCAATAGATGCCCACACCAAGGCTATCCATGATAAGTGCAAAAAGAGTAGACAAATTACAAATGGAGTGTGGAGTACCTTACCTTTTTTTGGTGCATGGCATATGCATTTGTGCCAAAATAGAAAAAGCAGAAATTAAACAATAGAGGAGAATAATTCATAAGCTCAATGAAGAATCCAAGGCATAAAAATTGTATAATCCTATCATAAAGCAACTTGCAATTACCATGGATCTTGAACTCATAGAAAATGAATCATGGGATGGCATGGTGAACACCTCCTCAGGTATCTTAGTAGCAGTACCCATGGATGGTGAAGAAAGGGAATGAAGATCAGCAATGCGCATCTATAGCAGATCCGGAGCCTAGTAGCTAACTTTGAAGAACACCAATACCAAATCTGGAGCCTGACAAATAGCTCTAGAGATTACATACAACAGATTCAGAGCCTAGCACTCATCTCTAAATACTATCTACAACAGATCCAGAGACTATCTACAGTAGCTCCGATGTCCACCAATCTGCTTCAGAGAGATACTTCATAGCCAAGCAGCTCTAATAGTGAGAACTCAAATCCAACTCTCACACTAATGCTAAGAAAGATAAGTTTGAGAGAGATTTATGAAAATGAAAGGTATTATGAATTAGAAGAAAATCTGAATTTCACATCATTTTCTCATACTGATCTAGTGTATTTTGAAGAAACTGTAAAATCAGAGAAATAGTGTGAAGCCATAGTTGAGGAGATAAATGCGATAGAAAGAAAGAATACAAACAACCAACATTTCCTCTTTCAAGTGTTGAAGCAAAGAACATATCAACATGTCAAGCAAGCAACAAAGGAATCCATATGGTTTAGAACATTATTGCAAGCCCTTGGAATTGTTCAAACCCGACCAACAATGTTTAAGTGTCACAGCCAATTTGCATTGCCATGACGAAGCATTCAAAATATCATGGGAAAGATAAGCATACAAGAATTCAGTATCATATCATTCGTGAACAAATTGAGAAGAACATTGTACAAAAGGAGTACTCTGCAACTGAAAATATGGCAGCAAATGCATTGACAAAGGCACTACCAAGAAACAAGTTTGAGTTTTGTCAAAAAGGACAAAATGCACTACAGCCTGATTGAGAAATAGTTAGCTATGTGGGAATGTTATATATGCAAAATTAGTAGCTACATATTTAGGGATTTAGTTGTGTACATTTAGGGCTTTCTGATTAATAAAAGACAACACATAGAACAGCCATAGAACAGCTGTCTAAGTACTGTTTGGAATAGATTAGCTATAGGTTAGTAGGTTAATCTAGGGCAGTTTGGATTGAGTCTATTAGGACTCTCCTACTCTGTTTTTATAAAAGCATGTGTTCCTGTTTCAGTTATATGTGAATAATAAGTCTTGTTCTGATTTTTGTTTTCTACATTCTATTTTTTAGTTCAATTTCAGTTCACAAAATTGGGAGTCACATATCAATTACATCAGTTGGTTCAGTTGGTTCAACATATAAGACATGCTGAGAGATTGTGATTATTCCCAGCACTCCTGATTTAAGGTACTATTCGACATCTACACTATTGAGGCTTGCTGGTAGATTTTATACTATAGTAAATTTGTAATGAAAATTTGAATCCCAACAAATAGAGGAATTTCTAGGCAGTGCTGTTCTCAGATATTAGTCCATGTGGAAGATAACCTGAGCTCCATATTGAGGTTTCAGAGTAACCAAAAGCGTAGGAGCATGAGTATATGAAGGGGAAATGCCAAAAGAAAATTTTTGCAGAATCATGGTCAAAACTAATTTTGCTTCCAACAAGGCAAAATTTTGACCCACACATATAGTTGGACCCGCACCAAAGGGCATGAACGCCATTGGATGCTTTGCAGCCTTTGCAATTCCTTCACTAAACCGCCCTGGGTTGAAATCGTTGGCATCATTTCCCCACAAAGCAGGATCATGGTGGATTGCAACGATCGGAAGCTCAAGTTGAGTGCCTGCAGGAATTGAGAGCCTTCCAAGTTTCGTTGGCTCACATGCCTGTCGCCGTAGAAATGCTGCTGGTGGATAAAGTCTCAAGGCTTCATTTATAATCATTCCCACCTACAAAACATTCATACAATATTTTATGAGACATCCAAAATATTACTTTTGAATTCAAATACCAGTTCTTGTTTAACAGTTTAACTATGATAGTTATCACTTGCCAAATTGGGTATCGCTTCCCACTACATTCTGTGAAGAAATTTTGCTAAGATAATATTTACAAAATTTGAATAATGTCTCTGCTTTTTGTTTCGTTTCTTAGACCAACTGCTTACCCACTCTAACTGTTATAGTTTGACCTTCTTTAATATCATTTCACATAGGCCCTATATCTGCGATTTAATTCTGTTCCCCATATATATTTAAATTTACAATAACTGAATCTAAGTTTCTCCAATGTGTCAGCAGGTACCTCATGTACAGGGAAAAGTACAGAGGCTTTAGTCAAGTTCAATTTCTTAGAGCGGAAGCAAACGGCCCTTACTAAAGCTTATTATTTTACTACTTTCAAAATAATTTATGTAATTCACAAGGAAATTTCGGTTTGTTTTAGATGGTCCTTACAATTTTGAGGCGATTTAAGCTGTCTGCATCTGGATAATTGTTTCTCCCACATACTTCCACCACCTCTCTGCGACCTCGCTCTTGCCAATCTTGATGTATGTCCAACAATACTATGGTCCATGTCAAGAGGACTGACGTTGTTTCATGACCAGCTAAGTAGAAAGTCTTACATTCATCAATGATTTCCTCTGTAGTCAGGCTTGCATTACTTTTTAAATTGACTCCCACCTGCTTCTTGCTCTCAGACATCATTATACCAAGCAGATCGGCACCATAGCTACCTGGTTTTTCCATTTCAACAGTCTTTTCCCTGGCATCTATAACTTGTCTTACACATCTTCTTATTTCTTTCTCCACATTCCAAAGTTGCCTATTCTTTGTAGTAGGCAGAAACCTGCTAAGAGGAGTCATTTTCAGACATTAGGTATCCATATAAGAAACCAAAAGAAGTTATAGATTCCGCATACTTCAGAATATGAATAAACCCTCTTAACGTACCAAGCTATTTGTCCTGTTGACAAAATTTCTTCACAGGATAAAAATTCCTAAATATAAAAACACTGCCAAAGGCACATAATTCTTGAAGGGCAAAGGCATTTGAGATGGGAAGATACAGTTGAAAAATAAGTGGCACTCCCAACCGTAAGACAAATATTGGAAAATCTCTCCAACGACTTCTTCAAGAGAAACATAACAGGGACAGAGACATGAACACACTCCAATGAAAACTTTGATTGGATTCTTTGGCAACTTAAGATTGACAATTGTACTGTCATAACACTCTAGTTTGTTACCTGAAACCTGGAATATAAACACTGCGAAATAATTCAGATATAAGATTCATCTGTTTTTCCTGCATATCAAAGATATGCTTTCCCTCTGTAAAACTGCTACCAAATGCTGTGCGGGCAATAACATCTGCCGTGAGGTCACGAAACTCCTTTAGCACTTCAAGTTCGGATGCACCTGACAATATCAATTTACTCCATTCATCCAACATATTGGCACTGCTTTTCACAATTGTTGGAATCATACCCTGTAATTACAGAACTTATATAATCAAAATACAGAAGTTTCTAATTGACAGAACATATCTTCCTTTCTGAATATAAATATTAAAATAGAGAAGCATTTAGTAATTTATCAAATAATCTGCATAGTTTCTATCAAATTAGGGCTTTTCTTTTCGGAGTCATGTATCTGGAATATATTTAAGATGAAAGTAAACTCTACAGATTGGAACAGAAATTTGGCATTCAAAAATTACCAGTCAAGATAAGGTTTAAATCTTATGGCTAAATTGACAAGCACAAAGCAAGATTGGTAGTTACAAGTTAAATTGATAAGGTTTAAATTTTATCATTTAGTTAAATTGTGTGATAAAATAAAATTTATGAAGTGTTAAAAATGTAGATTATATTTAATCACACCCCAACATATCTGTGATATAGAATTATCTTTGTAAGAGATACATATGTTCACATATGTTATCCATTTAAAGAACTGAAGATCAATAAAAGAGAAAAAAAAAGCTATTAAATGAGCTCTCCAATTTCAGAGAACTAGGTCTACTTTCCACTGACCAGTAAATTAAACAAAATTAGTTCATGATACTATTTTTCTACTTGCAAAGAATTCTCTCAATGTCAGTATTTATAAAAACTTGCAAGTAGTTCCACGGTGTCCAATGTATCTCTTTATAACTGCTGGAAACATGCGCAACCTTCGACTTAACACCACACAGAATCTTCTCTCTGTTAAGATGCTTTCAGAGAAGTATTCCGCTCTGTCAAAATGACCACGATCTTTGACTCGGAGATAATCTTTCACTTAAGGTAGGTCAACCCAGAGCAGCAGAGGCATGGCCCTTAATTTAGATTTCCTCATTGGAAATATCACTGGCTTAATTATTCATCACAGACAAACAGACTGGATCGCAATTCAATTTTTTAAGAATATCTGGCATTAAGTAATATGACCCTGCACTGGACATCCTTAAGAGTGTCTTAAGGTTCAGGACTAGAAGCTTCTTAAAAGAGTGGCTTAAGGTTCAAGACTAGAAGCTTCTTAAAACTGATTGCATACTACTTAAAGATGTTTAACTTGAGCTGTGACGAGGTTCAGGGCTCAAACACTCACCAATGCTTGTACCCAAGTGCCAAATTTGGCCATGGAGACAAATTCTATGCACTAATCGGCCATGGAATGCTAGGGGATCTAGATAGCCTGGGGATTACACCTTATCAAGGGAACCGCCCTGGCTCTGCAAATAGTAAAGGCCCAATCGTTCGCCCCTGCATGCTTCGAAAGAGGGTTTTATCCTTCATGATTGGGTATTAGTCCATTAATCAATCCGCATGAAATTTGTAGAAGATTGACGTGCACAGTACATCTATGTTATTTATCAGTAGGAACTTAATGGATTTCTCTCTTAAAAAATGAAGAATCAATTTATACATTAGATCACTTTTTCCGTTATTTAGGACATAAATACAGACATTCAGTGCCTTACCTTCAAGAGATCCATATGGAAAGCGGGATTGATGATTTTCCTGTGCTGAGCCCATTTCTCACCTGTCAACCCCGCAAGTCCCTGTCCAACCAGTTGTCTTGAAAGGGGATTACCCCAAGGCTTTGTATAGTTGCCAAATTTAGTGGAACATATCTCCTTAATAAGCTCTGGGTGGGGAACAACCAACCTGGCTTGAGGCCCAAACCAGAAAATAAGATCCTCACCTATATCACATGTAACAAGTTTATTAATCAATACGGTCTTCACAATCCTTTATCTTCTTCTTAATCGCACACTATTATTCTTTATCAGCCACTATTCTAAGTTCTAACAACACCCAAGAAAAACAATCAATGGTGCTAAGCAGGATTCCAGTAATATGATTAATAAAATACAGATGCTTAAAAAAAGGCAGAATACAATTGTACCATAGGTTTTGGCCCACTGATGATAATAGGGAAGAACTCGAGGGAATATGTCATGTGAGAGTGGCATGGGTTTGGACTTCTGCTCATTGATCATTCTGGATATATCTGGAGAGTTCCCATAGAATAGCCTGTATGGAGGGCCCCTGATTCCTTGGGCTTCAAAGGACCTTTTCACTTGCAAAGGCTTCCACCATATCGTTGTTGCAATCTTGAGCAAAAACAAAACTAAACCAGCACAAACAGCCGCCAAACCCCAAAATACCCACGCCATATTCCAGATGTGACCAACAACCAGTAATTCTATGTCTATGCTGACCAAGTGCAGGATCCCTTGTTTTCTTGTTCTATTTGCATAAAGAAAATGATCTAATCATTGAGTGGACAAAGATAAATGAATGAGACAAATTTCAATCAATCTCGTGGTCCAGAAACGACAAAGCTTAGATTTGACTTTTGGACACCAAGATCTGGTTCCGACATGAAAATCTACACTAACAATCACACCATAGAGTGCAATGAGGAAGCCCAATTTTTTTATTTTTTTATTTTTTAAAGGAAGCCCAATTTTTATTTTCAGTTTTTTTTAATAGTAGGGGAGAGGGGCCTATAGTGGAGCACCCTAACTTCATGTTTCTCAAAATCTTTCGTGGAAATTTCAAATCACTATCAATTTTGTACAATAGTTTATTTGGCAACTCATGTGTTTCTATATTTCGTTTTAGAGTCAAATATGATGCCACATCACCATGCTTTTTGTTGAGGTATCCAAAAAGAGCCAAAAAAAAAGTGAGACCCATAGTGGTGCACTAAGTCATGTTTTATTGGTGCGCTGATGTGGCATCACATGATTTGTCATTTTGCATATTTTATGGATAAAAAGTGTTTTGTAATTGGATATTAAAGTGCTCCACAATGGCGCCCATTGAGGACTACTTCTATCCCCACAATTGGACCCTGCTCCATTATGGGCCCCTCTCCCCTATATGCAAAGATGTAATATAGAGTATAGGGGCTCAAAGTAGGGCACCCTATCTCTGGGTTTTTGAATTTCATAATATATGATTTCAAAAAAGTCTCAATTTTGTAAAGGGGTTTATTTGCCAATTCATCTGCTTAAAAAAATTATTTTTAGGGTCACATCATCAAATATGATGCCACATCAGTATGTTTTTTGTTGAGGTATCCAAAAAAGCTCAAAAACCACATACAATCCAATAGTAGGGCACTAAGTCATGTCAATAGGTTTTGTTGATGTGGCATCACATGATTTATTAGATTATGTATTTTATGGAAAAAAGTGTTTTGCAAGTGGATATTAAGGTGCTCTAAGGTATTCCACCTTGAGGCCCATTGAGGATTACTTTTATCCCTACTATTGATCTTTGCCTTATTATGGCCCCCTCTCCCCTAGTGGTATAAAAGTGTCTACGTAGTGTTTAAATCTTTTTAAGGAAAAAATAGAAGATATATTATTATAAAATTAATACAATTATAATATATAGTTTTTTATAAATAAAATAATTTTTAAATTAAGAAATAGTTTAAAAAATTAAATAAATAAAATAATTATTTAAGAAATATATCTATTTTTAATTGTTTATATAGTATATAAATATGTAACTAATATTATCATTACTTCTCTTAGATAAATTTATGTAATAGATAAGGATAAATATCTTTGTTGAGATATCTATTTTATTCTACTTCAATATAATTAACATAGATATCTTAAATACATTTATCCAAAAGACATCGAAAGACATCGGTCTTGAGATGCTTATATTGAAATTGTTATTAAGAATAGATAGACATCTCAAGACTAATATCTCTTGTGATCTTTCAAAAAAATGTACTTAAGATATCTATGCTAGTAGCAATTTTAGAGCCACAAGTAAAATGGCAATTTAGAAAAAAGACATGGTTAGGAGACATGGTTTAGAGAAAAGACTAAAAAAAGCCCAAAATACATACAAGGACAAAATGGGATAAAATGATGACAACATTTGATTTGCATTTTGTTAATGTTTCAAAGTTTCTTGATGTCTATTTTTAGTGCAAACTTAGATGGACTTGAAAAGAAAACTTTAAAAGGGTATAAAAGTACTATTTTTTATGTTCTTTTATGCTAAAATTGGCAACTTAGGAAAGTATCTATGGGGTAGGCATGTTTTGAGGATTTGTTTAGAGTTCTAGTTAGGATAGACCTTTCTAAAATCTCCTTGGGAAGAGCTTTCCTTAATGAAGCATGAGAAGGCATGAAGTTGTCATTTTTACCCACTTGTATCACATAGAAAGGTTAAAGTTTTCATTCCACACATGCGGGAGTATGGAGTTGTCATGTCGCGCATGTGAAGACAATGGAAGGTATGGAGTTGTCATTTTATTTCTTATTGTTGTAATTTTATGGTCATCACTAGTCATCTATCCTCACCCTATTGAATGGGGAGGTGCAACATGGAACTCCAATAAAAAGACTTCTCTTTAGATTAGAAAAGAGGGTAGATCATTTCTAACTGTAAACTTAGAAGTTGGAGAAGAAATATTAGAACTTTTAGAGGATGATTAGGTGAGAGATGGATTATGCATGCTTGGAAATGAAGATCTACCATGTAGGAGGAACCTAGAGTTGCATTGGAGCGACTCGAGAGGTATGCTTTTCTCATTTGCATTATGTTAGGCTTTTACTCTTTTGTATGTCAAAATTGATAGAAAATGTCAACTCTTGCAGATATATTATGAGTAGGTTCATAGTGTTATAGATTATTTTTCTTAACTCTTGACCAATTTGAGCCCTTGATCTCTCATTTTAATCTTGGCCATCTAATATGATAGCTCTATGAAATATATAAATAGGATGTCATCCTAAGCCATTTTAATCATACCTTGCAATGAAACCTTATGTTATTGGTGAATGCACTCACATACCTCATCATCCACCAACCCTAAGCACAACCACCAATCTTTATGATTTTCATCAATGTTTGCTAGCACTTCTCTTTATCTTGAGTGTTGCATGCATTTTTAGCAAGATAGGTTATATTTTTTAGTTTATTCTTGTATGGTCAAAATTTTATACATACACATCTCTGTTTGTTGTCTTTAGCTCCCAAAATCCTAGAAATTGTACATGATTGACCATTTGACTAGGCTCATATCAAATATTGACCCACTTAATAAGCTCTTTCAATGGCCTCCCTCACAAGATAAATGGCTAAGCGGTTTATTCTTCTTATTAAGTTTGACATAGAATATCTACACATAAAAGTTATCAAAAGATATGTTCTTGTAGATTGGTTAGCTAAAGCACCATTGATATCTATCATCATCCTCTAGTTGTGAAATTTCTAGATGAATTCATTTTCACCCTTGGTGAATCCACATGGACTATATAAACTATATTTTGATGACTCCTACACATAGTATAGTTTAGGCACCAACATCCTCTTCATTAAACCATAAGGAGATTTTATACCCAAAGCTTTCATAATGAGTTTTCCTTGCATTAACAACATTTTAAAATATGAGTCTTTCATTTCAAGGCTCAAGATAGTTATCCAATGGAACATGACTTAGTTACAAGTCTATGGAAAGTGCCAACTCATAATCAAGCAATTTAATAACTAATATCAAACAGGGGATGGAAAAATTCTTCCTTACAAATGAATGGTGTACAACTTTGAGCAATACCTATCTCACATCCAATTTGAAAAATTGCCTCACCTCAATAACAAAGCAACATATACCATGACCACTATTGGATTCCTAATCGACATGTCACACAATAACTAGTGATGTGAATTCCTAATGGAACAACTTCTCATTCCTACATATGACATCCCATATTTTTGAGCTTATTTATGATATTTTTGGTTGGGTGATCCCACAATACTGGTTTACAATTTCTGGGAGATCTTGATTTTTTCTAAAATCACATTTTTTAGAAAATATAATGATTTAATCATTGAAAAGTTCCATTTAAAGGATTCCAATTGAAGAGGGTTTAATCAAACTGTAAGAGAGGGGGACCAACTATGTTCAAGGCCTCGGGTCAGAAAGAGCCAAGAGCATAAGGCTGCCTTAACTTACCTTAGCTTAACAGGGTGTTAGGAAATGCAGGACGAGAATGATGAGGACTATAAAGCCCCTAAATCACTCTGTAAACCTGAAACACAGAATGAGCCTAGGCGAGTCAGTTTTTGGGTTTAAATCTGTGCCTCGAGAAGCTCTCTACCTGAGGACGAAAGCACAGTTCCAAGATGATAGGGCGGTGTGCTAACATCTCTCAAGTGCGCTGGTGTATGTATGACCAGAGGACTAAAGAAGCAAGGTCAAATGCTAGAAAACAGACTAACAGCCTAGCTAACTACTTTCAACTTAGGGCCAAAACAAGACTATGAAATAGGCGAGATATGTACGAATATGATAAAGCAAATAAACAAGAGTTAGGATGACAAGAATAACCTCATAAAGGTACTCATTCGCCAACTATGGTGTTGTTAAACACTTGCTCTATTGAGTTGATGGGGTGATGTTGCTACTATGGAGTGCAAGAGTGTTGCTAGAATGCTAGGAATGAATGCTAGAATGCTTAAACTTGCGAGAAGGATTGCTTGAATAGTGCAAAAGATGTTGTGAAGAAATTGAAATGCATGTAGAAGGAGGGAATTTGAAGGAAAGATGAAGAAAATAGCCATATTCAAGTTAGTCATTCAAAGGGGGCGTTACAAGTTGACTCCCAATGAGAAGTGTAACGCCTCTATAGGCTCTAGATGTGGGAATCTACTAGGGACTTAAGCACGCCACGTGGACGTCTGTGTACTGTACAGGTGTCCCCGATAGTTATTCCTCTATCGACACACAAAACAACCATCAAGTGGAATGAAGGAAGTGGGTTTATGTGGAATTTAGCCTTCTAGTTTGATTTTCTAAAGTGAAGAAGGGAAAAAGGGGAATTTGCATAAGGGGTGCAAATTTGCTCCTATACATTTTTCCCCCACTTTGGCGAGCACAAATACTAATGAGTTCTTTAGTTTAGTAGATCAAAGAAGTAGTAGAGTTAAAAATGTATACCTGAACCATTGAGGAAGCATACCACAATCTAGTGAACTCAAGAGTGCAAGACAAGAAGAGGACTTCATAGCCCTACATAACTATGAAGCTGAAGAATGAAAGCATCTTACAGGCTAACAAACCTGCAAGGAGGCAACCCCATAGATTTCTCACATGAAGGAAGCCTCATGAAGTAAGCACCTTACAAACCCATAGACCTGCAAGGAAGGTGTCCTCCAAGAAACTTTTCACATGGAGGATACCCAGAAAAGTGCCTTACAAACCCATAGACCTACAAGGAATCATCCCCAAAGATCTCTCACATGGAGGAAGCCAAGAAAGTTCCCTATAGACCTATAGACCTGTAGGTAGGGTGTCCTTCAAGATCTCTTGCATGAAGGAAACCCAAGAAAGCACCCTACAGACCCATAGACCTATAGGGGAGCCACCCCCAAGATCTCTCTCATGGAGGAAGCTCAAAGGAAGAACCCTACAAGCTTGCAAACCTGTAGGGAGGTATCCCCCAAGATCTCTCATATGGAGGAAACCTAGGCAAGCGAACTCTGTAGAGTCAAAAAGTGGCCATGTAGGCAAGTAAGTGGACAATCATGCAGACCATTGAAAATTTTGAAGAATTTCAAAGGGCTCCCTTGGGAACCTGTCATGAAGAAGGGGTCCACTCAAGGGACACTCTGTTCGAAAGTGCGAGGGAGATGTCATTTCTCTCAAATTGATTCATCATCAAGGAATTCGAAAGGAAGAATATGCCCCCATGTGAGGGTAAGATCAAATCCATTCCCACTTTAGAGGAGGGCTTTCTAGTTCTTTCTTTACAAACCTGTGATGAAGGAAACAAGTTCCATTAGGGTTTCAAGTTGAGAATGTGATTCTTGAAAAGAAGTTTGTGAAGAATTTTGAGAAAAGATCTGTTTGCACCGAATGCGTTTTCTAAAGATCAAGATGTTGAAGAAGAAGCGTCACTATCACACATAAGAGGGACAACTCAAGCAAAGAAGAGAGAAAGATAAGCAAAAAAGGAAAGAACATAAACATAGGGCACAGGGGTAGCTTGATATTTTGGGGTCAGTATTGCTCATAAATATATATATATATATGTATGTATGTATGTATGTATAGTAATAGTATATAAAATGATCTATCATCAACCCCCTACTATATCAAACCATGTGAAGAATGCACGAGAAGACAAAGTAAAAATAAAAAATTGGGTCAACATGGAAGGGAAGCCTAAATGCCCCCAATGCTTTGCATCATCCCCAATTTATCAAAAATCAAGTCACAAACATGGAAGAATGATGATACAAATAAAAGAAGGTTTATGACACAAAAACCATGCCTGTATCCAAGCAAAAATAGGGGTGATGAGGGTCATTTGGGAACACATAACATGATCACGGGGGAAGATATCACATTGCACACACACATCTAATCTACAAATAAAGAAGAGGCCTCCTCCTAACACTGATCGACCAAGAGGTCATCTGCTTCCCACTCTAGATCATCGTAGGGGGAAGGAGGATGATCCTACAGTGGTGGGATGTTAAGAGGAGGAGCATCTAGCCCTCCCACAACAAGGGCCAAGGAAGAGGGCCCCACAAGGTCCTCTCCACCGAGCTCTTGTGGAGCTAAGGTCAGCGATTTCACGAAGATCGCTGACAAGGTCAGGACCTCATCCAGAGAATTGAACATGCACTTCACAAGAGTGTCATGTCTTACCTTGATGGATGGGGAAGGTTGTGCCTGAGGTTCACTGCTAGGCTCACCAAATGACTTAGGAGTGGTGAAAAACTCAGGGGAAGCCAAGACTAGTTTTGTCACTAGGACAGAATAAGTTAGTGTGGGGCCACCTTTTAGGGAAGGTGGGCTATTCTGATGTCCTCTGTTGCTAGAAGGACCACACTCCACCTCCTGCTTCATTGGGGGAGGCGAACTCTCCAAAGATGAGGCAAGAGGCATGGAGGAAGAGGAGGAAGTAACTGTAGTGGATACGACCAAGGTGTTAGTCATATCCACAGGCTTTGGGAAAGGTTGGACATCCAGAAGGGACATCAACAAAAATAGCTCCACTGAAGGAGTGATGAACCTTTCTAGGGTCAAGTTCATTCATACTCGCAGCAGAAGCTAGAAGCAATATAGAGCTGGTTTGAATGAAAGCAAAGGGGAGGAGAGAGGAGGGCGCTATAGAAGGCTCTGATATAGGGGCGATTGTCTCTTCTTCCTTCTTCTGTAAGGCAGCTTGCTTAGCCATGGGAGCCTTTCACCGACACTTACACTCACATGCAAGGTGATTTCTATGGCTCTTTGAATCATAGGTCAAAGGATGCAAAGGAATAAAAGGCTCCTGCTCAGCCATGGGAGTGTCCACTATAGCCATTTCCGGTAGAGGAACAAACTCCTAAATGAGAGTAGAAGGGGTAGGTTGAGAAGCAGCGGGGGGAGTTGGCTCAAGTTCCTCAGTAGCAGGCCTCTTCTCATTCACTACTTTGGGAGAAGGAGTGGTAGGATGTCGTAGAGGTCGAGATAAAGAGGACTCTTCATAGGGGAGTTTCTTCCTATTATACCAAATGTGACTAGGCTATGTCGGCAAAACAAGAAGCTCGAATGGGAGATGCTTGGGATTTCACCAAGTGGGCACCATAGGATTCTCTCGCAAACACAGAATGAAATCCGATGGCACCTCAGTGGGGTGAGAGGAAGCATCAGACTGAACAACGAAAGAGGAAGAAGGAGGATCTCGGGACCGCTTCTCTTCTTTCCTCCTATGCACCTTAGCAGCATCACTGTCAACTTTTAGGCAAGCCCTATGTGAAACAATATAAGGTGACAGAGGGTATCTCACTTTCAGCCTTAGGTGCCTCTTCTTATAATTCTAATACATTTGGTGTAGGAGGTCCATCCTAGGTGGAAGAGGACCAATGGGCATAGGCCAAGAGTAGTCCAAGGAGTAGCTACCACAAGCAACCAGTGGTTTGTAACCGATGTCGTGAATTGCATGCATGGAACCCTCATAGATAAATTCCAAACATATATGCACAACTGAGGGTACCATGTTCATAGCCACTAACCAAGGTATACCCAACTTTATTCTAAAGAGTTCAAACCTAGGGATAATGTCAAATAGGAGCTTCACAAATTTAGGTCCAACCAAGACCGACAGGGCAATACTACCCAAAGGGGGCATGTAAAGTCTGTCATGCATGTGGATGGTGCTCACAGGTGCATCATACCCATCTTTATATA
Source organism: Sequoia sempervirens (assembly GCA_007258455.2). Classification (NCBI taxonomy): domain Eukaryota; kingdom Viridiplantae; phylum Streptophyta; class Pinopsida; order Cupressales; family Cupressaceae; genus Sequoia; species Sequoia sempervirens. Next base: position 328,233,632 of record VDFB02000015.1, on the reverse strand, counting down.
GGAAGTTAATCAACGTGATCTCCTGAGTTATAATGTTTACTTGTGACATCGGATCAATGAGAACACTCAATACAATGTTTCCATTGATCCGCACAGGGATGTAGAGAGGAGATGGTTCCCTATTAAAACCCATCGGCAAGTCCTATGAAGTGAAGGTTATACCAATACCACTGTCCACAAGCTACATAGAGGGGATGGATTGATGCAGGAAAGAGGCCATTATGCACATTAGATGATACTTTCATAGAGTCCTTAAAGGTTAAAGGATAAGACGGTGACCCAATTAAGGTTTCGTTATGCAACACCTTCAGAACTCTCCAACTATGCCAACTAGGGGTCGCAGGTTTGGTTGTAAGGTGAGAACCTCACAACACTCACACCTACAACACTCTTAGAATACAAGGAAATGAACTTTTAGTATCATAGAATAGAACCAAAATGGTTCATGTTGGGTTCACCAAAAATGTAAGAGAGGGGGACTAACCACATTCAAGGCCCTAGGTCATGGAGAACCAAGAGTGGAAGGCTTCCCTAAATTTTCTCAGCTTAACAAGGTGTTAGGGAATGCAAGATGAGAATTATTAGGACTATAAAGTGCCTAAATCACTCTGCAGACCCAAAACACAAAATGGGGTTAGGTGAGTCAGTTTTCAGGTTTAACTTTGTGCCTCAAGAATCTCTATCTTAGGACAAAAGAATGGTTCTAGGATGACAACGCGAGGTGTTGGCATCTCTCAGGTGTGCTGGTGGGTGATCCCACAATAGTGGTTTACAATTTTTGGCCAAACTGGACACTAAAATAATTTTTTCTAACTAAATCTTCAATTCTGGGCACCTATAGCAGCTAAACCATGAGAAATTTGAAGATTATGCAAACTAGAGTTTCATGACATTTTTTCTATAGATTCTAAATATATTTTTTTCAAAAAATTTTGGAATCAAATTGCACCTCTTTTTCCATCTCCTTTGAAAACTATTTTTTTAGAAAACAACATTTTTAAGGAGTGACGCTCATTGTATAATGCATAACTTATTTTCCATGAAGGATAAAGTTCTAATTCTTTCGAATTTAGATTTGTAACTTCGATATATAGTGCTTCCACTTGGTTAGATAGTGTTTTATTGAATATTTTTTCCTTAATCAAGTTTCAAAGTCAAACCAATTACAATTCAAACATAGGTGGACCGTATAACACAAATTTTTTTGTATGTATTGAAATTCATTTTTTTTTTGTTGGATCAAGGACTTCAATATTTGGTGCACTCATATTTTTCAAAAAAAAATTATAATCTTCTATTTTTTCATGTATGCGCAGAACATAGAGCTTCATTTTCAGTGAAAATACTATGTTTAATAAAACTAAAAAATCAAATAGATAACAAAACCAAAACATATTAAAATTATAGTCATTTGATAGCTCGTTCTGAGGAATACTTGATTCTAGTTGGGTTCGTGAAGTCTCCTCCATTTTCATCCTCAACCTAAGTTTCAAAGGGAAAAATTTCTTTGTTTTTTTGTGGCAGAGAGCATGGATTAGTGAAAAGGAGGGTTTGAGAAAACTAGGGTTCATTCGAAACCCCTTTCAAAAAGGGGTTTGCATGTGCTTTCTTGGCAGGATGCATTTAATGGGTTTGCTCGAACCTAGGTTTGAGCAAACCCTCTTTTGGTTCGTTTGAACCAATGAGTTCATTTGAAACCCAAGAATTATTTTTTTGGCATGGAGTCATTTTTTGTTAGTTTTTCTTCCTCATTTGAATTGTAAACCACTTTTGTGGGTTTACCCTAGTGTCCATACGACCAGAGGACTAAAGAAGCAAGGTCAAATGTTGCAAAACAAACTAACAACCTAGCTAACTACTTTTAAAGGGCCGACACAAGACTATGAAATAGGTGAGATACATATGAACATGATAAAGCAAATAAACAAGAGTTAGGATGACAAGAATAACCTCACAAAGGTACTTGTTCACCAACTAACTCCAAGCCACACATCCACCTACGCACAATGAAGAGGAAAATTGTTGGGTGGTTGTATAGGGGCCTGCCTTAGTCAGACCCCCATTTAGGTGTTTCCACCTCCACGGACAACCAAGAAACCAATAATGGAGAAATAGTATGATAAAGAAAGCAATAAAGTAAAGAACACTCAAACACTACAAACAATAATGTGCCACTCAACCAAATAATAGAGGAGAGGAGTAGAAAGCTTACCACCTCCACCAAGAGCACTCAAGGATAATGAGGGAGAGAATGAGAGGACTCAATCCCCTACTGCAATAGTGTTGTTCCACACTTGCTCTACTGAGTTGATGGGGTGATGTTGTTGTCGCTATGGAGTGCAAGAGTATTGCTAGAAGGCTAGGAATAAATGCTAGAATGCTTAAGCTTGTGAGAAGGATTGCTTGAAGGGTGCAAAAGATGTTGTGAAGAAGTTCAAATGCATGTAGAAGGAGGGAATTTGAAGGAAAGATGAAGAAAATGGCCATATTCGGGTCGGTCAGTCGAAGGGGGCATTACAAGAACTGACTCCCAATGAGAAATATAACACCTCTGTAGGCTCTAGACGTGGGAATCTGCCAGGGACATAAGCATGTCGTGCGGATGTTTGTGTGTCATGTGGGCATCCCCGACAGTTATTCCTCTGCCAACACACAAAACAATTGCCAAGTGGAATGAAGGCAGTGGGCTTATGTAGAATTTATCCTTCTAGTTTGGTTTTCTAAAGTGAAGAAGGGAAAAAGGGGAATTTACATAAGGGGTGCAAATTCGCTCCTATACACAAACCACCTTAGATCAAACCCCCTTGGATAGAACCCCACTAGTTTTAAACCATACCTATAATGGAGTCTCCTTTACACCTATCAAAATGCTAATAAAAAACCACTTTTGATTTACCTTTTGGGGGATCAAATGAATTCATTTAAAATTTTTTTTTGTATGTAGTCCTTATTATAAGATTTCCAAAAAGTATAATTTTAAATAAATTTAATTTATTATTATATTTATTTTTTTATTTCTTGTGAATGTAGGTTTTTCACCAAAAATCAAGCTCTCTATTCTACACATGTGAAAAATAGCAAATTATCAAAAAAAATTTAAAAAATATCATTGCACTAGATATTGAAGTCCTTGATCTAATAAAAAAAAATTGAATTTTGATACATACAAAAAAATTATGTTGTATACAGTTCACCTATGTCTGAATTGTAATTGGTTTGACTTCAAAACTTGATTAAGGAAAAAATATTCAATAAAACACTATGAAACCAAATGAAAGTGCTAGATATCATAGTTACAAATCTAAATTCAAAAAAAATAGAATTTTATCCTTCATGGAAAAAAATTATGTTTTATACAGTGAGCATCACTCCTTAAAAATGGTGTTTACTAAAAAAACTAGTTTTCAAAGGAGATGTCCAAAAAGAAGTACAATCTGATTCCAAAAAAAATGAAAAAAATATATTTAGAATCTACAAACAAAATGTTACAAATCACTAGTTTGCATCATCTTCAAAATCCTGACGGTTTAGCCGCTATAGGTGCTCGAATGTGAAGATTTAGTTAGAAAAAATCAGTTCAGTGTCCAGTTTGGCCAAAAATTGTAAACCAGTATTGTGGAATTTCCCAATTCTAAATCACCATGGTACCATGACATCTATACCTACAGTTTACTTGATCAAACCCTAACACCTGATCCAAGCTACAACTAATGTAATCCCTTCTTCTAGCACACACTTCATGATCTTTATTACTATGTTTAGACAACTTGTAGATCTAATAACCTTACAATGCAAGAGGTACATGATGGTATTTGTGGAGAAAATACTAGTGTAATAGTATTGGCTAAGAAGCTTCTCAAAATAGGGTATTATTTTCCTATTATGAAGCATTATTCTTTTCAATATGTTAAATAGTTCCTAGCATATCAACAACTTGGAGATATCATTCATGCACCTATATAATATCTGCAACCCATCACCACACCATGGCCTTTCTATAAATGAGGCCTAAAAATGTTTGGAAAAATCCACCCTTCCTCCTTTAAAGTTCATAAGTTCATCATCACCACTATTGAGTACTTTATGAAGTAGTTTGAAGCTATCCCCCTCACATTCACTATTAGAACCCATATATCCATTTTCTTAATTGAGGTTGACCTCCCATCAATACACATTTCTCTATAGGATCCCATTGATGATGAGGAGTATTGAGTGTTAGACACACAAGACAACTGAGAGGGGGGTGAATTAGTTATGCATTAAAACCTTCAAGGGCTGATGCAAGAAGTTGGATACACAAAAATCTCAAAAAATGGAAGTGTTTTTCTTGTTTCTCAGAATTTATCACACTTGGACTAAAAATTTGAGGCACTTACACAATGAATCTTTAAAAAATCAGTAATATGAAATTTTGAATTTTGAATTTAGTTTCCAAATATGTAAATTATTCAAATACCCAGATTATAAAAATTAAATTTTGATAGGGATCTATAAAAACCACTTTTTAAAAGTCTCTATTTTTTAACAATACCAAGCACGTGTACGAACACCACTTTTTGACCCAAATAAAAGTATTTTGCTAATTATTTTTGGGAAAACAGAGCTAACAACATGAAGATTGATGTGGAATTTTTTTTGTAATTTTTTATTGAATATTTATTTTTTATTAATTTTCTATTGGCCTTAATTGTTGTTTTTAAAAATCAATGTGTATGGACAACATAATTGGCCCTAAACTAAACATTTTTTGAATCCTTTTTTTTCATTGTGCAAATAATTGTCTGAATTTTGATTCCATATAATTTTTCTTATAAGAAACTTAACCAAAAAAAGTTATTAAAAAATTAAAAACCCTGATATTTCAAGTTTAAGGACTAGTTTTCTTATAAATTAATTAAAAAATAGAAAACATAATCCAATCTTAATAAAAATTATATATTTGTAAATTATACATCGTGTTCTCTAATGGGTTTTAATTTTATAGATTGATTTAGAAAAAAAGTCCATTAGCTATATTGTCAAAGTTGGACATTCTTCTTCAATTTGCCTTAGTTTTTTAGTTGCAAATCAAAGGCTAAGGCTCAGATTGCCAATCCTTTCTCAAGCTTAAAACCAAGGCTGCATGTGGTTTGGGAAGTCAATTTTAAATAACGCGTACACATTACTAAAATACGTACGCGTTATTTAAACAAAACGCGTACGCGTTTCATAATGCATACACGTTATCTAATTACCCGTTGGGTAAAGGTAACGTGTATGTATTATATAACGTGTATGCATTCCTAGAACAAAATGTGTACGCATTTCTAATATAGAAATTTTTTCCTAATTAGGTAAATACTGATAAAACACATTTTTTCAGCAACATTCCTTTTCTACAGTATGGACCGAAAGTGCCATTTTTTGTGTTTTTTATTGCAAATTTGTCTTGTGCAGGGCATATTCTATTCAAATTGTTGGAAGAGACAAAGTGCAAGTTGAATTTTTTGAAGTGGAATAAAGTACAAGAACTTTTTACAAGAAGATTTAGAAAAAGAGAATTTTTGGATGTGTTCATGATGTTTTTGTATTTCATAGTTTAAAGAAAAAAGGATCTTCATACTACATAGTTTTATTTGAATATTTGAAGGAGATAGAAATTTGAAAATAGGTTGTATTTGAATCATTTTTTTGTCATCAAAGAGGGTTTGGTAACCATGGGTGATACACAAAGACAAAGAAAAAATGTAGAAAGTTAATGACACCCAAAGAAATTCAAGCAAATAGAGATATGGAGGCAAAAAGACAAAGGGATAGAAGAGAAAGGATTCGTGAAATGAAAAATTTGCAAGCATCTAGTTCCAAGAATGTTGAAGAGGAAGCCATGAATGATGAAATGAATGTAGATGATGCAAATGTGGAGATGGTGAATATGGAAGAAAATGCAATTATGGAGACAAACCCAACTATGCCTTCAACTTCAACTTTGAATGATGTGGAAATAGTGCCTATGCAAACAAGTTCAGGTATGTCTTCAAATCCACCTCCCAATGATATGGAAAATGCACCTATTCATACAATCCATCTAGGTATGTGTTCAAACCCAATTTTCGATAATATTGATATTGGTTGTTTAGATGAAGTTGGATACACCATTGATGATATCAATAATTTTAGGGTTGAAACAATGCAACAACAAAAAATGGATGAAATTATATCTTATGAGAATGCAAATGAGAATGAAATCCCTCATATTGATGAGAATGTGAATGAAATCCCTTTTACATTTGAAAATGAAAATGAAACCCCTTGTATGGATGAACCTGAAAATATTTTTTTACAATTGAAAGAGATGTGCTAGATAAACTTCGTGGTAAAGTTTCTTGGAGACAAATTAGAAATTATGGAGATAGAATATATAAAAAAAAAATTTATAGAAATAAATTAGGATTCCAATGTCAACTCATGGTGCAATTGATGATAATGTCGAAAATGAGAATAGTGATGAAAAAATTAGGTGTTTTTGTAAAACCAAAAAAGAAAGATGATTCAAAAGAACAAGTCATATCTAGTGTTGCTAATGCTATTGATTTTATAGGTAAGAAAATTCAATGAAAAGATAAGAATGCAACTCCTCATGCAATAACAACTGCTCTAGTTGATAAAGAAGCTTCAAATAAAAGAATGTTAAGGAAGATTAGTAAATGTATAAAAGTAAATCCTAGAACTTTGATAAGAGCCACTAAAAGAAGAGAAAGTATTGAAAAGGATCCAATTAATCAATGTTGGAGTTTTAGTGGTAGACTTCCAAGATCAGACATGAAATTAAAACTAATGAAATTAAATCCTTAATCGAATTTTTTTGGCATGATAATACAAGAGTATCACCTAACATTATCTAGAGATGTCTTAAAATTAAGGGTGGGTTCAAAAATTCATGAACCTTATCCAAAGCATCTCTTAGATATGAATCAAATTGAATTATATAAAAAAAAATTAGATGCTTCAATCTTACCATTGAATATTAATATAAGTCAAAGATCATTCAAAAAGTGTAAACCTTGGTATGTTAGAATTAATAAGCAACAAATCTCTTGTTGTTGTAAGACCCATCTACAAATTCGTTATTATTATGATATTTTTCGATATATATGATGCACTTTGCATGCTAACCAAATTATGCAGGACATTTGTGGTATTCATATGCCACCTGAAAGAATCAAAGATTTTATTGCAAGTTTGTTTTGTGAACCCTCTAAAGGAAAATTATTTTATTTAAAAACATGTATTTTTGGAGAATGTGATAGATGTGGTAACTTTTCATTATTAGGAGAATGTATGCATGAAAGTAGTTTAGAAGAATTTGGACAACAATTAGTGGATGTTAAAAAATTTAAAAATGTTGAGTATACTTTGAAAGATGGGAAAACTGGAAAATGTTGTGAGCTAATTGTGGAAAAATTTAGTGTGCATGCATTTATTAATGAATTTAAAGATAAGATTGTACCTAAATATGTTCAACACTCTCAATATGCTCATTGGCTTGATAATAAATTTTGTTTATGTAAAAACACATTCCCAATTGGAACTATACTGTTAGTTGTTGATTTTGCTGAAAATTATACTCTTGCTCCACAAGAAGAAATTCAATCACAATATTATAATTCAATGCAAGTAGCTATATTTGTTCACATTGTTTATAGACATGTAAATGATAGTACAAAAGATAATAGAAACTTTTTTAGAGAGTACCATTTTTATGTAAGTGATAATTGATTACATTCATCTGAGTTTGTTCGATATTGTTTTGATATATTTTATAAAAAAATAAAAGAGAGAGGAATTCAAATTATAGAACATCTCATATGGTCGGATAATTGCATGGGTCAATTCAAAAATGATAGAATGTTTTATTGGTTATGTAGACTTCATAAGGAAAATAATATCCAACACATATGGAGTTTTTTTGAAGCTGGTCATGGTAAGGGAGAACACGATGGAGCAGGTGCATGTGTGAAAAGAGCTCTTGCTAGAGAGCAACTAAAATTTGAGGATGCTGCAAAATTTAGAGATGCACGTGCAATTGTAGATTGGTGCAATACCAAATTATCTACAAGAAAAAGTGAGAGCTCAATAATTCAACGCTTCTTTTGGTTAGTTGAAGAAAATGATATTTTTTCTCGACAAGATTGTGAAACAATTAATGGATCTACAAAATGGCATTCGTTTAAGAGTTCAAATGAAAACACATGGACAATATGGACAAGGGAGTTGGCATGCTTTTGTCAATTTTGTATTTCAGGTGATTGGGAGGCATGTGAAAATACAAAATGGGTTGAACAATGGCAACAAAGAGCCTTAACGCCTACATCAACACATGTTCAACACAAAATGACAATTGAAGATAATCATTTGTTCGCATCAAATGCTTATGATCGTGTATCTTGTACAAGAAGGTACATTATTTATTGAGTTGAATTTTATATGTATGCATGTTTAATATATGTGAATTAAGTATAAGTCACTCTTTATTGAATTTTTTATTTATTTTTGTAGGACATGTGTATGTTGTTGTCGCACTTGAGGGGAATGAAGAGTAGACCGAGTATTGGTTGGATAGATTTTTTGAGAGAAAACATAAGTTGGTACATACTAGAGTGGATGATGACAACTTTGAGAATCCAACTGGTTCAGTGGTTGTTGTTGGCACTTGGCTTCAAAAATATTTGATGAGAAAGAATGGCTTGCCTACATTTGAAGATTATGAAAGACACAAGAAGATTATACATTATTCACATTTTATTTTGGCAACCAATATAAAACTAGTTAGATATCAAGGGAGGCCTGCTAATAAAGTTTTATGGACACTTTCAGTGGATGATCATGAGACAATCATAGATGCATTACAAAAAAGAGAAGATGCAAATGGTACAATGGAGTAAATAAATATTGGTGAGTATATAGTTGTATATATATTTAATTGATATATATATTTGTATTTAATAGTCATTTCCTAATTAAAGTTTTATATCATTTTTTGTTTCAGGTCTCCCAAAATTAAATGCTTTATAAAAAAGAGAGAAGATACATATATTACAATGGAATCCAAATCTAGAGACAGGTAACTATATATATAGTTCTAGATACATTTAATTGATAGTATAAATATAAAACTAAATTTAATTCATTGTCATTTTATAAAAAGTTTATAATTGATTTCATATCCCCTTAAGCCATTCTCTTAAAACCCCTTAAGCCATCCTCTTATGTACCATTAATCCATCCTCTTGCATCCCCTTAAGTCTCTCTATTAATTCCCCTTAAGCCATTCTATTAGGACCCCTTAATCCATATCCTTGTATATCTACCCTTAATACATCCACTTGTATCCCCTTAAGTCACTCTCTCAACACCCCTTAAGCTATCCTCTTAGGATCCCTTAATCCATATCCTCGTATCTCTACCCTTAATCCATCCACTTGTATCCCCTTAAGTCACTTTCTCAACACCCCTTAAGATATCCTCTTAGGACCCCTTAATCCATATATCCTGGTATATCTACCCTTAATCCATCCACTTGCATCCCCTTAAGCCACTCTCTCAACATCCCTTAATCTATTCTCTTAGGACCCATGAATCCATATCCTCGTATGTCTACCCTTAATCCATCCACTTGCATCCCCTTAAGTCACTCTCTCAAAACCCCTTAAGCTATCCTCTTAGGACCCCTTAATCCATATCCTCGTATGTCTACCCTTAATCCATCCACTTGCATCCCTTTAAGTCACTCTCTTAACACCCCTTAAGCTATCCTCTTCAAACCCCTTAATCCATATCCCTTTATGTCTACCCTTAATCCATCCACTTGAATCCCCTTAAGTCACTCTCTCAACACCCCTTAAGCTATCCTCTTAGGACCCCTTAATCCATATCCTCATATGTCTACCCTTAATCCATCCACTTGCATCCCCTTAAGTCACTCTCTTAACACCCCTTAAGCTATCCTCTTAGGACCCCTTAATCCATATCCTCGTATGTCTACCATTAACCCATCCACTTGCATTCCCTTAAGTCACTCTCTTAACACGCCTTAAGCTATCCTCTTAGGACCCCTTAATCCATATCCTCGTATGTCTACCATTAATCCATCCACTTGTATCCCCTTAAGGACCAGTCTCTCAACACCACTTAATATATCCTCTTAGTACCCCTTAATCCATATCCTTGTATATCTACCCTTAATCCATCCACTTTCATCCCCTTAAGTCACTCTCTCAACACACCTTAAGGTATCCTCTTAGGACCCCTTAATCCATATCCTCGTATTCTACCCTTAATCCATCCACTTGCATCCCCTTAAGTCACTCTCTTAACACCCCTTAAGCTATCCTCTTAGGACCCTTAATCCATATCCTCATATATCTAATCTTAATCCATCCACTTGCATCCCCTTAAGTCACTCTCTCAACACCCCTTAAGATATCCTCTTAGGACCCCTTAATCCATATCCTCGTATGTCTACCCTTAATCCATCCACTTGTATCCCCTTAAGGACCACTCTCTTAGCACCCCTTAAGCTATCCACTTAGGACCCCTTAATCCATATCCTTGTATATCTACCCTTAATCCATCCACTTGCATCCCCTTAAGTCACTCTCTCAACACCCCTTAATCTATCCTCTTAGGACCCCTTAATCCATATCCTCGTATGTCTACCCTTAATCCATCCACTTGCATCCCCTTAAGTCACTCTCTCAATACCCCTTAAGCTATCCTCTTAGGACCCCTTAATGGTTTAGGGTTCATCTCCTAGTCTCTAGGTCATATGGTTTAGGGTTAACGGTTTCTAGGGTTCATGAGATGCTTAGAATAACAAATCTATATGGGTTAATGGTTTAGGGTTCATCTCCCAGTCTCTAGGTCATATGGTTTAGGGCTTACAGTTTCTAGGGTTCATGAGATGCTTAGAATAACAAATCTATATGGGTTTTAAGGGTTTAGGGTTCATCTCCTAGGGTTTAGGCCATATGGTTTATGGCTTAGGGTTTAAATTCATTCTCTTAACTCTCCTTAATCCACAATCTTGCATCCCTTAAGCCACTCTCATAATTCCCCTCAAGCCATCCTCTTAGGGCCTATTAAGCCATATCGTAAGGTTCATGAAATGCATACCCTTAATCCACTATCTTACATCCCTTTAAGTCATTCTATCAACTCCCTTTAATACACCCTCTTGCATCCCTTCAAGTCATTCCATCAACTCCCCTTAATTCACCCTCTTGCATCCCCTTAATCCACTCTCTTACATCCCTTTAAGTCATTCTATCAACTCCCCTTAATCCACCCTCTTGCATCCCCTTAATCCACTCTCTTACATCCCTTTAAGTCATTCTATCAACTCCCCTTAATCCATCATATGACAAAAATCATTTGAATTTGAATGGAATTTACTATATATTATTCTTTTCTCGCATGAATTTTTTACTTAAATGACTCATAAAAATTATAGTTAGTTAACTTACATTAATTATTTTTGCAAGTTCTCATCAAGTTGGTCTACCATGTGATTGTCACTAAAAAAAATATTTTATCAAGAGACTATGTAAATATCAATTTTTGGTCTTCACATAAAAGTTGATAAGCTTTAATTGTATCTACATGCACATATATGTTTCATCATGTTATATAGTTGTATTAAACATCAATATACATTATATATGTTTGTTCGATGTATGAACTTCAATGAGCTTATTAGTCACTTTTTAAATATCTTGTTCCAATTTTATAGATTATACATTTCATGTCTTGTATTTACCACATTGTATATGATTGTTCAATTGTATAGATTATACATTTTATGTACATACAAGGAGATAGATTTTTGTTTATTGATTCAAATATTTGCTAGAATTGGAAAATATTTAAAATTACCTATCCTTAGTTTATTATGTACATATTATTTAAACTACTTAAGGAATGTTTTAATCTGTCACCTAACCATGTGATAAATTATATATATGAAATTTGATTCTAGATAAGAATTTATATCTAGTGCATGCATTACTTGAAAATTAGATAATCTATATCTATACATACATGAGTACATATAATCATCAAAATGAACATTTAACATGATCATACTTGACTGCATATATAATCATCACATATATTAAATTCAACATATATAAATAAACACAAATATGATAATAACATGTTCAAAATAAAACTAGAGATAGATAGTCCATAAAATTTATATGTCAAGATGTACATATGTCAAATCTAACACATATATTTAAATAAAACTCTAGAGATCTATAGTCCATAAAATTTAAAACCATCTAACTATCAGGCTAATCGGTCATATCAAGTCTCATCTTTGTTCCATGTCGACTAGATGTACCCACATCATGCTGGAAAAGAGTACAAGAAACTTGAAATTAGATTTAAAGTTATTTAGAAATTTTGATATAATTAAACATATTTAAACTTGAAAATATAAACTTTTAGATAAAAATAAATTTAATTAAATATATCTAGTAAATACAATAAAAATGATTTTTAGTATGCATAAATTACCATATGATCATGTGAATCTACTGGCACATTTTGTTCAACGGGTAGCATAACTGTCAATTGAGAGATCCAAATGCCTAATCTACTATATCCTGCATATTCATATAAAGAAAACAATATGTTAAACCTCAAATTTATATATATATATTTAAAAGGTCGGTAAAAATTGTATAGGAGATTTAGTAAAGTTTACAACCTCGAATGATATGACCTCATGATCATGCACTTGAGATTTCCCATGCATAAATTCCAATGACATCTCAGGTGCGCCTGCCATGGGTATCTCGTGAAATCCATACATGTATAGATGTACAACAATTTGTATAGATCATTCACACATGTGTATGTAAATGAACAAATTAAATTAGATCTATGATGTGTATTTTTAATTTAAACTTAAAAAACTTTTGAAAGCATCCACCTAAGCTGATGATGTCTCAGGAGTGCTCACCACAACTTGTGGTTGGTTAGTACTAGGTATCGCATGACCTCCCTGCATCTAGATATAATATTAAATATTATATCAGTTCACACGTGTACAAATTCAAATTAGAAATTATATATATCCACACAAATTATTTAATATATATTGGTTCAAGTACCTGTCCAAAAGGTGAGCCCATATCTACAACACTCGACATATAGACACAACGATCATATTGAGTTTTAGGAATTGTGTGATCGTGCGTCTACACTAGACACTTATTGAATTAATATTATATTATATATATAATTTGATGTTATTATTTACATAAATTTTTCACATTTCAAACTTGAATTAAAGTTAAGTTCAAAAGATGAACATACCTGTGTAGGACGATCCTCAGAATATAGTAAATTTAGGTATGACCTCATCTCAGATGCATGTGGGTCACCTGAAGTGGATGTCCGAGTATCCCTATAGCTTGAGCCTCCATGCTCTCTATTGGACACTTCAATTGCCATGTGTGTAGTCTAATGAGTGAGATGTCCTGAAAGTGAACTCAATGCTCCTAATGTAGATAACATTGTCTGCTGCTGAAATGCAATGGGAACACCAGGAGAAGGAGGAGGAACAATAGGAGAAATTGGAGCACGTCACTGAGGATCAATATGTGCTCTTAGTCTATGTTGGGGCATGCCACACCCAACTCCCTAAAATGATCTCATATCAAAATAGTTGGGTTTTTTACCCAACTCAAACTCAACCCATAAATTTCTCAAAAAGTATAACGGAACCTCACAGTTTCCATGTGGTGGATTATCAAACACCATCCACCATCTATCCCAAAAATGCGCAACTATCTACAGGTGCCTACACCATAAAATTGAAATTCATTTTTTCATGGGTGGAATTGGTTGGTTTGTTTGGGGGTTAATAAAATATTGGCACATGGCTTGTTTGGTAATTTTTAGGTCATTGATTTCTTTATATGACAATCCATCTGCATAGAATTGTCTCCTCTCTTCTCTCCATTTATGGAACCTATCTAGGTTTGCATCAATAGATCAAACAAAATTGACACTAGTTTGCATCGTAGATGCAAAATGTGTGAGATGGGGAAGGACTCTAGGCTCATTTTTTATTAGATCTATATTTCCTTGAATGACAATAAGATTTCTTGAATACTCTCTCTTAATTGTTCTTGATCAACTAAAGGAGGGGGTGGGGGGTTAAGTGGTGGAGAGTATGGAGGTGTGCCAAGTTTTTTCTCTGGTGGTGGATTGGGATGTATGGGATCTATAGGTATTTCTAGATCGGGCATAAAATCCTCTATATTAAACTCTAGATCCATCTGAGCAATTAAATGGAAACTACATGTTAAACAATTAAAAAATATATATCAACAAACTAATTAAATAATGCACACAATTTGAAAGCTATTTAAAATCACATTGAACATGCACAAATTCAAAATACATTTCATTTGAAGGCTATTTGATTTATAACATTAAAAAATCCATAACATTAAAAATTCAGAGCATGTACACACATTAAATTGAGTCCACAGTGTGGTTGTTAATATGAAGGGTAGAAATGAAATTGTGGAGTTTTATTAAAATTTATAATCTCATTCATTGTTTTCAAATAATACTAAAGATAAGAATGAAAAATTAATAGAAGACATTCAAAGGGACACATAGATATATGCTAGTGACCTAATTGCAATGTACAAAATAGGACCCCTTAAGACATTGATTTACAATTTAGGGTGATAGGATGGCTTAAGAGGATCTATGTGTAGTAAGGTCCACATAGATAAGGGACACATCTAGATATATATGCTAGTGACCTAATTGCAATGTACAAAATAGGACCCCTTAAGACATCGATTTATGATTTAGGGTGATAGGATGGCTTAAGGGGATCTATGTGTAGTAAGGTCCACATAGATAAGGGACACATAGATATATATGCTAGTGACCTAATTACAATGTACAAAATAGGACCCCTTAAGACATCAATTTGCGATTTAGGGTGATAGGATGGCTTAAGGGGATCTATGTGTAGTAAGATCCTAGGACAAAATGGTCCATGGCTTAAGGGAATAAAAATTGGTGGAGTTGCCTAAGGCAACCAAATTTCATTTGAAGTTCCTACAACAAAATGAATGCTTTAGGGTTTAGGGATTATATTTTAGAGTTCAGGGTTTAAGGTTTAGGGAACTTAGGGTGAAGTTTGGGTGGCCCTTGGAATAATGGAATTGCAAGTTAGTGAGCAACATTTTCTTGTGGAACAATTGATTGAGATAGCTCTTGTTTCCCAACAAGAGTATATCTATAGAGCTAAGGTATATTGATTTTGAATAGATGTATTAATCAAGTATGACATATAATTTAATTAAATATGATGACATAAATTGATTTATCTAAAATTTCAAATTTCACGATAAGAGACACAAGTTCTCTATAGTGGGAAAAAGTAGTTAAGAAGAAATTATAAGTTTAACACTAACATTAAAATTTATGATCTCATTCATTGTTTTCAAAGAATACTAAAGATAAGAATGAAAAATTAATAGAATACATTCAAAGGGACACATAGACATATGTTAGTGACCTAATTGAAATGTACAAAATAAGACATAGATATATGCTAGTGACCTAATTGAAATGTACAAAATAGGACCCCTTAAGACATTGATTTACGATTTAGG
This sequence comes from Sequoia sempervirens, assembly GCA_007258455.2. NCBI lineage: Eukaryota > Viridiplantae > Streptophyta > Pinopsida > Cupressales > Cupressaceae > Sequoia > Sequoia sempervirens. The sequence goes on along the minus strand of VDFB02000015.1, from coordinate 328,217,943 downwards.
GTGATAGGATGGCTTAATGAGATCTATGTGTAGTAAGGTCCACATAGATAAGGGACACAAATATATATGCTAGTGACCTAATTGCAATGTACAAAATAGGACCCCTTAAGACATGGATTTACAATTTAGGGTGATAGGATGGCTTAAGGGGATCTATGTGTAGTAAGGTCCACATAGATAAGGGACACATAGATATATATGATAGTGACCTAATTGAAATGTACAAAATAGGACCCCTTAAGACATCGATTTATGATTTAGGGTGATAGGATGGCTTAAGGGGATCTATATGTAGTAAGGTCCACATAGATAAGGGACATAGATATATATGCTAGTGACCTAATTGCAATGTACAAAATAGGACCCCTTAAGACATCAATTTACGATTTAGGGTGATAGGATGGCTTAATGGGATCTATGTGTAGTAAGGTCCACATAGATAAGGGACACATAGATATATATGCTAGTGACCTAATTGCAATGTACAAAATAGGACCCCTTAAGACATCGATTTATGATTTAGGGTGATACAATGGCTTAAGGGGATCTATGTGTAGTAAGGTCCTAGGAAAAAATGGTCCATGGCTTAAGGGAATAAAATTTGGTGGAGTTTCCTAAGGAAACCAAATTTCATTTGAAGTTCCTACGAAAAATGAATGCTTTAGGGTTTAGGGATTAGATTTTAGAGTTCAGGGTTTAGGGTTTACCAAATTTTGATAACTTATTTGATCCCCTTAAGAAATGTCATATTAGGACCCCTTAAGACATGGATGTACAATTTAGGGTGATAGGATGACTTAAGGGGATCTAGTAAGGTCCTAGGAAAAAATGTTCCATGGTTTAAGGGAATAAAATTTGGTGGAGTTTCCTAAGGCAACCAAATTTCATTTTAAGGTCTGACGACAAAATGAATTCTTTTGGGTTTAGGGTTTAGATTTAGAGATTTGATGACATGAAAACATATAGAAGACACATGAATAAATTTTTACAAGTAAATGAGAAACCCTACCACCTAAAGTTAGTGCTTTGAATCAAATATGTGACATTCTAGGAATAACTTCAATATATCAACAATTAGGAATTTTAGATTTCAATTATAACTATTTTGTTGAGTTAAGATGGATTTTGAACCTATTTCCCTCTAAGCACTCTTGGATGATTTAAAAAGGAAGAGGGGATCTAAAGTGATTTAGACCCAAAATTTTTTCTAATCATATATTTTTTGAAATTTTTCTATGGCATATACTTTTCCTTCATACTTATAAATTCTAGACACATGGCTTTTCAAAAAAGAATCTAACTGCCACTAAGTGAGGAATCAATTGATCAATTCAATAAATAAATAATCTTAGAAAATAAAACTTTGGTTATAGAATTGACTTGCATTTATGAATCATCTATCAAGTTTCTCAAAAAAGTAATTTGAATTTTCCATTGAAATGTTCATGCTACAAGTTAGCTTTGATACACTAGTTTAGAGAAAGTACAACATTTAGTTTTCCTAATAGAACAATGCCACTACACATGAGAGTTAAACTAGGAATTAGATTACACACAACCTATAGATCTTATGAATAACATCCTATAAATTAAGGCTTAACTATGATCATATTGCATCCTTACATAATTCACAAAGAATCTCATCCAAATAAGAGAAATGGGTAGAAATCATTCATGCTTCACATTTTAATATTTATTTGATTTATAACATTTACGTGTCTAGCTATCCATATTGCACATAGTCTAGATTAACAAGTATGAATTGCATTTCTATGTTTTTTTAAGAGAATACATCATACACTATATTTAAGCTATTAGCATTAATATAGAGGGATTACATGCTCATATAAACTAGCATCATGATATATACACTTATTAAATCAAGCACATAGTTTCACATGAGATACATTATTTTACTTCATTGGTACACTTTCTCAAGTTAAATTATACAATCATGAAGTTTTCTGAGATAAAATTAACTATCATTTATTTTAAATGTGAACATATTATAATTAAATCATTTTGTTGGTTAATATATCTATGCATCGATTGTTTGTACCTCCTTTATTAGTCAATTATGAATTTCATTGGTAGTTGAGTGGATCACCAAAAACATACCAAAATGTACCTAACCTATAGACTATAATGTGATCCCTCCCTACATGCTATGTCATCAAATCTTACTACAAATCCTTATTTTACCTCTTCTATTATATCACATGCCCCTAATATTGAACTTGTCATCACTTCCACCCTAAATAAACCAAGAACCATGAGTGAGAGTAAAAATCATACAAAGAAGGTTATGTCAAATAAAAAATGTAATCTAAACCTCCAAGGAGCCCTAATTTAGGGTTTTAGGTTTACGTTTTAGGGTAAATAGGGTTTTAGGTTTATGTTTTAGGGTTTAGGTCCAAGGATTAACCTGTATAAATTAGTTTTTAGGGACCTATGTAAATTTTGTAACCTAGGGTTTCTAGGGTTTTGATTTCTAAGTTAAATGTGTCCAATTTAGGTTTAGTTTTTATGGTTTTCAATTTACAATATAATGTTTTTTGTTTCGTTGATGTTTTTGGTTTTTTAAATGCAGTTAAAAAACTATAAAATATTCAACTAAAACAAACTAAACAAAGAAAAACTTAATACTAATTACAAAACAAAAAAACAAGATATAAAGCAAAAGAAAGGCGAAATTCAACCAACCTGGAGGTTGCTGAGGTCGATTGTGTCAACAGGAGGAGGTGGTAGTGAAAATTTTCTTCAATCGAGCCCTCTAAAATGCGTACTCGATTTGCTCTCCTCTTCTCTGGTGGATACAAAAATGTGGGTTGAAATGAAACACAGTTGTTAATTTAAAAAAATAAATAGCTTTGTGAAATGTGTATGCATTTTGAAATGTGTACGTATGTGTTTCATAACATGTATGTGTTTACTATTCATGTACCCAAAGTTGAATGCCTGTGCATTTGGATTTAGGCTCGGGTACCTGATCTGTAACGTGTATGTGTATTTTGAAAACGTGTACGCATTTCATGTGATTTTTTTTTTTCCCAAAATCTCCCCTCTTCGTGTACTCAACTTCTTGCTTTTACCCTCAAAACCTTAATACACATTAGTATGAATGTAAACAAATGAAACATCAACACATCCACAACCATACACAATAGAACTAGTTTTTATGTGGAAAATCCAATAAGGGAAAAAAATGATGAGGATTAGCTCACTATATGAATAGCAATACCAATTACAAAAGGCTTACTGCCAGAAGGGCTTACTTCCCAAAGGACTCACTATCCACAAGAAAGAAGGGCTCACTGCCAAGGAAGATCACTTATTCTGAATTACAAGGGAATAAAAAGAATCTATTACAAGGAGGTTCACTACCTTAGAGCAATAGGAGAATCCACCACAAACATCTACAACCTTCATCTCAATGCCACCTACAACTTCAAGCATGTAGACACCCTTTGCTCACTACTTTCAGTAGTCATAGGCATTCATGCTCACACTTTGATATCAATACACAATCACATATACATAATTTCACACTACTCTTAACATCACAAAATTCTCCAACAATTGATCTTGCATATATATATATATATATATTCTGCGACCATGAATAACCTTCTCTAGGTTGGCCTCAATGAAATGTATGCACCTCAAATGTGCAACCACCAAATAGGTTGGAACCAAACACTTCTGTGGTGGAAATATGTGAAGGTAGACCACACCAAGGGTTAACCAAGACCCAAATCTACATCGTCATGTTACACCATGCTTCCACAAAGCACAAAGCACATCCAAAAATAACACTAACATGCTAGGTTTCCCAAACTACATTAACACTATCAAGCAATCAAATTCATAATTCACCAAGTCCAAAAACAACTTATGGAGCACATTGCAACATTATAAAACATCTTGGAATATTTCATCATCAATAGAATATTTAAAATTCACTAGCACAAACACATGAAATTAAAAATGCTATCATCAAGTGCAACCAGTCAAACTACCAATGAGATACAACTCAAGAACCAAGCTTGCAAAACAACTGAACACTAAACCATCCAAGGGAAGATATATACAAGAAATATGAGTACATTCCCAAATTTTCAGGCAAGAAACTACAATGTAGAGAAATGTGGAGCAATTCCATTTCTTCAAGATATCCTTCTTCATAGGCCACACATTGTCAGCCACATCTTCTACTACTACACAATCCAAAAATTGTAACTTTGGATATAACACCTTCAAAGGATTTTGACCATCATGTTCAAACCGTACAACCACATCTTCAAGAATGAAGAAATGTGAAGCACAATACAAAATACATCTTTGTCACATTATACACTCTTTATACATTTTTTTCTCAAAAGCACTTGGAAATTAAGTGAACCTATTGCATCCACAACACCTACTCAACACCACAAACACCCTCTCATCGTATCCACACTAGAGGTTGAAATCAGTGACAACACTAATGACAACATGTTGATGGTGGTTTTAGCACTGCAATAACACAGATATAATACAAGTATACTATCTCTCTTGAAAGGTGATTTCTATCAATAAACTTCAAGAAATAACCCCAAGGTCTCTAATGTCAGGTCTTGGAAATACACAAACAACTTAGTGAAAATGTGATTTTCTGGTAATCACAAAGGGAATTTATGGTAAAACAAAAGCTGAAATCCTAAGTCAACAATGAGGGTTTTGTAAGATATGAAACGAAAATGAACCCTACAGTTTTCCCAAATCCGTGGTCTGGAAATTATGCTTTCATCAAATATGACAATTCAATGATGCTTTTAAATTCCTACTCTAATAGTAATCTCAAAGAAATATCAAAAGATGATGGTTTAGAGAGATTCTAATCTAAATCCTAAGTGCAATCATGGAAACAATACAACATTCAAGGTGGAAAAATATTCAATAACCAATTCCTGCTTAAGCAAGATTAGATATACAATATAACAGAAACAGTGCAATCTCTAATGGTATGAAATATTTTTAGACTGTGAAGCATTTAGACATTCACCCAAAATAACATGAAATGCAAAAACACTCACAATTGAACTATTGAAATAAGAGTAGGCCTAGGCTAACTTTACATAGTAACTTACAATCAACAAGCTACCAAAAGTATGGATTGAAGATTCCTCAAACACCTCAAGTGCTTTATCATCAACATGAAAGAACTAAACTAAATCTGAAAACTAATCACTTAAACAACTTTTGAAACATAGGAACCATGTGCATAGATGAAATAACAAAAAAAAGAGCACCAATTCAATGTATTCTCTTGTATTCACTTCAAAAAAATAGAAACAATTTTACAATAAATCTTTACAATGATGAGAGACCTAATATATATAGATTTTATCAAACATGTTAGCCTAGAAGAAAATTAAAATAGGGCATACAATGTAGGTTGGTCAAAACAGATTGGCCTTGGTAGTTTTCCTTGCCCATTTAATTTTACAAAAAAATATTTAAAGTTGACCTTCAATTAATACATAAAATTCAAATAAAAGGCCATTTGACACAACTTTCTAGGTGTGGCCGACTTGAAACTCCAACTAGTTATTGTAGTATGCAATATATATACTGAGCTCGAGGTAACTACTCCTAGTTGGCCTCCTTATCCATTTGTTGATTTCTAGAGAATTCTTGAACCTTATGAAACACTTTTTTGAGGTTGGCTTGAATAGGAATAGGGATAAACCTTAAACCTAATTTTATTTATTTTACTTCATCTTCACATTTCTCCAAGGTTTTATCCCAGTCAATCTTATACTACTGATATTTATGCAAAATAGTAATGTACATGGCCGCTTCCTCTAAGTGATTCTCCATAATTGCTCCATCCTCAACTTGTGCATAAACCTCCCTCCACCACTGGTTCAACTAATCTATCTTCAAATCTTCTTTACTAATTTTCTTCCTTCCAGTTATGATGTCTAAAAATAGAATATAGAAACCTAGAATGTCCTCCAACTTTGCATTTCAGGAATCTTTTCCAAGGTTTTTTCCATGACTTTCCTTTTGAATCTAAATGATTCAATCCATTTCTTGGGTTTATCAATGTCCTCAGAAGCCAAAATGTCTTCTTTTATCAATACCTCTAGGAATCTCCAAGGTTTTGATTAACCTAGTCATAGATTTATCATTTGTTCCCTGACATTCTACTGCTAGTTCCTATACAATATCCTGAAAGGAAGAAGTCTTTTCATACACCTATAGAACTTCCTCAATTAAGAAAATACCTTTTTGATAGACCCCATTTATCCATTGTTGTGTGGTGTACACAGAGGCCTTCATCTTCTCCACATTAATGGCATCCTTTGATAACAGGTTGGCTGGAGTGGATGTATCTACACTATCTTGGGTTTGCAGGTTTAACCAAATGTTGTATCTATTTCTACAACTCTTCTACTTGTTTATTTAACTTGAGTCTCCTTCTTCAATCTCTTTAGGACTGCATCTATAGAATATTTAGATCCTCATCCTCTTTCTCTTTTTTAGTTCTTCCTAAGTTTATGGTTTGCACTTTGTAATCTGAATCTTGAAGTAGCTTCATCCATATGCTTCTTATCTATTGGAGTGGCAACATGGAAGACCCTGTTATTAGCTTCATCTCTTATGATTCTAGAGAGTAATTTTGATTTCTTTCTTTATTTTTTGTTTCCCAAGCTTGCAAAAAATCTATCCCAATTAGGAGTTCTTTCTTCAATGACCATTGGCTTCGGTTTTAGGCTCTCTTAGCCAGCCAGGAGTAGTTGGTTCTTCTAAACTAGTATCAGAATGAGGACTATTTTGTCCTCAGAGGAATTTTGTCTTATCCACCTCAACATTCTCCAACTCTTTTTGTTCATCTTCCTTTTCCTTTTCTTTGTTAGATTGTTGTATTTCTTCTTCTTTCCTTGGTGATTCAGAAGGAATCTCCTTTGTCTTTTTAGGTTCCTTCTTTTCTTGATCTTCTATTTTATAAATCTGCTCTAATCACTCCCCAAGGTTTTTGGGGTCTCCATCCTTTGGATTTTCTAACTCCTCTTCCTCTTGTTCTTGTTCTTTAGAGGCATTTTCAACATTTTTTGGTATCTCTCCCTCTTCTTTATCAGAGTGAACATGTTGATGAGGTGATTGGGGAGGAGTATTTTCTATGAAAACTTCTTCTATAGTTTCACCCTTCTTAGATGGTGGGTCACTTGTAGCTTTATCTAATTCTCCAGTCACCTTTTCTGAATCTACCACATTAGAAGGTGGAACCCTTGGTCTAAGATAATTCTTCCTTACATATACCTGGGTCTTTTCCCCAAAACTCTCAATATCAATTGCTTCCTTATCTCCTTGTGACTTCTATCTTTTAGATGGAGAAGCACCCTTATTTTCCCCTCCGACTAATCTTCTTTTCTTAGAGGGCCGAGCCTTGGCTATTCTCTAGGGAATTTATTTTGTAGGCATTCTTTTCTTTGGTATTGGTTACCTTTTAATCCCTTCACCCTTAGCAATAACCTTGGCCTGACCTCTTGTTGTTCTCTTGATTATAAGAGGCTCTTACATATAATCTTCTTCCTCTTTTTGAACACTAGGAACATCTTCTATTTTCTCAGAATCATCCTCCTCTAAGTCTCCCATTAACTCCTTGATTCCATCACATCTCTAATATTTTACATTCTTTGAGTATTTGATCACATTTTCCAAACACTTCATCCTTCAATAGCATTCTGAAATTCTCATGGTATTGTATTGGAATCTTCAATTTGATCAACTGTTGATCATCTTCACTAATCATGTTGATGGTGGTTTTAGCACTGCAATAACACTAATACAAGATCTCTCTTGAAAGGTGATTTCTATCAATAAACTTCAAGAGGTCTCTAATGTCAGGTATGAAAATACACAAACAACTTAGTGAAAATGTGATTTTCTGGTAATCACAAAGGGACTATGGTAAAACAAAAGCTGAAATCCTAAGTCAACATATGAAACGAAAATGAACCCTACAGTTTTCCCAAAGAAATTAATCAAATATGACAATTCAATGATGCTTTTAAATTCCTACTCTAATAGTAATCTCAAAGAAATATCAAAAGATGATGGTTTGAGATTCTAATCTAAATCCTAATGCAATCATGGAAACAATACAACATTCAAGGTGGAAAAATATTCAATAACCAATTCCTGCTTAAGCAAGATTAGATATACAATATAACAGAAATAGTGCAATCTCTAATGGTATGAAATATTTTTAGACTGTGAAGCATTTAGACATTCACCCAAAATAACATGAAATGCAAAAACACTCACAATTGAACTATTGAAATAAGAGTAGGCCTAGGCTAACTTTACATAGTAACTTACAATCAACAAGCTACCAAAAGTATGGATTGAAGATTCCTCAAACACCTCAAGTGCTTTATCATCAACATGAAAGAACTAAACTAAATCTGAAAACTAATCACTTAAACAACTTTTGAAACATAGGAACCATGTGCATAGATGAAATAACAAAAAAAAGAGCACCAATTCAATGTATTCTCTTGTATTCACTTCAAAAAAATAGAAACAATTTTACAATAAATCTTTACAATGATGAGAGACCTAATATATATAGATTTTATCAAACATGTTAGCCTAGAAGAAAATTAAAATAGGGCATACAATGTAGGTTGGTCAAAACAGATTGGCCTTGGTAGTTTTCCTTGCCCATTTAATTTTACAAAAAAATATTTAAAGTTGACCTTCAATTAATACATAAAATTCAAATAAAAGGCCATTTGACACAACTTTCTAGGTGTGGCCGACTTGAAACTCCAACTAGTTATTGTAGTATGCAATATATATACTGAGCTCGAGGTAACTACTCCTAGTTGGCCTCCTTATCCATTTGTTGATTTCTAGAGAATTCTTGAACCTTATGAAACACTTTTTTGAGGTTGGCTTGAATAGGAATAGGGATAAACCTTAAACCTAATTTTATTTATTTTACTTCATCTTCACATTTCTCCAAGGTTTTATCCCAGTCAATCTTATACTACTGATATTTATGCAAAATAGTAATGTACATGGCCGCTTCCTCTAAGTGATTCTCCATAATTGCTCCATCCTCAACTTGTGCATAAACCTCCCTCCACCACTGGTTCAACTAATCTATCTTCAAATCTTCTTTACTAATTTTCTTCCTTCCAGTTATGATGTCTAAAAATAGAATATAGAAACCTAGAATGTCCTCCAACTTTGCATTTCAGGAATCTTTTCCAAGGTTTTTTCCATGACTTTCCTTTTGAATCTAAATGATTCAATCCATTTCTTGGGTTTATCAATGTCCTCAGAAGCCAAAATGTCTTCTTTTATCAATACCTCTAGGAATCTCCAAGGTTTTGATTAACCTAGTCATAGATTTATCATTTGTTCCCTGACATTCTACTGCTAGTTCCTATACAATATCCTGAAAGGAAGAAGTCTTTTCATACACCTATAGAACTTCCTCAATTAAGAAAATACCTTTTTGATAGACCCCATTTATCCATTGTTGTGTGGTGTACACAGAGGCCTTCATCTTCTCCACATTAATGGCATCCTTTGATAACAGGTTGGCTAGAGTGGATGTATCTACACTATCTTGGGTTTGCAGGTTTAACCAAATGTTGTATCTATTTCTACAACTCTTCTACTTGTTTATTTAACTTGAGTCTCCTTCTTCAATCTCTTTAGGACTACATCTATAGAATATTTAGATCCTCATCCTCTTTCTCTTTTTTAGTTCTTCCTAAGTTTATGGTTTGCACTTTGTAATCTGAATCTTGAAGTAGCTTCATCCATATGCTTCTTATCTATTGGAGTGGCAACATGGAAGACCCTATTATTAGCTTCATCTCTTATGATTCTAGAGAGTAATTTTGATTTCTTTCTTTATTTTTTGTTTCCCAAGCTTGCAAAAAATCTATCCCAATTAGGAGTTCTTTCTTCAATGACCATTGGCTTCGGTTTTAGGCTCTCTTAGCCAGCCAGGAGTAGTTGGTTCTTCTAAACTAGTATCAGAATGAGGACTATTTTGTCCTCAGAGGAATTTTGTCTTATCCACCTCAACATTCTCCAACTCTTTTTGTTCATCTTCCTTTTCCTTTTCTTTGTTAGATTGTTGTATTTCTTCTTCTTTCCTTGGTGATTCAGAAGGAATCTCCTTTGTCTTTTTAGGTTCCTTCTTTTCTTGATCTTCTATTTTATAAATCTGCTCTAATCACTCCCCAAGGTTTTTGGGGTCTCCATCCTTTGGATTTTCTAACTCCTCTTCCTCTTGTTCTTGTTCTTTAGAGGCATTTTCAACATTTTTTGGTATCTCTCCCTCTTCTTTATCAGAGTGAACATGTTGATGAGGTGATTGGGGAGGAGTATTTTCTATGAAAACTTCTTCTATAGTTTCACCCTTCTTAGATGGTGGGTCACTTGTAGCTTTATCTAATTCTCCAGTCACCTTTTCTGAATCTACCACATTAGAAGGTGGAACCCTTGGTCTAAGATAATTCTTCCTTACATATACCTGGGTCTTTTCCCCAAAACTCTCAATATCAATTGCTTCCTTATCTCCTTGTGACTTCTATCTTTTAGATGGAGAAGCACCCTTATTTTCCCCTCCGACTAATCTTCTTTTCTTAGAGGGCCGAGCCTTGGCTATTCTCTAGGGAATTTATTTTGTAGGCATTCTTTTCTTTGGTATTGGTTACCTTTTAATCCCTTCACCCTTAGCAATAACCTTGGCCTGACCTCTTGTTGTTCTCTTGATTATAAGAGGCTCTTACATATAATCTTCTTCCTCTTTTTGAACACTAGGAACATCTTCTATTTTCTCAGAATCATCCTCTGAAGATTGAGACTCTAAGTCTCCCATTAACTCATAGGTAGGCTTGATTCCATCAGCTTCCATCTCTAATATTTTATGCTTTGCCCATTGCTTTGAGTATTTGATCACTTGGGCATTGATTTGATCCAACTCCACAACTTCATCCTCAGCCCAATCAATAGCAGGAAGAGGTTTATTCTGAAATTGCATATAGTCATGGTATTGTATTGGATCCTTCTCATCTTCAATTTGATCAAGCACTTGTACTACCCTATGAAGTCTTATCATCTTTAATGAAAGCATGGAATACTTTCTCTTGATCACTTGAAATTCATCTCTACAATTGGCCCAATAGTCCTCCATATTGTCTTTATGTTTGTATTCTCTATTGGCTATCTTTTGCGCTACTCCATAAGGATCAAAATTGTCTCTATTTGAATGGAGATTCAAATGGAGATGTGTCATCTCTACCTCTGAGTTTTGAGCACTATGAATTTTGGGGCAAGCCTCCCATCCATTGACTGTCAAGGGGAAATATCCACCAACCCTAGCTTTATGCATAGCCTTCAAAATTGAATCAAAAGCCACCAACTGCCTTGTTACTTCTAACAAGACAACTTTATCTGTTGGATACCTTGGGAGCTTATAAGGTACCTTGGGGATGCCATAAACTCATATATATGTGAATTTTGGAAACTAGATAAACCAATAGCCATACTTCTTAATCAACTCCATTGCTTCACTGGAGATCCTCATATGCAATGCATCCTACAAAGATTTTGTAATGTACATTGTGAAAGCATCATTTACCCTCCTATAGTTAGAAGTATGCAAATGGAGTTGAGGGTAGACATCATACACTTTGTCTTGACCAATGGTACCTTTTTCAACTCAAACCTTTATACCTATAATGCCTTGCAAGCATATATACCACATAGGAAGTCACGGTGAAGGTTCTTGTATCTTGTACTTCCCTCAATTGTTTGTCTAAGTTATCACTGATCTTTCCTACCTAGTGATAATTGATTCCTTTCTCAATTTGTGCCATCACATAGAACATCCAATCTGCAAAATTGAAGCCTTCTCTAAACCCATCACTTTGTTGATAAGAGTGATCATGTCATTGTACTCCAGTTTAAAGTCACTTTTGTGAAATTTCTTGGACAACTTAGAGTAATGAGATTTGGGCTTATCAATCCAGTTAGCATTCATTAGATCTCCAATGCCTCATTTTGATCATCAACATAAAACTTCTTTTCCAACTCCATATTAACTTTCACCAACTTTTTATGTGGAGCAATGTTGAATGTCTCTACTATTGATTCCTCTATTAAGTTAGTCAACACTCTGCCTTGGGGACCCACTATTACTCTTCTATCTAAATCATAATACTTGCAAACTCTATGATCAATTTTGGGCATTGTACTAAAGGAGGAAATCTAGCTGCTTGAGCCAATCCTGTCTTTACTAATCTTCTAGACAATAGGGTGGGAGCATTACAATACATCCTCTAGTTGAAGTCTTCATAATCTACATGCCACATGTTTGTATCTCTAGCCTTTTCCCAATGAGAAGCAATTTTAGATTCTGGAAGTCTCCCTTTGAAATCATACTTCATCTTCTCAGCTCTGGTGGTTGGTTCTTGATTGGTTTAGTAGACTTCTCCTTAGAACTCTTAGCCTTGCTACACTCTGCCTGCATTCAGCTAGAATAAATACCATAATTACTAAAAATACAAAGCAAAGATGAATAACTACATTCATGTATCATTAGATTAATCATGACATTTCATATGATAACAATTTATAATCATTATTAAAACCCAAAAAATTAGGTTATAAATCCTTAAAATCATACTCTTAGCACATTTTGGGTTTTTAGGCCTTTCAGGGATTTTAACCCTTGGAAATTTTTTGAGGAATCCGAGCCCTCAAGCATTCTGTGAAATAGAAGAACACATAGGAAAAATAATTATGAAACAATATGCAACTCCTCCTTATGACTTAAATGCACTTGAAATCCAAGACTTAAACATTATAACCACAAGTCAAACCCTGAATGGCATTAAGGGACTTCCTAGAATGATCATCATGTAACCTCAGGAAATCCAGGAAGACGAGGAATAAATGAAAACCCACTACTCAAAAAATCTGGTAAGGCACAAAATCAACGAAGGCACAACTTTCGAGAAATATAAAGGTAGGCAGATTTTGTGAAATATAGTTATCAAACTTTCCTAAGGCCCACAAAATTCATGAAAGACAACACCCTAGGGAATCTGGGCACTAAAAATTTTAGTGAACATGCATAGCTCAGAGAATCTAAAGGTCAAGGGACTATGTGAAAAACTCAAGGCTCGGGAAATCCTAATGCGCATGGATTTGACAAAGAAATACATATCAAGTTCTCCAAATTATAAAGATCAAATGAGAATTCCAAGTTGGGTTAAGATTATCTCCAGGCAATAAATTAACTCACTGAATGAAACCATCAAATCATAATATATTTGAATCAATGAAACAAAATGCATTGCAAATGATGATCATAACCGTCCCGTATTTCAAGTCACAAAACATGAACAAACTAGGGCTTCACACTCAACACATCCAACAATCTCAAATCCATATAATAGAAATAAAATTGATAAATGATAAAACTTTAAACACAATTTAAAGATGTTGTGATCTATGCCATTCAATATCAAAATCAACCAGTGCAATAAATTAACAATCAAAACCATAAGCCCTAATTCAATCCAATGGTGCCCTAACTTCAAACTTTACATTTTGAATTCTCATAAAAAGCCAATAGAATAAATTTTGAAACATAAATCGAATTCAATCGAAATCGAATAACACAAATCATTCAGAAACTGAGGCCAAATATATATAAGAATAGATGTAAACTTCATGAACTCAGTTCCATCAATACAAATGTAACTCAAATCACAATACAAGGGGAAAGACCTACTTAATTGAAAGTTTAAATCCATTAGAAAAAAATAGACAGGGTCAAAACCCTACCATGTGATTTGGAAACCAAAAATGAAGTATACCAATTGAAATCAACAAACCCTAGGTCAAAATACACATGCGTAATCCACAAAACCCTAATCTCCAACTCGCTTAATCACTCCAAATTCTCTTCAAGGATGAGATACTCAAGATGCCAAATTCATAATGATGTGAAAAGACTTCAAATAACATTATAAATCGATCCTCCACATAAGCATTAATGGCCACTTGCTCATTCACAAAATGAAATAAATGAATGATAAGACATTTCAACAAAGCTTGTGGAATCTAAAGGGTTGAGGATTCTCTTAATATAAGGATTTTGGAGAATCTGTGATATGTCAATTTTTGTGAAATGAAGACTTCAAAGATTTCAATCAAGCACAAATTTAGTGGAAAAGAAACATCGGGTAATCCAAACACCCCCAGATTCCGCAAAAACAAAGCCTAGAGGATTCTAGGACTATAATGAATTCTTGAAACTCATCCATACTTAGAAAATTTGGTTCCCAAGTGATACCTCAAGGAGCCTAATATTTTCAAGTGCTAAATATGAAGTTAATTGTTGCAAAACAAATCACCCAAAGTACTGATACGATGATCAAATCTCAAAAGGTGAAGTAAACAAAAATTTCAAGGACCTATCCCTTTAGGGGAAAAGGAAAAACCTAAAGAAAAATGAAAGAGAAAACGAAAGGAAAGAGGGTCACTACCTCCGGTGGGGTGTGTGTGCAAAAAGGTTACACCACAACATAGTGCAACAATCTCCCCCTTTGTCATTGATGGCAGCACTTGTTGAAAATCCATCAACAACAAACACAACTCTGATCTCCAACACTCAAACAACTCTCTCCCTTACTTAGTCATTCCTTTCATTGTTTTTTTTGGACTTTTCTCTCCCAACATTATTTTCCTATGTTTTTCAAAATTTTCTCTCCCCATTTGACATCAATGGAAAAGGGCAACACCCACATACTTCAATTCTCTCTCTCTCTCTCACTTGTAGGCACAAGATATGCTCCCCCCAACTGCATCAACCAAAGCCACAACTACCTGCTCCCCCCATAAGAGGTAGCCTTCATTAATCTAGTACAAATAATTAATCTTGAATTGCACCCCTAAATAGATGTGCCATCTTATGTATCTAATTAATAAAAGGGGGAAATAACCCATAACTTGTTTCTGAGATACATATATATCTTTTAGAAGAGCCTTTGAGAAAATATTTGCTACTTGATCCTTTTTAGGAACATACTCAAAATTTACTTCCTTCTCAACAAATTTCTCTCTTAGAAAGGGATACTGGGTAGAGATATTATTTTTCCTTGAATCCATTATTAGATATTTTAAAATGTTGATAGCACTTGTATTATCACACAAGATATAAATAGGTTTATCATATGATACAAGTTGATATGTTTCAATTTTTACTTCATCCACAACACCTATGTGTAGCAAGATGTTGCAGTAATATATTCTACATCTGTAGTAGATAATGACATCCTATTTATTACTTAACCAAGAAACTAGTTTTTCTCCAAGGAAAAAACAACTCCACTTGTACTTCTTCTATCATCCACAAAACTTGTCCAATCTGCATTTGTATAAGCACTCAAAGAGAAATCAGTATCCTTAGAATACCATAGACCATAGTTTAGAGTGCCCTTGAAATATCTAAATATCCTTTTGATTGTTTCTGCATGTGATTCTCTAGGATCTTCTTGAAATCTTTCCACAAGAAATATTGCATGCACAATATCAGGTCTAGTTGTAATTAGATATAGCAAACCACCAATCATGGAGCTATACTTGGTTTGATCTGTCTTAGGAGATTCATCATTTTTGTTCAACTTACAACTAGTAACCATGGGAGTACATACTAGTTTAGAGTCCTCCACTCCAAAGTTCTTTAACATTTCCTTAACATATTTTGATTGTAAAATAAATATACCTTTTTCTAATTGATTTATTTGTAGCCCAAGGAAGAAAGTCATCTCCCCAAACATTGACATTTCAAACTCATTTTTTATCTAATCTTCAAATATTTTACACATTACCTCATTTCCTCCAAAGATTATGTCCAACATGCACAACCACAATTAGGATTTCATCTCTCTCAACTTCGAAGTAAAGGTTGCTATCTACAGTACCCTTTTTGAATCCTTGTTGCAATAAATACCTATCCAATCTTGCATACCAGGCTCTAGGAGATTTTTTGAGCCCATACAATTCCTTTTCAACCTGTATACCATATCAGGATCTTTTGACAACTGAAAAGCTTCTAGTTGTTCAATGTACTCCTCTTCTTTTAACTCACCATTCAAGAATGTATACTTTACATCCATCTGATATACCTTGAAGTTTTTATGTGTTGTAAAAGCCGAAAACATCCTAATAGCCTCCATTCTTTCTACTGGAGAAAAAGTCTCTTCAAAATATATTCCTTCCACTTGTGAATAGCCTTTACATACAAGCCTAGCCTTGTTTCTAATAACTTCCCCATTCTCATTCAATTTATTCCTGAAAACCCATTTAGTTCCTATCACATTCTTGTTTGCTAGTCTTGGGGCTAGTTCCCATGTTTGATTCTTCTCAATCTACCTCAACTCTTCTTCCATAGCTTTGATATAATTTTCATCCCTGCATGCTTTAACAAATGCTTTAGTTTCTACTTCAAAAAGTAAACAAAACCTTACCTGTTCCTTAGCTATAGCAATTTTTCTTATTTTCAACACACCTTTACTTTTGTCTCTAATTTTTTGATCCTCATAATGATTCTTTTGCACATACTTAGGAGTCTTATGATTCTTTTTGGAGCTTCTTCCTCTTCCACTAGCATCTCCTTTTCTTTCTCTTCTTCTTTTTCTTCTTCTCTATAAGGGGGTTAATCAGATTCATATATCCTTCTATCAACACTGAGGTCAAATGTGATTCTTCATCCACTTTGATGGTTGCACTTTCAACTATCTTCTTTTGCCTTTTTTATAGCACCTGTATGCCTTTCTCTTTGTAGAATATCTAAGGAAATTTTCTTCATTTGATCTTGCATCAAACTTTCCTAGGTTTTCTTCATCCCTCTTGATATAACATTTGCTTCCAAACACTCTAAAATATTTCACCGTAGGAGTTTTTCGATACCATGGGGCTAAGTGAAAGTCTACAGGTCATAGATGTGACCATGAGAAAAGCTGACGGGGGCTATAGGAATGGTGGCAGAGTTGGCATGCCAGTGGCACTGAGCTCCACTTGGTGGCACTTGTTGTACCTATAGCACACATGCCCCATTCAGAATGAGGACCCTCTCTCTTTTCACTTTGTCGGGTCACTTTTGTTGCTGCCTCATTTTGCATGCCCCCTATTTTTGTGTCCCAAGTGGTCAATGAGTCTTAGAGGAATCATCTTGAGTTGACCATATTTTGCCACCCTCAAATTTTCAAGGCTTTAGGCCTTTGCAGAACTTCCTTAGTTGTTTCCCTTCATTCTTTAATGCTGGCGTCCTTGGAGTAGTGCAGGTCCACCCCTGTAGGCCAATCCATGTGGGTTTCCTTAGCTTCACAACCATTCTGAATGACCTTCATCCAATGTCCTTCCATTCTGCGAGACCCACATCCCCGATTGTCATTTTCATTGTCGACCACTCGAACAGCTAACTCGTGATTGTCGTCTGCTCACTAGAATTTTTCTAGCCGCTTCTACCACCATTTTTGAAATGACTGCTCATCTACCCTGAGCACCACCATAAAATCATTAATGAGGGCCATTAAATTCACCAAATTCTATAAATAGCCCATCTTGAACTGTCATTTTCACTTGTCAAGAGCCCAGAAATGAGTCAGAGCCTCCATGCCAATGCTATTGTCGTGCCCGCCAAGCTTCGTCATCGTTTTAATTCTTCTGATCTTTCTTCTCACTTACTTGTCTCTGCTTCCTAACTACCTTGATTTACTGAAACACATGGAACATATGGCATGATTTGAATTTGATTCAATTTCTGAACATTCTTCCCTTTGTTTGTATTGTTTTCATCTGAATCATATCTCAAAGGTTGGTTTTCTAGTCTTCTGTTATAGCACCGATAGGCCTTACTTCTAGTAGAGTATCCTATTCCTTCATCACTTCTTGAATCAAACTTTCCTTTCATCATCTCTCTTGATGTAGCATTTTCTTCCAAAGATCTTGAAGTATTTAACAGTAGGCTTGAAAAGGAGTCTTACCAGAATTACCATTTACATTTACCTGGTTCAAAGTGTACACAACAGTGCTTACAGCTTCACTCCAATAGATATGAGGTGCAAATCATCATAGTTCTAGTAGCATCCAAAACTATTTTGTTCTTCCTCTCTACAACACCATTCTGTTGAGGGGTTGAAGCATATAACTATCTTTTGATTCCATGCTCTTCATAGAAAGAATTAAAATCCCAAAATTGTGATTTTTAGACCTTTCTCATTTTATGGCATAGCTTTGAAACATTTGAACTTCTCTAATGCTTCACATTTTTCTCTTAAGAAAGCAACCCATATCATTCTAGAATAATCATCAATAATCAACATAAAGTACCTTTCACCATGGAGACTTTGACTCTGGAGGGACCTCAACTCCAGTAATCCATTTGAATTATCTGAAAAGAAACTCTAGATTGGACACTCCTTGCAAATTGTGCTAGTAGGCTTTACTAGCTTAGGTAGCTGCTTGAGTGGAACTTATTTTGACTATGTTATCAAAATTCACATAACACACCCTTCTATTCCATAACCAACTTTCATCTACTTAAGCAATTAAACAATTTTCACTAGCAACATTCAGGTGAAAAATATTACCTTTTGTCTATTTACCTGAAGCAATTACATTTCCAGAGCTTCCATATATCATGCATCTTCCATCTTTGCCATAGCCTTTGTCCACCACCTGTCCAACACTTAGCAAGTTGTGCTTTAATTTCAACATAAAGAACATCATCAGTGTTATGCTTACCACCAAGATAAATAGATCCTTTGCCATGAGTCACACAAGCATTGTTATTACCAAATCTCACAATCGTCATAATTCTCTAGACTTCAAATTTTCTTTTGTCGGGACACACTCATCCTTTTCTTCAATTTGGGATGCAAGAGCTTTCTCAACTTTAGTAGATTTAGTAGCCTTAGGACTATTTTCCTTCATAACAATGGTCACTCCTTCAACCCTTCAACCTTATGACCTATTTTACTACCTAGACTTAGCTCAAAATCTTCGTGAAGCTCCAAACGAGGAGATATTTGTTGGAAAAAAAGGATAGACAATTGAGAGGGGGGGTGAATCAGTTGTCACATAATATTTTAAAATTTTCAATCTTTACTTAACTTAATCTTAGATCTAATGAATGAATAATAAACCATTGACAATCAACACATTAGAAACATAGATCACACCAAAATTTTTACTGTGGAAACCCTGTTAGGGGAAAAAGCCATGATGGAGGTTAGTCCACAATATTATATCCCCTATTAAAAGTATAAGAATAATGGGAATGCACATGCATTCAGGCACACTACCTAGAGCTCACTGCTCAAATACAAAAGAGGATTCACTGTCCAAAGAAATTTTTGGATTAAGACCATCCAAATTGTGAACTGAGAAAATAACTTCTACACAAGCCTAATTACAGCTCTAGTTAAGCACAAAAAACCTTCTTCACTCTTCGCTCAAACTTCTTCACACTTTGCTCAATCTCCTTCACACTTTTCTCTTCAATATAATGATATTCACACATACACACACAGGAGTACACTGAGCATTTTGAGCATACTACACACTTTACACCGATGAAACAATCACTCTTATATATCTACAACATGAGATTACATCAACAACTTAGTCAGCCAGAAATATAAAACATATTTTCAATGTCGTCCCAAATTTACAAATAAATTTGCAATGCAAATCCACCAAGGTTGGCCACAACATAGTAGAGACCCAAACTAACAACTCCAATGCAAAAATACTTCAAATAATTTCACCTCGAAGATCCACAACACGCTACCACCATCATGTCGGCCAAGAACATGAAAAACTAAACATACAGAGAAAAATCTTTGACCACGAGCACACCGATGAATGTGGACATACCACAAATATAGAGCATGATCTAGAAACATCCATGAGCACCAAGAAACAACTGAGAAGCATCCGCAGCAATAGAAACACACAAAATTCATTTAGGAACACTGATAGAACCCACATAAATATTGTCAGAACACAATTATTCACAACACGAACAAATCTTCATGCGAACCTCTGAAACTTCTGGAGGATGGACTAGATATACTCATCAGAAAACCCTTTAATCCAAAACAACTGATCTTTGACATACAGAACAAGACACCTTCATGACCTTGAAATTTCCACAGGGAACCTGCAACACTTCTTTTAACAATTTTCTCAATATCCTCGATATATACAACCTTCAATACACCAAATGCTAATAGTGTTGACATCAATGACAACCACATCTTGGCAACAAATCCACACCATCCAACAATATTATGACCTACTTGGGTCCGCAAGTGTGGGTCTCCACGCCCATGATGTTGTTGGCATGTTGTCATTTTAAATGGCTATTTAGCGTCTTCCTTCCGATGTGTGGATCCCACCCCAATCATCGCCCTTCAAGCTCAAAATTCCTAAGTCCAGGCTTATTGTGGGTTCCTCCTAGTGGACATCTGCCTGTGGGTTTCCACTCTGGCTTCATCGTTCCAAATGTATTTTGTTCCCTGTCCCTCCGTGCATCGGGCTTTGCCATCCAATCCACCATCCGAGCCCAAACCAAGACAATCTCCTCTTTTAGGTTGTCCTTTGTAGGATGCCGGTCCCCTTTCATCGCCACATTAGAGACCCTTCCAAATGACAAAGTACTAAGATTCTTCCAGCGAGCGGGTCCTGACTCTGCCTCTACCATTCATCCTCCTCTGTACTTTAAATGATTAAGTGTTGCCCCTTTTACAGATCCCACCCCACGGACCTCTGACCGTGGGTCATCGTGACTTGACCACCTTTCCAAATGACCTTTACACGCCAACCTTCCGCACTATGGGTCTCAAACCCACCGCGTCTGTTGAAACTCAAAAGCAAAAACAATTAAGTGATAAACCCTAGGCAGACTGCCTCTTGCAGGTGGCTAGTCATGGACTTCTATCTCACTCTTTCCATTTCAAAACATCTGCAGACCTTCGTCGGCCCCCGATACGGAGCCCAACCCTGTCGTTGCTTCCTGACTGATCAATGATAAACAAGAAAATGTCAAAACCATCCACAAACCTGATAATGTGGGTCTCCTTTGCCGAACCTCCATCCGACCTCTGTTGTTCCAAACGGTCATGACCCAAAATCTCCCTGCACCATACGACATGTAGTAACTTGAGCTCTGAATGAACTATCATGCCGTCCACCGAGGTTGTGGGTCCCGTGTGGCATAACTCCGCCTATAGGGAACTTTCTTCCTAATGTCATTTCAATGGCAGAGCTTCAAATAGCCGAGCTACCCTCTGTTTTTGCATGTTTAAAAGATGAGTTTAACACCTACAAATATTCAAAGTGATTTTGACCCATTTGCTAGAATGGATTGACCTCCTCGGTGGACCCTATTCCATGATCAAATCTTGATATAGGTTGGGACATTGCGGGCCGCCATGCCCTGACTGCCATCCCCTCTACAGTTGCCTTCAGAATGGCCACCAACCCAGGGAAGTCTGCACCCCTAGGCCCACATTGTTATAAGTTATTCCTCTACTGAAAGGCTAATGCTGATTTGAAAGAGATGTTAGGATCTTAAAGTGGTGAATTATCTAATTTAACATCATTTTATAGGATTTTGACTAACTTTCCCCATGTTTTCATGTTTGAATTATTGGATGTTGTGGTGTTCTGCTAATTTGTGGTTGTCATTGATGTCAACACTCTTAACATTGTTGCATTAGAAGTTGTATATGTGGAGGATATTGAGAAAATTGTAATAAGAAGTGTTACAGGTTGTCAAAGGTGAAGTGAAGCTCTTTCTGTCGGTGTGTTCATTTTGTTGTTGTTTTGAGGTTTTGGACAAAAGGGTTTCTTCTGGAGTGTATCTAGTTTATCCATGTTGAATTTCAGAGATCTACATGAAGATTTGATTGAGTTTTGAAGATTTGTATTTTGACAGTTTTTCTATTACTTTAGTTTGTGTTCCTGTATGAAGATAATGTGATTTCAATAAGTTCAGTTGCTGCAGATGCTTCTCTAATGTTTCATGATGCTTTTGGATGTTTCTAGTTCATGATCTATCTGTGTTGCATGTCTACATTGATCATCATGCTCGTGATCTGAGATTTTCTCTTGCGTGTTCATTTTTTTCATGTTCTTGGCCGACAAGGTGTTGAAGCGTGTTGTGGATCTTTGAGGAGTAATTAATTGAAGTGTTTCATGTTTGAGGATGTTATTTTTGATCTTCACTATGTTGTGGCTAACCTTGGTTGATTCACATGAATAATATTTATTTGTTTTGGGCCGACTATTTGTATTTATTTTATTATTTCTTTGGAGCTGACCTATAGCGATGGAATTTCTTGTTGTGGATATATAAGAGTGATTGTTTTATCATTTTGGAAGTGTGGAAAAGAAAAAAAAGTGTGTGTGTGTAAAGTTTATGAGTCCTGTGTGTGAATCAAGTTCAGATCATTTGAAGATAGAGAAAAAAAGTGAAGGAGAGTGAATAAGAGTGAAGAAGAGTAGAGAAGAGTGAAGAAGAGTTTATGTGCTTAACCAGAACTGTAACTAGGCATTAGCAGATGTTATTTTCTCAGTTCAAAGTTTGATGGATTTAATCAAAATATTTCTATAAGATACTGTGTCTTCCTTTGGGTAGTAAGCCTATTTTTTATTTGAGCAGTGAGCTCTAGGCAGTGTGCCTAAATTTATGTGCATTCCCCATTTCATATTCTCTTATACTTTTAACAGGGTATAATCTTGTGGACTGACCTCCACCGTGGTTTTTCCCCTAATAGGGTTTCCACGTAAAAAATCTTGGTTTTATGTGTGATTCTGATGTATTGTTGGTTTATGCTTTCATGATTAATGATCAAATCTGAGAATAAGGTTAATAAGTTGAATAAGTTTGAAATTCAGTGACAAATGATTCACCCCCCCTCTTAGTTGTCTGCCTTGTGGTTCCTTGGAAGAAGTTTAACATCTTGAGGTGATCCGGGATGACAACTTATAAGAAGGATAGTCCTAGATTTGATGGAAAAAATTATTCTTTATGGAAGAATTGAATGGAGTATCATCTGAGATGCATTGGTGAACCCTACTGGAGCAATACAAAAAATATATATGTTGTTCCATAGAATGGTCCTACTACTTCTGCTGAGATTAGGGATGTTGAATATAATATCAAGGCTAAGGAGGCATTGTTGAGTGCTTTGACTAATACTGAGATGACAAATGTGATCGATCTGAAGACTCCTTATCATGAGATCTGGAAAAAGTTGGAGACCTTGTATGAAGGTGATGCTAATGT
This sequence comes from Sequoia sempervirens, assembly GCA_007258455.2. Classification (NCBI taxonomy): domain Eukaryota; kingdom Viridiplantae; phylum Streptophyta; class Pinopsida; order Cupressales; family Cupressaceae; genus Sequoia; species Sequoia sempervirens. The sequence goes on along the minus strand of VDFB02000015.1, from coordinate 328,194,554 downwards.
GAAGATTGCTAAGCTACAAATTCTAAAAGGGAAATATCAAAAGTTGAAAATGGGTGATGATGAAAATGTTACTACTTTCATGCAAAGAGTGAATGAACTTGTGTGTGGTATTAGATGTGCTGGTGGTCAGATAGATGAATCAAAGATTGTTGCTAAAGTTCTTAGATCCTTACCTGATTCTTACAAAGTCAAGGCTAGTGCTATTGAAGAGCTCTGAATTGTGACAAATGTTACTAAAGATATGTTGATTGGTAAGCTTACTGCTTTTGAGTTGATTGAATTCGGTGATGCACTTCCTAAGGTTGAATCTACATTGAAGGATACTACTTCTAGAGGAGATAGACAGAGATATGATGTAGGTGAAAGTTCATCTAGAAATAAATTCAAGTATGAGGATGAAATGAGACAGCTCGATAAAGAAGAAAGAGAACTTGAAGAACTTGAAGCATTGATTGTGAAAAGAGAAGCCAAAAGAAAAGGTAAGTATAAAGGAAATTTACCTATTAAATGTTTCTCTTGCAGTAAGATAGGTCATTTTGCATCAAGGTGTCCTGAGAGAGTTTCCAAGCCAAGATATAACAAGCCCAAATTCCAAAAGAAGTGTTAGTATGCTTCTAATGAAGGTGTGACAAATGATGAATATAATAAAGGAAATGCAAGTGAAGATGAATTTGTGTTTATTTCTATAAAGGAAAATAATCTTGTGTCTACTGAATCTGCTAGTTGTACAAATGTGGAGAAGGCCCTAGCTGCTAAAGTTGAAGAGAAAGATGAATGGGTAATTGACAGTGGTGATTCTCATCATATGAAAGGAGATAAAATTAAGTTTGTGAATTTGGGAAAACATGATGGTGGTGTTGTGAGATTTGGTGATAATACAGCTGGTGTGATCTGTGGAAGAGGATGCATTTCTCTTGATGGTAAGCACAACACTGTTGATGTCTTGTATGTTGAAGGTTTGAAGCATAATATTTTAAGTGTTGGACATATGGTTGATAAGGGATACAATCTTTAGTTCATGGATGAAAAGTACAAAATATTGGAAAATTCAAGAAATGTGATTGCATTAGGTACAAAAACAAAAGGTAATATTTTCCACCTAAGTGCTACTAGTAAAAGTTGTTTGATTGCTCAAATTGATGAAAGCTAGTTGTGGCATAGGAGAATGTGTCATGTTAACTTTGATAATATTGTCAAGATAAGTTTCACTAAGGCTGTGAGAGATCTTCCTAAGCTAATGAAACCTACTAATTCCATATGCAAAGAATGTCAGTTAGGAAAGAAAACAAGAATTTCATTTTGGAGTAAACAAAAAAATTCAAATGGATTATTGGATCTTGTGCATATTGATTTGTGTGGTCTTGCTAGAACTACAATTTTACAAGGATACAGGTACATCATGCTACTTATTGATGACTATTCAAGGATGATGTGGGATACTTTCTTAAGGGAGAAATATAAAGCTCTAGAAAAGTTCAAGATCTTTAAGGCTATGGTTGAGATAGAGACAGGTTTGAAGATTAAATGTCTAAGATCAGATAGAGGCAGTGAATTCACTTTTGGTGAGTTTAATTCTTTTTGTGAAGAGCATGGAATAAAGAGACAGTTATCCACACCATAGACCCCTCAACAAAATAGAGTTATGGAAAGGAAGAACATAACAGTTCTAGATGCTACTAGAACCATGATGTTGGAAGGAAATGTACCTCATATCTATTGGAGAGAAGTTGTGAGTATTGTTGTGTACACACTTAAACAGGTACAAATCAAAGGTGATACTGGTAAGAATCCTTTTGAGAGATGGACCAGTCAAAAACCTACTATTAGATATTTCAAGATCTTTGGAAGCAAGTGTTATATCAAAAGAGATGAAGATATAGGAAAGTTTGATGCTAGGAGTGATGAAGGAATCTTTCTGGGTTATGCTACTAAGAGTAAGGCCTACCGGTGTTACAATAAAATATTGAAGAAAATGGTTGAAAGTGAAAATATTAAGGCTGATGAAGACTTTGGTGCACTATCCAGAACTTTTGGATATGATTCTAATGATCAGAATGATAGTAAAAACAAAGGAAAGCAAGGTCAGAACTTAATCATTTCCAAATAATTCTAGTGAATCAAGAAGATCAAGAGGAAGGAGAAATTGGTGGAAGAACATAAGAGAGATCAAAGAGCCTGAAGTTGAAGAAAATTATAATAAGAATCTGATGTATGTAAGATTGAATCATTCAGAGGATTAGATCATAGGTGATAAGAACAAAGGTGTCTAGACTAGGGGAAGAATTGCAGAAGAATATTGTTCAATTTCAAAGACTGAGCCTACTAGTGTGAATGAAGCATGCAAAGATGAACATTGGGTTGAAGCAATGAAAGAGGAACTACAACAAATTGAAAATAATGATATATGGATTCTTGTTCCCAGAGCTAAGGATAAGAATGTAATTGGAACTAAATGGGTCTTTAGAAACAAACTGAATGAACAAGGTGAATGGTTAGAAACAAAGCAAGACTGGTATGTAAAGGTTATTCACAGATGGAAGGTATTGATTTTGAAGAAACCTTTTCCCCTATTGCTAGAATTGAAGCTATGAGATTGTTTCTTGCTTATGATACTTGCAAAGACTACAAATTTTATCAAATGGATGTCAAGTCTTCCTTTCTAAATGGAAAATTGGAAGAAGTGTATGTTGAGCAACCTGATGGATTCCAATTGATTGATTAGGGAGATATGGTTTTCCGATTGAAGAAAGCATTGTATGGACTCAAAAAAGCCCCTAAAGCATGGTATGCCAGATTGGATAAGTACATGGTGAAGCTTGGATTTAACAAAGGTACTACTAATAGTAATTTGTATTTCAAGAATGATGATAAAGATTTGATTGTGTAAGTTTTTGTTGATGATATCATATTTGGAGGAGATGATAGCTTGTGCATGAAGTTTTCCAATGAGATGCAGAATGAATTTGAGATGTCAATGATTGGAGAGATGAAATTCTTCTTGGGATTGCAAATTACTTAGTTAGACAAAAGGATATTTATATCTCAATCCAAGTATGTGAAAGAATTGCTGAAGAAATTTGGTATGGAAGATTCAAAGCTAGTTGGTACACCCATGGTGACCAAATGCAAGTTGACAACTAATGATGATTCTCTGAAGGAAAATTAGACTAGATACAAATCAATGATTGGAGGATTGCTTTATTTGACTCAAACTAGGCTTGATATCATGAATGTTGTATGTATTGTTGCTAGATTTCAAGCTGATCCTAAAGAATCTCATGTGAATGTTGTGAAGAGGATTTTCAGATACTTGAAAGGGATAATTGATTTTGATTTATGGTATCCTAAAGATGATGATCTTACTTTGAGTGCCTTTACTGATGTTGATTGGGCAGGAGATGTGAATGATAGGAAAATACTAGTGGTGGAGCATTTTTCTTGCGAAAGAAGCTGATTTCATGGTTAAGCAAAAAGCATAATGCCATTTCTTTATCTACTACAAAGGCCGAATACATTGTTGTTGCTAATAATTTTACTCAAGTGTTGTGGATGAAACAAATGTTGAAGGATATCTGAATTTTGTATGATGATCCTATTTCTATATTATGTGATAACTCAAGTGCTATTAACATTTCTAAGAATCCAGTGCTGCATTCCAAGACCAAGCATATATCTATCAAGTTTAACTTTTTGAGAGAGAAAGTAAGTGAAAATGAAGGCATATTGGAGTATGTGCCTACTAAGGAGCAGATTGCAGACATATTTACCAAGCCATTTCCTAAGGATACTTTTGAGTATCTCAGAGGGAAGTTAGGGGTGATTACCCCTCCTAATTAGAATTAAGGATGCATTGATTTGCATCAATCAGTGCATTTCATGGTCATATTTTGATCTGGATTGATGTTGTGGTTCCTGCTACTCAGGGGGAGTAGTCAGATGTTCATAAGATTAGGTGTTTAGATATGTGGTTCAAAGCTTGCATAGAAGAGATCTTTACCATTGATGTCAAAAGGGGAGAATAGAAATGTGAAAAATCTTAATGGGAGAGAAGAGTTGAGGAATGAATAGTCATAATCTAAGGAGGAGTAAGTATAGTTGTGTTAATGGTATTTTTCACATCATGTGTTTCCATCAATGCCAAATGGGGAGATTTTTGAATTTTGTGGTGTGCTGCTGATATGTGGTTGTCATTGATGTCAACACTATTAGCATTGTTCCATTAGAAGTTATACATGTCGAGGATACTGAGAAAATTGTAATAAGAAGTGCTACAGGTTGTCAGAGGTGAAGTGAAGTTCTTTATGTCAGTGTGTTTAGTTCATTGCTAGTCTAAGGTTGTGGAATAAAGGATTTCTTGTGCAGTATATCTAGTTTATCCACGTCAAATTTTAGAGATCTGCATGAAGATTTGATTGAGTTATGAAGATTTTTATTCTGATAGTTTTTCTGTTACTTCAGTTTGTGTTCCTAAATGAAGATCATGTGATTTTAGTAAGTTCAGTTGTTGTAGATGCTTCTCTGATGTTTCATGATGCTTGTGGATGTTTCTAGTTCATACTGTATCTATGTTGCATGTCTACATTGATCGTCGTATTCGTGATCCGAGATTTTCTCTTGTGTGTTCATGTTTTTCATGTTCTTGGTTGACAAGGTGTTGAAGCGTGTTGTGGATCTTCGAGGAGTAATTAATTGAAGTGGTTCATGTTTGGGGATGTTATTTTTAGTCTTCACTATGTTGTGGCCGACCTTGGTTGATTCGCATGAATAATCTTTTTTTTTTGGGCCAACTGTTTGTAATTATTTTATTACTTCTTTGGAGCCGACCTATAGCGATGGAATTTCTTGTTGCAGATATATAAGAGTTATTGTTTTATCATTTTGGTAGTGTGGAAGAGTGAAAAAGTGTGAGTGTGTGAATAAATTTTAGATCATTCGAAGGAAGAGCAAAATAGTGAAGAAGAGTGAAGAAGAGTGGACAGTGAAGAAGACTAGAGAAGTGTGAGGAAGAGTTTATGTGCTTAACTAGAACTGTAACTAGGAATTAGCAGATGCTATTTTCTTAGTTCAAAGTTTGATGGATTTAATCAAAATATTTCTATAAGACAGTGTGTCTTCCTTTGGGAAATAAGCCTATTTTGTAGTTTAGCAGTGAGCTGTAGGCAGTGTGCTTGAATGCATGTGCATTCCCCATTTCATATTATCTTATACTTTTAACAAGGTATAATCTTGTGGATTGACCTCCACTGTGGTTTTTCCCCTAACAGGGTTTCCATGTAAAAAATATTGGTGTTATGTGTGATTCTGATGTATTATTTGTTTATGCTTTCATGATTAATGATCAGATCTGAGAATAAGGTTAATAAGTTGAATAAGTTTGAAATTCGGTGACAATTGATTCACCTCCCCTCTCAATTGCTTGCCCTTGTGTTGCCAACATGAATATTCTTACTGCTCTCTTGCCTACAAGATATATGGAACCAGTTGAAGACCCTTGGAGGAGACCATGGAAAAGATAAAGGGAAAGAAGATAAATACCAAATGAAGTACAATTTCCAAGGGGAAACCTTCAATTCCAGGGTCACCACAGATTGGAAGGAGATCTTAGATACTAATCTAGGACATATTGATATTGATGAGTTCAAACAAAGGGTCTAAATCAACCCCACCATGAAAAATTCCAAAAGTATTAGAAGCAGTGGTTTGGATAAGGCTGTTGGATTCCCACCTACCCTCATAGCCCATGAGCTTGTAATGGCCTGTAGGGAGGCATATCAAGAGGACATTAAAATAATAGTGGACAAGGATGAGAATATATTAGTTGATCTATCTGCCAAGTCAAAAGGGGAGACCTTCCACATCCCTACCTTCAATGAGATGGAGGAAACATCCAAAGAATATGCTAAGTAAATGTGGGACACTGAACTCCTCAAGTGAAAAAAGCTTATCAACCAGTACTAGCTGAAGGATAAGAGGGGCAACACAAACAAAATGCCCCAAGAACTCTTTAGAAGTGACTTTTATGAGGATTACCATGATTTGGTAACCCTATTGAGTAGAGTTATGGGCCTTCCAACTGCAGCCTTCTTTTAGGAGTGGATGCTATACTTCATGGAAGAAATCCTTTGAGGTGAAGCCAAATTCTACTGGGCAAGAATGATTAGTAATTGCTTGCATGAATAGTTTGTGGCAATAAAGAAGACTTCACAATTTTATATGACATCATACCTAGTCTATTTTCTTGCCAACCATGCCCAATATAGGGGACTATTCATAGCACCAAATCTAGCTCCAAGCAGGGAATTGAAAGTCTATGACCACTATTCCCAACTTCAATTTTTGAACTTTAAGAAAGACTATTGCAGAGTCAATGATGCCTTCATAGGCCATATTATCAGAATGCTTGGAGGTGACTTCGAAAGAAGGGTCTCACATAGTGCTAATGCTTTCATTTTCCGGTTCAACCTTCTATTCATACAATTTGAAAAGTTTACCTACATTTGAGCTGCGGGTTTCTCAGAGAAACCATATAAGTTGCCCCAACACCCCAATGACCGATTGATACTACTTGAACTCTCTTAGCAACTACAGTGAGCACACGCCCTCCTAAGTGACAAGCATAGTGCGGGGATTCCCTATCCCCTCTCATTCGACCAAGGGATGTATGTACTCCACACATCCCAATGTGCAGATTATTCTGATAAAGAACTTATGGAATATAACCTAGAGCTCCACACTGCCCCACCGTGGATGGATCCATATAGAAAACTCAAGAAGATGGTCGGGATTGAACATGCCCACTTACATAATGTTGAAGAAGTGAAAATGATGTACTACATGCACATGGTGATGTACTTTTTCAAGAAGGTCAACTTGTTCCCTATGCCAAATCAAATAGTGGAGGATGAAAATATAGTAATTGATCCTTGATACAGTGTAGTTGCCAATTTCCCACTACCATTAATTGACTGGAACGAAGAAGAGGTCAATGACCTCGATATTCTGATGAAGTAAATTGAGGCGAGAACCAAAGAATGGATCGATGGGCAGATCACCCAATTAAACCTACAAGGAGCCACTCTAATCTATGGTGAGCTTGAAGATGAACCAGGAAGTGAGATCGATAGTGGGACAACTGCTGCCCCATTTGGAGAAAACTCAAAATCTCCTCCAATCACTAGGTCAAGAAAGAGAAAAGAAACAGTTGAATGATAGGCTAAGCCCATGGTGTACTCAAGGAAGGCCAAGGAAGGTGAACCTTCAAAGAAATTAAATACATCTAACACTTTTAAGAAGATGCCCACCATCCAAGAGGACCCACTCAATGAAGGATAGGAACTAGATGCCGAGTAGCCAAAGTCCCCACCTGCTGACTCCACCATCGCAATGACCGCTACTGCCATTGCCACTATATTTCCCTTTTGCCTGCTTCTTAGGAAATGGTTGCCACTTCTCCACCCATAGTGGATATCTAGGTCAAGAGGACCACTATCTGCCAAGTGACCTTCCACATCCCTACCTTCAATGAGATATCCAAAGAATATGCTAAGTAAATACACTGTCAAGTGTACTAGCTGAAGGATAAGAGGGGCAACACAAACAAAATGCCCCAAGAACTCTTTAGAAGTGACTTTTATGAGGATTACCATGATTTGGTAACCCTATTGAGTAGAGTTATGGGCCTTCCAACTGCAGCCTTCTTTTAGGAGTGGATGCTATACTTCATGGAAGAAATCCTTTGAGGTGAAGCCAAATTCTACTAGGCAAGAATGATTAGTAATTGCTTGCATGAATAGTTTGTGGCAATAAAGAAGACTTCACAATTTTATATGACATCATACCTAGTCTATTTTCTTGCCAACCGTGCCCAATATAGGGGACTATTCATAGCACCAAATCTAGCTCCAAGCAGGGAATTGAAAGTCTATGACCACTATTCCCAACAATTTTTGAACTTTAAGAAAGACTATTGCAGAGTCAATGATGCCTTCATAGGCCATATTATCAGAATGCTTGGAGGTGACTTCGAAAGAAGGGTCTCACATAGTGCTAATGCTTTCATTTGCCGGTTCAACCTTCTATTCATACAATTTGAAAAGTTTACCTACATTTGAGCTGCGGGTTTCTCAGAGAAACCATATAAGTTGCCCCAACACCCCAATGACCGATTGATACTACTTGAACTCTCTTAGCAACTACAGTGAGCACACGCCCTCCTAAGTGACAAGCATAGTGCGGGGATTCCCTATCCCCTCTCATTCGACCAAGGGATGTATGTACTCCACACATCCCAATGTATTATTCTGATAAAGAACTTATGGAATATAACCTAGAGCTCCACACTGCCCCACCTGGATGGATCCATATAGAAAACTCAAGAAGATGGTCGGGATTGAACATGCCCACTTACATAATGTTGAAGAAGTGAAAATGATGTACTACATGCACATGGTGATGTACTTTTTCAAGAAGGTCAACTTGTTCCCTATGCCAAATCAAATAGTGGAGGATGAAAATATAGTAATTGATCCTTGATACAGTGTAGTTGCCAATTTCCCACTACCATTAATTGACTGGAACGAAGAAGAGGTCAATGACCTCGATATTCTGATGAAGTAAATTGAGGCGAGAACCAAAGAATGGATCGATGGGCAGATCACCCAATTAAACCTACAAGGAGCCACTCTGATCTATGGTGAGCTTGAAGATGAACCAGGAAGTGAGATCGATAGTGGGACAACTGCTGCCCCATTTGGAGAAAACTCAAAATCTCCTCCAATCACTAGGTCAAGAAAGAGAAAAGAAACAGTTGAACGATAGGCTAAGCCCATGGTGTACTCAAGGAAGGCCAAGGAAGGTGAACCTTCAAAGAAATTAAATACATCTAACACTTTTAAGGAGATGCCCACCATCCAAGAGGACCCACTCAATGAAGGATAGGAACTAGATGCCGAGTAGCCAAAGTCCCCACCTGCTGACTCCACCATCGCAATGACCGCTACTGCCATTGCCACTATATTTCCCTTTTGCCTGCTTCTTAGGAAATGGTTGCCACTTCTCCACCCGTAGTGGATATCTAGGTCCACCTTGCTTCCACCCCACCTACCACATAAGTAATGATAATTGATTCTTCCTCTGCCACTACTTCTTCACTCTCCTTCTCCTCCATGTCTCCCTAATCATCTCTTCCATTGACTATTGCAACGATGCCAATACCCACTCTCTCACTCCCAGAGGATTTCACCTAACACATATGTAGAATATCCCAATGGAGCTATCTTGAGTGTTAATGAACCTAACAATAGAGGCTACCTTGGCATAGGTTGTTGCTAATCTCCTAGTCCCTCCTCCAACTGAACTGCCCACAATGGAGGCAACAATGTAAATATTAGAAGAGTTAGAGAAACAAGAAAGGGAGGATTCCAAGGAGATGGAAGAAGAAGCAGATGACTACCATGAGCACCCTGAGTACCAGCACCTAGTGATTGATAAAGTGGTGCATGAAGCAGAAGAGGTAGAATCACAATCATCTAAAGAGGACATTGAGGAGCCAGGCACAAAATATATTGTGGAAACTTTCGACACAGAGCTCGAAGAAGAGTTGGCTCAACAACTCAAGAATGTTAGAGAAGAAGTAGAAAAGCAACCGTTTGATGGAGAGAAGGATGTAGAGGAGAAAGTGGAGGAAGACACTAAGCCTCCAATTGAAGAACAAGATGAAAGCACAAGCACAGTAAAGAGATGCCTCTTTCTGAGGAGCAAGAAAAGGAAAAGGAAGAAAGGAGAAGATAAGCTTGAGGAAGAGGCTGAAGCCGTAAAGAAAGACCCAGAAGCAGAACATCATGAAGAACATGGACATGAGCAAGAAGAAGTAGAGAAAACCACTGAAGGAGAGGATAGCCCAAAAGAGCACATAGCTACCGAATCCCTGGGGAGGGAAACTATATTCATCAAGGATTCTGATGAAGAAGAAGAATAAAAGATAGAGTAGGAGACTCTGGGTAGTAAAGCAGTGGAAATTCAACATACACATGAAGAAGAAGGTGATCATGAATCACCAAAAGGGGAGTCTTAGATGCCTGAATGGCTAGAGAAACAATTAGAAAATAAGACCCCAACTTAAATGGATCCAAAGGTAAGGTTGGAGGCCATCTTGGCTCAAGCCCAAATAAGTACAAAGAAGGAGAAAAATACAAAGGTTAGATCTCATCTGACAATGGATGCGCCTAGATCCAAAACAATGTAGATAGCCACTCCAGTTATGGGAGAAGAGGGGTAAAGTTATAATATTTCTACCCTTGATTTGGGGAAAATAAGGGAACAAAAGATAAACCATCTTGAGGGATCGGTTGCCACTATTGTACATTAGATGAATAAGGACAAGAATTCCAAAGAGGAGTTAAAATCACAAGTGGCATATTTGACAGCTTACATTCAACAATGGTCGTCAGTTGAGGAGCTCTATACCACGTCGTCAACACCACCACAACTGTTGTCCAAGGAACACATTAATAAATTGGAAAGAAGAAAGAATTGGACAAAGGAAATAAAGGATTAGTTCCAATAGGTCCTCTACAATGGAAATATGGGCATAGGCCGCACTATTAGGACCACCAACAAGTTCCTTGAAGTACAAAAGCTACTTGAGGGAATAAGGAAATTATGCACCGACTTCCTAGAGTTATACAAAATCACATATCCCAAGCTTGAGGCTAATCTCAAGATACCTAATAGATCTTAGGAGAAAGAGTTTGCTTTGGTAAAGGACGATCAATGGCTTGTGGAGACCTAGAAGCTAAGGTTAGACCACAAGAAAGAAGTGTTGGAATGAGTGCTTCATGAGGTGGAGCTTGATATTGATTGGGTCAAAAGAAATCAGGGCGGCCTATGAAGAATATCTAAGGCTAATGACAAATTTTGATATGGCTGTCATTGAACTAGACTCGAAGGAAATAAGGCCATACTTACATAAAAGGATGGAAAATGGGACCATAGATGCACTTACACCAGATTTTATGGGTTTGGCTGCACGAGCCTTTTCCCAATCTGAACAAGTGAAAAAGAATGCACAAAAGTATGATAGGGACTATGATGAGCTTACGAGCAAATCCAAGAAATTAAATTTCCAAGTGATCCAATTAGATATATTGGAGTGGAACAAGCTCCACGCATTGATCAACAAGTTTGTGGAATACGCCACTGTGAAGAAGAGCGAGGGAAATCCTATCATAGATGATGAATTCCTCACAAAGTAGTTGCAACAAAAGGAAATCAACAAGAAGGAAAAAGAGCTACACTGTTGCTCACTAGAGGACAAAATAAGCTAAATGACAAAATGTAATTTTAAATTGTAATATAATATTTGGGGGTAGGTGAAACCCTAATTTGTAGTGAATCTTGGCCACACAATGAGATTAAATCTTGGCCATTCATTTTTATTTTTGGACACTATAAATAGGGGGTCTCCTCTCATTTTCAAGAGAGAGTTGAGTTGTTGTAAAGACATGTTGTTGGAGATTTAATAGAAATTCATTGACTTAATGTTAATTAATAAGTAAGTTAATTAATGTTGTGCATTAATATTGAAGAATTCTGTTGTGTGTTGACAACCTTCCTTGTCCATACTTTTTGTTGTTTATTGATGATAAATAGTTGTGTAAAGTTAGTCTGGGAATAAATTAAAAGCCTCACTAAATTTGTATCTTTAATTCATGCTTATATAGAATGAATGGTTGAAAAATCTGTAGTCCTTAGAAGATTGCACTAGTTTCATGAGACTGTGAGGAAACCTAGTTAAGTGGAACTTAGTTTCAGGAAGGTTGTCCATAGTAGGGTCCTCCATTATCACTATCCATTGCTAGTTTCAGGTCTAGGAACTTCCTCTCTTCCCTGCCCTTTTTTCTTTTCTTTAGTAGTGAATTTGAACAAGGTTCATTTCACATTGTAAAGCCAAATCTGAAGTTGAAATAGGAGTTTTAGACTGCTATTCAAACCTACAATAATTGTGCAACAACTTTCCCGTCTCAAGAACTCCATTAGAAGATCCAATTCTTATCCAACTTAACTTACGTAAGTATTCCCTGTGATTACCAACAAGATCACATCAAAACAATTGAGATATTCCAAGAAATTCATGACCTGACACTTGACAGACCTTGGGGTAATTTTCAACAACTTGTTGTTGGAGATTTCCTTTCAAGAGAGGTAGTGCATTCATGTGTTGCCCATGTTGAGAAGGTAGAAAAACACCCATCAACAGTGTTGAGCTCCACTTGGTGGTTTCTCAAAGTGGTCCACTAGCTGAGTGCTAGTGGTACACTAAATAAAGCACTAAGTGCTTTATTTTAAAAGTTCTTTTTATATTTTTATATATTTTTTGAAATTATCATACGGTAGAGTCTAATAGGGTTGTATAGAGCCCTATTAAAATTTGTTTGCCTCAAAAACCTCTAATGCTAAAGTTGAAAAAATTTATAGTCAAAATTCATCAAATCAGCCTCCCAAACATGATGGTGAGTTCTGTTTCACACCAAAGTGCTCCTAAAATTTTCCCGTGCCTCCAAAAATTACAAAAAAAAACCATTGAAAAATACCAAATTTGATCTTGCAACCCTAGATGAGAAACACTCAGAAATGGGGAAAGGGTTCACTAAATCCTTTCTTTGATACCATGTTAGATTTGTGAATAACACAGTGAACAAAACACCTTCCACACAAGAGCTATGCAAAACAAAGATTTTCTATTCCTCAAAAAGAAAATACTTATAGAATGAATAATACTGTAAGAGAGAGAATTCTTTATAAGAGAAACCCTAATGATAAAGGGATTAGACCATGACAAGTGTCAACATCCTATATGATGAGACAAAATGATCTAATATTAGCTCTCTAATTAACATAAATAAAGCATTGAGTTAACTAATAAAGCAATCCTAAGTTTAGCTTAAGTGCATGAGAATTAGAATAATAATTAATTAAAGATTAATTAATATTATCTAATACATGATAACTCTAACATCACTTTCCCTTAGTCTTACTAATAATCGGGAAAGTAATGATTTTGCATGCAAGTTTGAAATGTGTCCCAACTTAAAAATTCCCATTTTTTTTTCCAAGCAGGATTTTTTTTCATTTCTAATTTTCATTATGCAATCTTTCAAGAAGCTCTTTCATTCTCAATAAAAAACTAGCAAACTATATAGCCATACTAGGTCTTTACATGTAATTTTCTTCAATATTTTTGAATGGTGGCTTCATTGGATTGTAAAAATAAATAGAAACAAAGAGACAATAGTCTCTTTGGAGGTTTTCAAAGGCTTCCAAAGGGCTTCCAAAGGATTCCAAGTGATTTTGTTCTTGTAATATTGTTCCCTTTCTCCTTTGTATTTTTCATGTTGTTATTTACCATTTTCTATGTTCTAGCATAGCGTGTTTAGGATTTTACATTTATTTCACTTACTCTCATTTTTAAATTTGAAGCATTATTCTTTTTCATTTCAAAATTATAAAAAATCTAGGGTATTGTTGAGGTAGAAATACCAAAGTGGGGGTTTGAATGAGACAAGTCCCTTAATAGCGATGAAGCAATTTTATTTTCCTTTCTTGTTTGTATATCTTTGTTGGATAATAATTGTCATTCAATGATATCCTCTCCAACCTTTCCTTTTCAATTTTAATTTCATTTTTTTTTATTTAAATATTGAAGTAGTTACTCTCACTATTAATCATGTTATCTAGGATTTGTGTACTTTAAAATTGTGTCTTATATTTTGTGTATATAGGAAGTATATCTATACCTAATAACTTATTTTTTATAGTCCATTTAGGTTGGAAAATAATGTGATGCAAAGAAATTTGTGAAGTGTGTTGGTTTCCAAGGTAGATTCTTCAAACAAACAAATCCAATTTCTCAATGATTAGTATTTTATATTTCTATTAACTAAAAGTTGTAATACTTCCTTTGTGAAAATGTATTTTCATGAGTTTGTTGTAATCAATAATTTGGGCTTTTAATTTGTAATTTTCTATTTAATTTAAACTTTATATAAAAAGGATAATCAAAGTAGACTTCAGTGAAACTTAAGCTATCAATTTATCCTACTATAGATAGTCAAATTGAGTTTCAAAGAAGATTTTTCTTTGAAGTAGTTAATTTTTCACTCCTATACAATTTCATATGGATTTATTTGTATTGTATGATTTAAAATTGTTAGGATTAAGGTATCATTATCTTTATAAATCTTATGTATATTATGTGTCCAACAATATTGGAAGCTGTATTGGATGCTATAGGTTAAATTGGAGAAATAATTTATAATTTAGATTCTCTTATGATCTTGCTATTAGTTGTTATATGAATTCATGAGGTAGGTGGAGCATTATGGTGGCAGTTATATTTACTTTGGACTGATTTAAGATATATTTCCAATTCTAGGTGCTAGATGAAGGAGTGGAAAAACTTCTCATAATGGATGGGAGCCACATTTATTAGTAAAAACCAAAATAAAGTGCTAAACTTGAGGATGTGATTCTTCAAGGAGTTATGCTTCAATGATTCCTTTGTGGTTACATTTTCTATTCAAGGATTCATTAATTGAGTCCATTTGAAGTCACTTACTTATTGGATTTACTATTCTGGAAAGATGCTCTCGAAGGTGAGTGTGAAGTTTTTTGAATGATACCATGGTTTTTGGTATCCATTATTTTTCTTAAACCATTTATGGTTTTGGCCTCGTTTTTCCTATATATTAATGTTATGAGAGTAGTTTGATAGTATTATTTATAGGTATAAGAGATTTTATAGAATGTTCTCAAAGTATAATGTATCAATTGATATTGTATCATGTACATTGAATTTTAATACATACTTGTCATGTTTCTTTGGTGGAATTTTTTCCTAAAAGGGTCTTCAAAAACCTTGTGTTATTATAGTTTGTTGATTTTATTCATATTTCTTAGTTGCGCATCTTCACATAATCTCTTATGGTAATCCACTAGTGAAGATTTAATTAAAATATTTTTCACCTTATTTCTTGACATCCACCACTCATTTGAATCATAGTTCAAACTTGTTGAATTCAATCATGCTCACATACTCATACACACAAACAACTAGGGGAAACTATAATGACATATTACATATACAAAGATACATGAGGCTAAACACAAACTATCCTCCCAAGCTTCTCAAAAACTCAAGCACATACAATTATCATTGGGATTTCACCCCCTTGATCATTTGAGCTAAAACTTAATCCTTCACTCAATTTCCCTATTCTTTCCCACTTTATTAGGTTCATCTAAGTTTTCCCTCTTCACTCAATTTAATTAATTTTTCCATTTCATTGAGTTTAATCTAAGTTTTCCCACTTCAATCAATTTATCTTATTGTAAGAGAGGGGGATCACCATGTGCAAGGCCCTAGGTCATGGAAGGCCAAGATGTAGAAGGATGCCCTAACTTACCTTAGCTAAACGGGGTGTTAGGATATGAGGATGAGACTGATGAGTACTATAAATTCCTACAACCACTGCAATCTAGAGATTCGAAATGAGGCTAGGCGAGCTAGTTTTTGAGCTCAACATTGTATCTTGGATAGCTCTTTGTTTGAGGACAAAAGCGTAGTTATGGGATGACAACACGATGCGCTAGTGTCCGTATGAACAGAGGACCAAAAGTACAATGTGGACTATCAAAAAGCAAGCTAGCAACCTAGCTAGCAACTTCTAAAAGAGCAAAACAACACTATTAAATATGAAAAGTACAAATGAATGTGATAAAACAAATATACCAAAGCGAAGATGATTTCATAGAAGAGCCTATTCGCCAGCTAGCTACACAAAGCATGTGCACCTACACACAAAAAGAGGAAATTTCTGGGTGGCTATATAGGGGTTTGCCTTAGTCAAAACCCTGTTTAGGTGTTTCCACCTCCACAGACAACCAAGAAAGTGAGATAAAGAAATAAAGTAGTAAAGATCACTAAAGAACTAAAAAATAGTAAATGTGCTCACTCAAACAAGTGATAGGGGAGAGGAAAGGGAGCTTACCACCTCCACCAAGAGCACTCAAGGCTGCTTGGGGGAGAAAATGAGAGTACTCAAGCCTCAACTGCAATGGTGTTTGTCCCCAACTTGCTCTACCAAAGTGATGGAGTAATGAATTTGCTGCAATGAGGTGCAATGGTGTTGTTAAAATTCTTGAAGTGAATGCAAAAGAGTGTGTTGAAGCTTGTGAATGAAGTGAAGAAGTTTGTAGAAGATGAAAATCTTGTTCAAGGAATGAATATGAAGGAGAGATGAAGAAAAACAACCATATTCGGGGTAGTTGGCCAAAGGGGGCATTACAACTTGACTACCAATGAGAAGTGTAACATATTTGGAGGTTCAACCGTAGGAATCTACTAGGGATGTAAGCACACCACATGGATTTCTACGTGTCACACAAACATCCCTGATAGAAACACCTCCATTGATGCTCAAAACAGGCACCAAGTGTGACAAAAGCAACCAACTTAGGTGGAATTAAGCCTCTGAACTTGGTTTTATAAAGTGGAGGAGGAAAAAAAGGGGATTTGCACATGGGGTACAAAATCACTCCTCTACATTTTTCCCCCACTTTAGTGAGCACGAGTACTGGTGAGTTCTCGGTAAAGTAGATCAAGGAAGGAGTAAGGTTATAAATGTATACCGGAACCATCGAGGAAGTAGACCATGATATGGTGAACCTGAAGGTGTAGGGCAAGTGAAGGACTTCATAGTTGCTCAAAGCTATGAAGTTGAAGGAAGAAAATGCCTTATAGGCCTACAGACTTGCAAGGAAGGTGTCCCCCAAAAACTCTAGCATGGAGGATACCTCATGAAGCAAGCACCTTACAGGCCTATACACCTGCAAGGAAGGTGTCCCCCAAAAACTATAGCATGGAGGAAACCCAAAGGAAGATCCCTACAAGGAAGGTATCCCCCAAAAACTCTAGCATGGAGGAAACCCGATAAAGCGGACTTTGCAAAGTCAGGAAGTGGTCATGTAGGCAAGTAAGTGGACAGTCACACAAATCATTAATAATTTAGAAATCTTTCAAAGAGGTCCCTCAGGAACCCTTCAAAAGGAGAGGGTTCCACTCAAGGGATGCACTATTTGAAAGGTGAGGTCTAGTCAGGCTGCCCCCAAGCCAGACACGAATGATTTCACTCAAGATAAGATCTTTCAAAGGGGATCCATTGGGAACCCGCCATGAAGAAGGGGGTCCACTCAAGGGACAAACAGTTTGAAAGCAGATGTTTTGTTTCTTAGATCGATCCATCATCAAGGGATCCTTTCAAAATATGTTCAATTCATCAAGGGATTCGAAAGGAAGAATATTCCTCCACGCGAGGGGAAGGTCAAAGCTATTCCCACTTCGGAGGAAGGTTTTCATGTCCTTTCCTTACAAACCCGTGATGAAGGAAACATGTTCTGTTAGGGTTCCAAGTTGTGAATGTGATTTTGAAGAAAGGTTTGTGAAGATTTTCAAGAAAATATTTGTTGGCAACAAATGCAATTTCTAAAAATTGAAATGTTGAAGAAAAGTTTTGTTGCACATGAAAGGGACAACTTAAGTAAAGAAGAGAAAAATATAAAGAGAAAGAAAAAGAGAGAGACAACACGAACAAGGGGCATAGGGGGTTCTAGTTTAGTGGGGTCAGATCTATCCAAGCTCATATAAATAATAGGTAACTGCAGTGCATGGTGAAATACATCAATTCCCAACCAGATCAGGAAGAATACATGAAAAACAAAGTAAAAATAAAAAATTGGGTCAACATGGAAGGGAAGCCTAAATTCCCACAATGCTTTGCATCATCCCCAATTTATCAAAAATTAAGCACAAACATGGAAGAATGATGATACAAATAGAAGAATGTTTACGACACAAAAACCATGCCTATATCCAAGTAGCAATAGGAGTGACAAGGGTCATCTAGGCACACATAGCACGATCACGAGGAAAAAACATCACAAAAGTACTCACACACACACACAAAAGATCAAGAAGAGGTCTCCTCCTAACACTAATCGACCAAGAGGTCATCTGCTTCCCATTATAGATCATCATAGGGGGAAGGAGGACAAGCCTACAATGGTGGGATGTTAAGAGGAGGAGCATCTGGTCCCCCCACAATAAGGGCCAAGGAAGAAGGCCTTGCAAGGTCTTCTTCACTGAGCTCTTGTGGAGCTAAGGTCAGTGACTTCATGAAGATCACTGATAAGGCTAGAACTTCATCCACACACTTAAACATGCACCCTACAAGAGCATCATGTTGAAATTTAGTAGACAGGGCCGGTGCACCTGAGATTCACTGCTAGGCTCACCGAATGATTCAAGAACATTGAAAAACTCAAGAGAAGTCAAGACTGGTTCTGTCACCAAGACAAAAAAAGTCAATGTAGGGCCACCTTAAAGAGAAGGAAGGCTCCTCTTACATCCTTCACTACTAGAAGGACCACACTCCACCTTTTGCTTCATTGGAGGAGATGAACTCCCCACAGACGAGGCTAAAGGTGTGGAGGAAGAGGAGGAAAGAACCACAACAAATACAAACAAAGTATTAATCATATCCACGGGCTTTGGGAAAGGATGGATATCTAGAATGGACATCAGTAAAGGCAGATCCACCAAAGGGGTGATGAATACCTGTACCCCCTTGGGATTAGGTGCATTCATTCTTGCAATGGAAACCAAAAGTGGTGCAAGACTATACCAAAGAGAAGCAAAAAGAAGGGAAGATGATGACACTACAAGAGGTGCTAAAGCAGGGGTGGTCGCTTCTACCTCCTTCCTTTGTGAGGTGGCCTGCTCATCCAAGAGATCCTCTTTCTAGTACTTACACTCGTGCACAAGTCAGTTTCTACAACTCTTGGAGTTGGAGGCCAGAGGCTGTAAAGGAACAAAAGGCTCCTGCTCAACCATGGGAATGTCCACTACAACCGTTTTTGGCGAAGGAATGAATTTCTGAATGGGAACAAGAGGAAAATTTTGAGGAGAAAGGGGAGTCAGATCAAGAGCCTCGGTAGTAGGCCTCTTCCCATTCGCTACTTTGGGAGAAGGAGTGGTAAGAGGCCATGGAGGTAAAGACAAAGAGGACTCTCCACGGGAGACCTTCTTCCTGTTATATCAAACAAGTCTAGATTCCATTAGCAGAACAATAAGTTTAAATGCAAGACGCTTAGGATTTTTCCAAGTGGGCACCATAGGATTCTCCTACAAGTGAGGAGAAAAATCTGATGGTACCACAGCAGAGTGAGATGGAGCGTTAGATTGACCGGCGGAAGAGGAAGGGGGATCGTGAGACCGCTTCTCTTCTTCCTTCCTTCATGCCTTAGTGGAATCGTTGTCAAATTTTAAACAAGCCCTATGTGAAATAGCATAAGGAAAGGGAGGGTATCTCACTTTTGGCCTCAAGCGCCCTTTCTTATAATTCTGATATGTTTGGTGTAGAAATTTCGTCCTAGGTGGGAGAGGACCAATGGGTGTAGGTCAAGACTAGTCCAAGGAGTAGCTACCATGAGCAACCAGTGGTCTATAACCAATGTCATGGATTATGTGTATGGAACCCCCATGGATAAATTTTAAGTATTTATGCACGACCGAGGGTACCGCTTTCATCGCCACCAACCAAGGGATACCCAATTTCACCCTAAAGAGCTTGGACCTAGGGATATGTCAAACAAGAGTTTTACAGATTTAGGTCCTACCAAGACCAACAAGAAAATACTAACCATAGGGGGCATGGAAAGCCTGTCATGTGTGTGGATGGTACTCACAGGTGCATCATACCCATCTTTATGTAAGAAATTAATCAGCATGATCTCCTTAGTTATTATGTTTAGTTGTGACGTTGGATCAATGAGAACACTTGATATGATGTTTCTGTTGATCCACACGAGGATGTAGAGAGGAGATGGTTCCCTATTGAAGCCCATCAATAGGTCCTGTAGAGTGAAGATTATACCAGTACCACTATCCATAGGATGTGCAGAGGGGATAGGTTGATGCAAAAAGGAGGCCATTACACACACTAGACAATACTTTCACAGAGTCCCTAAAGGTAAAAGGATAAAACTGTGACCCAATTAAGGTTTCATTATGCAATACCTTTGGAACCTTCCAACTATGCCAACTAGGGGTCATAGGTTGGGTTGTAAGGAAACAACCTTACAACACTCGCACCTACAACACTCCTAGAGTACGAGCAAAAGAGTTGTAAGTATTGCAAAAACAAAACCAAAATAGTTCACATCAAGTTTACCAAAAATGTAATAGAGCGAGACCACCACATGAAAAGCCCTAGGTCATGGAGGGCTAAGATGCGGAAAACTGCCCTAACTTACCTCAGCTAAATGGGGTGTTAGGATATGAGGATGAGAATGATGAGGACTATAAAGTCCTACAACCACTCTGTAATCCCAAGATTCAAAATGAGGCTAGGCGAGCTAATTTTTGAGCTCAACACTGTATCTTGGATAGCTCTTTATCCGAGGATGAAAGCACAGTTTTGGGATGATAGCGTGACACACAAGCATATCTTAGGTGCGCTAGCATCTGTATGACCGGAGGACCAAAAGTACAATGTCAACTATCTAAAAACAAGCTAGCATCCTAGCTAGCGACTTCTAAAAGAGAGAAACAACACTATGAAATATGAAAAGTACAAACAAATGTGATAAAACAAATATACCAAAGCGAAGATGATTTCGTAGAAGAGTCTATTCACCAGCTAGCTCCATAAAGCACGTGCACCTACACATATAAAGAGGAAAATGTTGGGTGGCTATATAGGTGCATGCCTTAGTCAAACCCCCATTTAGGTGTTTCCACCTCCATGGATAGCCAAGAAAGTGAGATAAAGAAACAAAGTAGTAGAGAGCACTAAAGCACTACAAAATAGTAAATGTGCTAACTCAACCAAGTGATAGAGGAGAGGAAATGGAGCTTACCACCTCCACCAAGAGCACTCAAGGCTGCTTGGGGGAGAAAATGAGAGTTCTCAAGTGTCTACTGCAATGGTGTTTGTCTCCAACTTGCTCTACCGAAGTGATGGAGTGATGAATTTGCTGCAATGAGGTGCAAGGGTGCTACTAAAATTCTTGAAGTGAATGCAAAAGAGTGTGTTGAAGCTTATGAATGAAGTGAAGAAGCTTGTTCAAGGAATGAATATGAAGGCAAGATGAAGAAAAATGGCCATATTCGAGTCAGTTGGCTGAAGGGGGCATTACAACTTGACTCCCAATGAGAAGTGTAATGCCTATACAAGTTTAGCTGCAGGAATTTTCCAGGGATGTAAGCGCACTGTGTGGATGTCTGAGCATCACGCGGGTGTCCTCAACATAAATACCTCCACCGATGCTCAAAAAAAGCACCAAGTGTGACAAAAGCATTGGGCTTAGGTGGAATTAAGCCTCTGAACTTTGTTTTCTAAAGTGGAGGAGGGAAAAAAGGGGATTTGCACATGGGGTGCAAAATCACTCCTATACACTTACAATAATTTATTATCTCCCCTTGAGCCACATAGAGCCTCAACATACTAGATAAATCACACATGAAATTACACACACCAAATTCATTTTCACAAGATTAACATTACCAAGCCTAATAAAAAACATACACCTAATCAAATTATATATAGTTTCCCTATTTGTTATAATTTTCTCTTCATTCAAATTTTGTACTCAAATACTTCTAGCCTACTTATACAATTTATTTGAGCTCTTCCCTTATTTTTCTCATTAACAATACATTAATTCCATAGAATGATAATCTAAGATTTTCTTGTCAAATTTTTTCATTCCTTGGGATTTTCATACCATTGAAAATTCTTGACTTCATTTGATTAGTTGTTCTCTTAGCAATACATTCAAGTGGATAATTTCATCTTCTCCCATGCACATAAAATTTTCTTAACATCCCCATTATCTTGAGGCACATTATTATTGGTCTATGTTATGTGCCACTTAGATCATGAAATCACAATTTGTTTGTTTTCATCCTCAATCAACACCTAGCCTCTCTATTTTTCCTTATCATCCTACTTATGCATTCTCATTCATCACCAAGACAAAAAAATTCCTAAAGTTGTATAATCTATACGAGTTTTTTTCCTGCACACTCAAAAAATTATTAAAGCATTGAGAACCATATAAAATTTTAAAAACCACCATTAAAAATATTAATCTAATTTTTGTAATAATCTAACAATCATTTTCAATTATCATTACTTTCTATTATTTTATTTATATGAACAAGGCATATACTATATTTTATTTTAAAAAAACATAATGATACACTACTCACAAAAAGAGGTGGGTGGTAGAAAGACACACCCTTAAAGTTTAGGCATGACCAAGTTCAAGCAAGAGATGAAAATAAGCAAAAGGTAGAGATTGATTAACAATAAACATAATAAAACCACTAAGTGGCAAGAGTAGTACTTGTAGGAGGGGGATCACAATCATTAGGTTTATCCCATACATCAGTTGGACCATCATCAATAGGCTGCTAACTAGTAAGAGAGTGTAGCCTCCTCTTGAGTTTCAATATTTTAAAAAATACAAATTCAATTCAAGTGCATCTTTTTTAGTTGTTTGACTAATGTTCACTTTTCTTTATCATAGACTAAAGCTAAGAATTTTTCTAATGGTCTTATGCAGATCCAAGTGAAAATTTGTAAAGTTGCATTCAAATTTGTATATTTGTAGGAGTTTTTTTACTACTAGGATAATCGTCTCTACACTTTTGATAAAGTCCAAATCCCTACCAAATAAAATCATAGATAAGGGATTTCAACCTCGAGATTTTAGGGATCATGCTTCCTATGGATGGTCTCATCCTTCTTAACCACCTTTCATCTCTTCTCATAAGTACAATACTCTTAACATAAAGGAGGGGTAAAAATATTATTAAATCAAGAAGTACAAAGCTAGGACATTGCATAGCCCTATCAAGCTCCACCAAGTGATCCAACAATTGAGATAGTTTTGGGGCTAACTGACACCAGTCCGCTATATTCCAATCATGAATATGATTAGAATCCCATTTAGCCAAACAATCAGCAACACCATTCCATTCTCTAGGAATATGAACAAAAGCAACAAACTCCAAAGAAGCACATAGGTTGAGAATATGATCAACAATCAAAGCCAAATGCCAGCTAACATCCTCTAAATGCCACCTATTCAACAAGATCACCACAACTTGGGAATTAGACTCACATATGATCCTTTGCCACCCCAATTAAATTCCATGCTCCATAGCCAATAAAATGGCCTAAGCCTCCATTAAATTATTGGTATGAAAACCCTTATAAACAGAGAAGATAAACTGAACATCTCCAAAGCTATACCGATCGACACCACCAATTCCAGCATGACCAGGGTTTCCTCGAGAAGAGCCATTCATGTTGATTTTAAGACACCTTGAGGTGGAGGAGACCATCTCCCCTCCCTATTCACCTTCAGGGTAGGATGTCTACATCTATTGTGCATGAGTTGGCATTGCAGAGGAGGAAGATGAAGATGATTACAACAACCAACATCACAAGGATCCACTAATGCATTCAGATCACACTTAGCTACAATAGTCTCTCCCAAAGAATGCAAAATTTT
Source organism: Sequoia sempervirens (assembly GCA_007258455.2). Taxonomy (NCBI): domain Eukaryota; kingdom Viridiplantae; phylum Streptophyta; class Pinopsida; order Cupressales; family Cupressaceae; genus Sequoia; species Sequoia sempervirens. Next base: position 328,170,917 of record VDFB02000015.1, on the reverse strand, counting down.
CCACCACAAATGAGGGGCCACCAACATCACATCCTGAAAAATCTGATGATTCCTCTCCAACCAAAGGTTCTAGATAATAAAGGATGGGCCAAGAGCCCAAGCAACTTGAAGAAACGAAGTAGAAATAGGAGCCCTACCCCACCAATCCATAAACTCAACCAATGAGGAAACATGCCATCAAGGTGTATTCCACACCCTCCACCAAAAATACCAAACATCCCTAGCATAAGAACATTGGAAGAAGAGATGAGAGACACTCTCCTCATAGTTACGACACAAAACACACATTAAAGGGCCTTAGAAACCATGCTTACATAAATTATCCCAAATAAGACACCAATTTTGAGCTACTAAACACATGAAGAAATTACACTTGGGCCATGACAACTTGTGCCAAACTTGCTTCCACCAAGGGACCTCAATATCCCCAAACAACTACCTAACAAGCTATGTATAACTAGAAGAAATAGAGTACTTCCTAGACAAATAAGAACCATCCCAATCCTTGCCGGTATTGGCATGGTGTAATGGTTTAAAGGTGGCATTGCTGTTCTTGCCACCAAGGTTCAAACCCCATTGGGGTGGTATTGTTGAATGGTTGTATTCTGGTTCATAGCTCCGGTCAAAAGCGTTTACCCCTTGAATTAAAAAAAAAGAACCATCCCAATCCAAGAAATCAAGTCCTCTCAAAGAATTACAAGCACGGGAAGCCAAAAGCTAAGGTAGCTCACGCCTATCCTCCTCAGACTCCCCAGGTGGCCACTTAGAAGGATGCTTCCAACAAAATCTTATAGCTGATCCACAATGTTGTGCAACTAAATAATGGTCAATGGTATCCCAGCCACCCACAGTAAAAAAATAAAAAAGGGACTGGAGGTGAGGAAAAGTAGAGAGAATAGGTGGGTGACCATCCCAAGAATCTAACCAAAAAAGAGCCTATGACCCCTGAATGAAAAATCCAAAAAAGCACACGCTTAATCAACTATGCCCCCACTTTCAAAGTATGCCAAATCATAGAACCACTCCCCTCCAGAGGATAGTGAGGAACCTCAAAAGAAGCCACACCCTTAAGATATTTAAAGTTGGTACACCAACGCAAGTAAAGCTTAGCAGTAAGGACTTGCCTATTCAAAATAGCAGAACGTAAACCAAGACCACCCTCTTGCTTTGGTCTACACACATATTCCCACTTAACAAGGCTCCACTTAGTAGACATCAAGTTACCACTCCAAATAAATTTACATGAGAGAGCATCAAATTCCCTAAGGAAATACATAGGGGCCACTTGAACAAAACATCTATAGATGGGAAGGCCCTGGATAACTGACTTGAGAAGAGTCACAATAGCAGTGTAGAAAACCACTGATGAGTCCAATGAGTTACCTTCTGCTTCATTTTATCAAGTAACATCTACTAGGAGGACCTAGGCTAATGACCGATAGCAAGAGTAATACCCAAATAGAAAAAACGGAAGAGACCCTATTTGAAACCGCAAAATAGCTGCAATCTGCCACTGAATAGCTTGAGGGGTATTAAAGAAGAAAATAGAAGACTTATGCTCATTGAATTTCTGACCTGAAGTAGCAAGGTAGATATCCAAAGCTTTCCTAAAGGATTCATCTTCCCAAATATGACCCAACCACATAAGAGAGGTGTTATCCACAAACTAGAGATGAGAAAGCGTTGGCATACCCAAACCCCACTGCCAACCATGAATCCAGCCTTGAGAAACCCAAAATTTAAGAAATCGACCTAGCCCCTCCACCATTGTAATAAATAGATAAGGAGAGAGAGGATCCCCCTAATGAAGGCCCCTGGTAACACAAAAAAGCTCTAAAGGTTCACCATTCACAATAACCGAAAATGAAGAAGAAGTCACACAACTCATAGTCCAACTCACCCAATCAAAAGAAAAAGCAAAGGCCAACATAATTTTTTGTAGAAAACTCCATTTAACTCTGTAATAAGCTTTGGCCATAGCCAACTTGATGAACATAGACCTATCCTTAGAGGTTGCCATGGAATGAATGACCTCAGCGGCTACCACCACCCCATCCAAAATTTTATGACTCACCACAAAGGCTCCTTGCTCCTCAAAAATGAAAACAAGAAGACAAGGTTTAAGCCTCTCAGCAATCAATTTTGTAATAATCTTATACACCACATTATAGAGCACAATAGGTCTAAAGAATCCAAGCCTATCAGCACCTTCCTTTTTAGGAATGAAAACCAGAAAAGTAGCATTCAGGGCTCGAAGCATCTGCTTATTATGAAGAGACTCCTGGACAACCTCCAACAAATCCAACTTCACAATATCCCAAAAACTCCTAGAAAAATTCAACTGGTAAACCATCAGGGCCAGGAGCTTTCCCCTTATTCATCCCAAACACAACCTCCTCCACTTTAGACAGAGTAATCAAACGAGTTAGAGAAGAATTCAAATCATTAGAAATCAAAGAAGGAATGCAAGAAAGAACCATATTCTCATCAACCTCAGTAGGAAATGAATCCTCAGTAAACAAAGTAGAGTAAAACTGACGAGCCTCTCTAGACAAAACCTATTGTGAAGAAATCAAAAGACCCTCAAAATTAACAAGAGAAGAGATAAAAAAATTATTCCGATGAGCTTGTACAAAATGATGGAAGAAAGCAGTATTCCTGTCACCCTCTTGAAGCCAGTCAATTCTAGCCTTTTGCTTCTAGAAAGTATCCTCACGAAGCTCCCACTCCACAAATTTTAGAGCCTGGGACTCAGCATGTCCAACAGCCTCCAAAAATCCCAAATCTTGAATTTGATAAGTAATAGCAACAAGACAATCCTACATTTACCTTTTCATGGCACAAATATTTCCAAAACATGACCTATTCCATTGCTTAAGATGATACTTGATATATTACAACTTCTTAACAAGAGAATACATAGTTGTACCTTACGCAGGGGCTCCATCCCGCCACCACTGAGCAACAAGATCATACAAGGACAAATTGTGAAGCCACATAAGTTGAAATTTGAAAGGAGGATAGGGAAAGAAGAAGCTGAAAACTTAATTGGCCAATGATCATAGCCACACCAATCAAGAATCTCAGAGCAAGTAACAATGCTACCACCCACCCAAAAACTAGAAACAAGAAATCTATCCAACCACTTAGATATCTCTTTTGGCACACTCCATCTATTATTCCAAATGAATATTCCATTAGAGGGTTTGACATCAACAAGAACAAGAGAATCCACATTTTCACGAAAAAGATTTGAAGTAGGACCAAGCCTAGGCAACCCCCCTCTTTTCTCCTCCAAACACAACACAGAATTGAAATCACCAGCTAAGATCCAAGAAAGATAAGGAGCACAAGACCTAACATACCTGATATGGACCCAAAGCTAGATTTTACCATGGATGTCAATCAGAGCATAAACATTACTGACCAAAATAGTCTCACCAAATTCCAAAACTGAAGCCACCATAGAAATAGAGGAATGGCTATAAATCCACCAATGAGGAACAATCTTACATGGATCCTAGAAAAGAGCCAGACCTCCAGAGTTTCCCCTAGAACCAATACACTAACATTGACCAGAAAACCAAATACGAGGAGCATACTGAAGCATGAAGTCCACCAGAGGCTTGGTCTCCTGAACACAAAAGATGTCTGGAGAATGAACCACAATCAAATCCTAAATAGCCTTTTGATTGGGGGTGCTATTTAATCCCCTTGCATTCCATGAAAGAATAATCATGAGGAAGGTTGAGAGAAGTGGGAATCAATGGTCCTAATAGACCCAAATTCCACTAGCAAATCCCCAGTAGATTTAATCTTGTCCATATCCTTCTTACGACCAGCTTTAGAGGAATTTTCAAAATGACCCTTCTTAAGGAGGCGTTGTAGCACCCCCAGCCTAGGAGATGATCCTCAACCTTTACCTAAAGACAACACCTCCTTATCTAAATCTGCTAATACAATATCATCCTACAAACCCGCAGAGGCACCAAAAAGCATAAAATTCCCCTGCTCCAAAGCCAAAGAATTATCCTTAACAACAATTGTTTGCTCCAGCCCTGTATCCATACCAGTGGCCCTAGAAGAAACCTTAGTAGGAATCCCCTCCTGCAAAGCCTGATTATCCAAGACCTCAAAATGATTGAATCCTTGATCATTCTATTTATCCTTATAGGGCTGCTTCTGACCACTCCCTTTAGCCCTCAGCCTAACAGGATGAAGCCATCCTTATCGGGCCCACCCTCAACCACATACACCTTTCCTTTATCTCCCTTCTCCAAAGGCCCTGATGAAGGAGGAGAAGAAACCCTAGCCACTCTAGGTGCCCGAGGACATTGGCACTGAAGGTGTCCATACTCATGACAAAAATGACATCAAAAAGGAAGGGACTCATAATATAGCTGTTGAACCCATAAAGCAGAGCCAAGAAAATTTCCAAAGAATTTGATAATGGATTATTTAAGTTAATTTCAACAAAAATACGAGCAAAAAAAAATACCTTTTTATCCAAAGTATTATGAGTGATGGAAGTCGACTTCCATAAGTACAATACTCTTAGCTAACTAGATTTTAGAAAATTTCATAATTGTTTTCAAAATATGTCTTAATCCTTAATCATTATCATAACTCATTTAACTTTCATAAAGCATTAATCATAATTCTTAAAAGAAGACACATTTAGATATCAATAATTTATTAGTCTATAAAACAAATTTACCATAGTTTGTGGCATTAAGATTTATGATGCATGAGGTCCATAGGATTTCATCCACTCTCTTTCCTTTCCAAAAATTAGGGAACACTTGTGTTTTACAACACGTCAAGAGAATGTGGTTATTCCGAGCACTTCTCATTTGAGATACTATTCGACATTTGGACTATTGAAGCTTGGTGATAGATTAATGCTATGTATAATAGATTTACAATGACAGTTTAAAATTTTAATAACTAAGGATTTTGTAGGTAGTATTGTTCTCAGATATTAGTCCAAGTGTAGGATAATATGAGCTTTGTATTAAGGTCATACAGTAACTAAAAACAAAGGAGCATGAGTATAAGAAGGTGAAATGACAAAAGATTTTTTTTGCAGAATCATGGATAACACTAATTTTGCTTCCAACAAGGCAAAATTCTGACCCACACATTTAGTTGGACCTGTTCGAAAGGGAATGAATTCCATTGGATGTTTTGTGGCCTTTGCAACTCCTTCACTAAATCTCCCTGGGTTGAAATCGTTGGCATCATCTCCCCACAAAGTAGGATCATGGTGAATTGTAATGATTGGAAGCTCAAGTTGAGTGCCTGTAGGAATTTGAGATTCTTGCAAGATTTGTTGGTGCACATGCCTGTCGCAATACAACCACTACAAGTGGATAAAGTCTCAATGCCTCATTTATGATCATTCCCACCTACAAGACAGTCATACAATATTTTAAGAGACATTAAAAATACTGATTTTGAATTCAAATCCCAGTACTTTTTTACTATTTAAATTGGGTTTTCCTTCGCACTACATTCTTTGAAATTGTTTCGCCAACATAATATGAGTAAATTCAAATAATGTCTCTACTTTTTGTTTCGTTTCTTAGACCAATTGCTCACCTACTACTAATTGTTATAATTTTAACTTCTTTAATATCATTTCTCAAAGGCCCTATATCTGCGATTGAATTTTTTTTCCTATATATTTAAGTTTACAGTAACTGAATCTATGTTTCTCTAAGGATGTAAGAAAATACCTCATGTACAGGGAAAAGTAGAGGCTTAAAATTCAGTTTATTAGAGCCATCGAATGGCCCCTACTCTAATTTATTATTTTACTAATTTTAAAATACTTTATGATAATCACATGGAAATTTCAGTCTCTGTTAGATGGTTCTTACAATTTTGAGGTGAATTAAGTTGTCTGCATCTGGATAATTGTTTCTCCCACATGCTTCCACCACCTCTCTACGACCTCACTCTTGCCAATCTTGATGTATGCTCAACAATATTATGCTCCATCTCAAGAGGAGTGATGTCGTTTCATGACTACCAAAGTAGAAAGTCTTACATTCATCAATGACTTCCTCTGTAATCAGGCTTGCATTACTTTTTAAATTGACTCCCACCTGCTTCTTGCTCTCAGACATCATTATACCAAGCAGATCGACACCATAGCTACATGTTTTTTCCTTTTCAACAGTCTTTTCCCTGACATCGATAACTTGTCTTACACATCTTCTTATTTCTTTCTCCACATTCCAAGGTTGCCTATTCTTTGTAGTAGGCAGAAACCTGATAAGAGGAGTCACTTTCAGACATTACGCACCCATGTAAGAAATGAAAAGATGTTATAGATTATATAGATTATGTTTACTTCATAATATGAATAAGTTATTTTAAAGTATCAAGGCATTTATCTAAGTTGGTTTAATTAATACATTCTAAGTTTTGACCAATTTTTGAATATTCGGGAAAGATTTTTTGTTCTAACACCCTTAATCCCTGTTAGATCAAAACAATTAGGCTCTAAATTAGGTGCAAAAATAGGGTCTAAAGTAGGTGCTAAATTAGGCATTACATCAAGTGCTAATATGGGCGCTAATGTAGGCACTAACCTAGGCGCTAATGTAGGCACTAGCCTGGGCGCTAATTTAGGCGTTAATCTGGGCACTACTCTAGGCATTAATTTTGGTGCTAATCTTGATGCAAATTTTGGCATGAATCTAGGAGCTACTCTAGGCAATAATTTTGGTGCTAATCTTGGTGCTAATTTTGGCGCTAATGTAGGTTCTAATTTGCGCCTAATTTAGCTCCTTCTTGTCCTGATTGGTCCAAAAAATGCCAAAAATAGTGCCATCCCAATAAATAACACTAAATTTTTCAAAAAAATAGAGAAAAATACATTAAAATAGTGGGCGAAAGCAAAAAATGGGGAAAAAAGGGACCTAATCATAGGGATTTGATGTAGTGATTTGTGCCAAAATAGAAAGAGCAGAAAAATGCATCTTCATAAGTTCAATGAAGAATCCAGAGAATAAAAACTTGTGTACCCCTATCACAAAGCAACTTGAGATTATCATGGATCTTGAATTCATAGAAAATGAATCATGAGATGGCATGGTGAACACCTCCTTAGGTATCTTAGTAGCAGTACCCATGGATGGTGAAGAAAGGGTATGAAGATCAACATTGTGCATCTATAATAGATCCAGAGCCCAGTAGCTAACTTTGAAGAACACCAATAGAAAATTTGGAGCCCAAAAAATAGCTCTAGAGATCACATACAATGGATTTAGAGCCTAACACTCATCTCTAAGTACTATCTACAATAGATCTAAAGACTACCTGTAATAGCTCTAATGTCCACCAATCTACTTCAGAGAGATACTTCATAGCCAAGTAGCTCTAGTAGTGAGAACTCAAATCCAACTCTCATCCTAATGCTAAGAAAGATAATAAGTTTTAGGGAGATTTATGAAAATGAAAGGTACTATGAATTAGATGAAGATTTTAATTTCACATCATTTTCTCATACTGATCTAGTGTATTTTGAAGAAACTATAAAGTCAGAGAAATAGTGTGAAGCAATAGATGAGGAGATAAATGCAATAGAAAGAAAGAACACAACATTTCCTCTTTTAATTGTTGAAGCAAAGAACATATGCACATGTCAAGTAAGTAACAATGGAATCCATATGGTTTAGAACATTATTGTAAGACGCTGGGATTGTTCAAACCCGACCAACAATGTTGAAGTGTGAAAACCAATTTGCATTGCCATGACAAAGCATTCAAAATATCATGGGAAGGATAAGCATACAATAATTTAGTATCATATCATTCATGAAAACATTGAGAAGAAAATTGTACAAAAGGAGTACTGTGCAACTAAAAATATGGTAGAAAATGCATTGACAAAGACATTACCAAGAAACAAGTTTGAGTTTTATGAAAAAGGCTAAATACTCTATAGCCTAATTGAGAAATAGTTAGCTAAGTGGGAATGATATATATGCAAAATTAGTAGCCACATATTTAGAGATTTAGTTGCATACATCTAGGGCTTTCTATTTAATAAAACACAACACATAGAGTAGCTATGTAAGAATTGTTAGGAATAGATTAGCTATAGGTTAGTAAGTTAATCTAGGGTAGTTTGGATTTAGTCTTTTAGGACTCTCCTGATATATTTTTATAAAAGCATGTGTCCCTATTTCAGTTATATGTGAATAATAAGAAATCTTGTTCTAATTTTTGTTCTCTACATTCTATTTTTTAGTTTAATTTTAGTCCACAAAATTGGGAGTCACATATTAATTACACCAGTTGGTTTAGTTGGTTCAACATATAAGACATGTTGAGAGATTGTGATTTTTCCCAACACTCATGATTTGAGGGACTATTATGTGACATCAACCCCAACGAAAGGAATAATTTTTGCACTTTTTATTTTTGTTATCATTATAAGAAGGAATACATACAATTGAACTAACAATTAACCAATAGCAAGAGAGATCAGCATATACCTCTTAATCATCATGTCAAGACACATTGTACAAATAAAAGCTTACTTTAATAACCAATAGAATATTGTTGTCATTATGAAGTGCACATACCTTAAATGTTTTACGATTCAAGAATGATCCATGTTCATGGTTTGCTCTAGATTATGGTGGGGTGCAAAATTATCCTAACCAAAGTGGATAACCCTATCCACCCCTCCAAGCAAATTATGTGGCCAATGGTGAGAGAGCATTGTCATTCAACTCATAAGTAGTGTATAGAATATATCCCTAATGACCAAAACTTAAGGTGTACAGGTACTAGTGGTAGACTTAAGATATCGTTTCCCAATAGTTATAAGGTTATGAGGTGATTTATATGTTACCTACTTGAGCTTGTTAGGAACTTTCTTCCCTGTAGTCCATAAAACAACTAAGAAAAAAAGGTTAGATCCATCACTGGCATAGAATGCTCCTTGACTACTATCCATCTTGGGCAAGTGCGACCCCTAGACACTTGTCAATCTCGAGCATTAAGGTACTGTTCCTTGACTACTATCCATCTTGACCAAGCATTGCCCCTAGACACTTGTAAATCTCGAGCTTAAGTATTGCTCCTTGAATTTTGTCCATTTCGAACAAGTACTACCCCTAGAGACTTGTCAATCTCAAGCTTAAAAGTATGGCTCCTTGACTTTTATCCATCTCGAGCAAGTACTACCCCTAGACACCTGCCAATCTCAAGCATAACGAAATGGATCCTTGACTTCTCTTATCACTACGACTCGAAGATACGTCCCTAACACGATAAAGCAGGTTCCCAACTTAGTTGCAGCCATGAATGACACTAATAAATATTTCGTAAGGAAGAATTACACACTCATAGGCTCCTTCCAATTGGGGGTAGGTAACTAACTGACCCCTTGTTAGTTGTGGTTGATACCCATGTCTCTTTTTCTAACCCATAATATAATTCTAGACAAGGAAATGTAGGTGATCATGTCTCATAACATAACATAAATTTTCTACTTGATCACATAATAAGTTGTCTTAGTAGCCAAAAAGCATATCAACAATTAACTAGGTGACTATCTATGATAGCCATGGTAGCCATAAGTACATGGAAGAAATTAACTATGCGATTAACTATGGATGTCCTAGTAGCCAACTGAACATATCATATTTTATGATGGTCCTAATAGCCATTAATGTAATATGGTGGTGTTGGATGTTGTGGTTGTGTTGCTGATATGTGGTTTTCATTGATGTCAACACTATTAGCATTGTTGTATTGAAGGTTGTATATGTTGAGGATATTGAGAAAATTGTAATAAGAAGTGCTATAGGTTGTCAGTGGAACAATGAAGGTCATGAAGGTGTCTTTATTAGTACGTTGTTGATCAACTGTTGTAGATTAAAGGGTTTCTTTCTAACTATATCTAGTTTATCCCCCAGAAGTTTCAGAGGTCTGTGTAAAGTTTTGAGCAAGTTATGAAGATTTGTATTCTGACAATTTTTTTGCTACTTTAGGTTGTGTTCCTGAATGAAGATCAAGTGATTTCTGTAAGTTTAGTTGTTGTGAATGATTCTTTGGTGTTTCATGGTGGTTGTGGATGTTTCTAGATCTTGCTCTATCTTTGTTGCATGTTCGCGTTGATTGGTGTGTTCGTGGTTGGTGATTTTTCTCTTGTGTGTTTAGGATTTTATGTTCTTGGCCGACATGATGGTTGTTATGTGTTGTGGATCCTTGGAGATTAAAATTTGAATGTTTGGCATGCTTGAGGAGGTTGTTTTAAGTCTTCATTACATTGTGGTTGACGATGTTTGATTCACATTGGAAATTTACTTGTAAATTTGGGCCGACATTGTGTATATGTTTAATATTTCATATTCTATTTTGGATGAAAAAGTTGTTGATGTAAATCCATGTTGTGGATATAAAAGAATGGTTGTTTGAGCAAAGCGAAGTGTGCATAAGTGTGTGTGAGAGTAGAGGAAGAGAAAATGTGTGAATAATGATCTAATCATTCGATTGCAGAGTAGAGTGTGAAGAAGTTTGAGCGAAGTGTGAAGGAGTGTTTTTGTGCTTAACTAGAACTGTAATCAAGCTTTTATAGAAGCTATTTTCTCAGTTCATACTCTACGGATCTAATCTGAATTTCTGTAAGATAGTGTGTCTTCATTGGGCAGTGATCCCTCTTGTATTTGAGTAGTGAGCTCTAGGCAGTGTGCCTGAATGCATGTGCATTCCCATTATTCTTCTTTATACTTTTAACAGGGTATAATATTGTAGACTGACATCCAACGTGGTTTTTCCCCTAACAGGGTTTCAACGTAAAAATCTTGGTGTTCTCTGTGTTTCTGATATGTTGATGGTTTATGGTTTATTATTCATTCATCATATCTGAGATTAAGTTAAGTTGAGATTAAGTTAAGTTAATTTGAAAATTTTAAATATTTTGTGACAACTGATTCACCCCCCCTCTCAGTTGTTTGTCCTTGTTCTGCCAACAATTGGTATCAAAGCAGGTTCCTCTAAAGAAGATTAATAGCTTGAGGTGATCCAAGATGTCATGATACAAGAAGGATAGTCCTAGATTCGATGGATCAAATTACCCTCCATGGAAAGCAAGAATGGAATGCCATTTGAGGTGTATTGGTGAACCTTTCTGGAAGATTACAAAGAACAAATATGTTATTCCTCAAAATGGTTCTTCCTCTCTCGATGAGGTTAAAGAGGTTGATACTAATATCAAGCCTATTGAATCTTTGTTGAGTGCTCTGACAGATTCAAAAATGGAAAATGTGATGGATCTAAAGGCATCTCATGAGATCTAGAAGAAGCTAGAGACTTTGTATGAAGGAGATGTAGTTGTGAAATTTGCTAAGCTAACAATTTTGAAAGGGAAGTACAAAACTTTGAAGATGGGTGAAGATGAAAATATTTCTTCTTTTATGCAAAAAGTAAATGAACTTGTGATGGGCATTAGATGTGCCGGTGGTACCTTGGATGAACAAGAAATTGTAGCTAAAGTGCTCAAATCATTGCCTCCCTCTTACAAATCAAAGGCTCATGGTATTGAAGAGCTCAAAATAGTGACAAATGTGACAAGAGATATGCTGATTGGTAAACTTGCTGCTTTTGAGTTGAGTGAATTTGGTGTTTCTTCCCCTAAGGCTTTTGTATCCAGAAGAAACATGAAAATATATGATTCAGGAGAAAGTTCTAGAAAGACATTCAAGTATGAGGAAGAGATGAAACAACTTGAAGACAAAGAAAGAGAGGTAGAAGAGCTAGAAGCACTGATTATGAAGAAAGAAGGTAGAGGATAAGGTAAGTATAAAGGAAATTTTCCTATTAAATGTTTCTCTTGTAGCAAAATGTCATTTTGCTTCAAGGTGTCTTGAAAGAGTTCTTAGGTTCAAGCCCTACAAACCTAGATTTCAAAAGAAATGCTATTATGTTGAAGAAGGTGTGACTGATGAAGAATCTGATAAAGAAAATGGAAATGAAGATGAATAGGATTTCATTACTATCAAGGAAAATGGTCTAGTGGCTACTGAATCTGCTAATGTTGAGAAAGCTCTTGCAGCTCGAATTGAAGAAAAGGATGAGTGGGTTATTGATAGTGGATGCTCACATCATATGATTGGTGACAAAAGAAAATTTGTAAATCTAAAGAAATATGATAGTGGGGCTGTAATATTTGGAGATAACAATGTTGGTGTGATTCATGGCAAAGGATCTATTTGTCTTGGTGGTAAGCATAACACTGATGATGTCCTTTATGTTGAAGGCTTGAAGCATAACTTGCTGAGTGTTGGATAGATGGTGGACAAGGGTTACAATCTTTAGTTCAAAAATGGAAGATGTAGGATACTTGGAAGTTCTGGAAATGAAATTGCTTTAGGTACAAAGACAAAAGGTAATATCTTTCACCTGAGTGTTGATGCAAGTTGTTTGATTGCTCAAGTGGATGAAAGTTGGTTATGGCATAGGAGGTTGTGTCATGTGAATTTTCAAGATAACATTGTCAAGGTAAGCTCCACTCAAGCAATAAGAGATCTACCTAAGCTAGTAAAGCCTACTAACACAATATGCAAGGAATGTCAAATGGGAAAACAAACTAGAGTCTCTTTTCGAAGAAAACAACAAGATAGTACAGAAAAAAGGGAGGAATGCTCAGACATAGAATCAAGCTCAAATTGTTATGGTGAATCAAGGAGGTTAGGAAGGAGAAACAAGTGTAAGTGCAGAAGAAAGAACAAAAGAACTAGGAGTGTGAGAGAATCCTAAAATTCTGAGGTATGTAAAGCTAAATCATTCTGAAGATCAAATTATAGGAGATAAGAATAAAGGTGTGTAGACTAGACGAAGGATTGCAGAAGAGTATTGTCTAATTTCCAAGACTGATCCTAACAATGTCAATGAGGCCTGTAATGATGAACACTGGATGGAAGCTATGAAGGAAGAATTGATCCAGATTGAAAAGAATGATACATGGATTCTTGTTCCCAGACCTAAAGACAAAAATGTGATTAGTACTAAGTGGTTCTTTCAGAATAAGCTGAATGAACAAGGTGAAGTGGTCTAGAATAAAGCAAGATTGTCATGTAAAGGGTATTCACAAATGGAAGGTATTGATTTTGAAGAAACCTTTGCCCCTATTGCTAGAATTGAAGTTGTAAGATTATTTCTTGCTTATGCCACATATAAGAACTATAAAGTCTATCAAATGGATGTGAAGTCAACATTTCTAAATGGTGAGTTAGAAGAAGAGGTATATGTTGAACAACCAGATGGATTTCAACTAACTGATAAGGAAGACATGGTTTTTGATTGAAGAAAGCACTGTATGGACTCAAGCAAGCCCCTAGATCCTGGTATGCTAGACTGGATAAATACTTACTAAAGCCCAGATTCAATATTTAAAGGTACTGCTGACAATAACTTCTATTTTAAGTTGGATCATGATAAAGAATTGATTATTGTAGTCTTTGTTGATGACATTATTTTTGGAGGAGATGATGATCTCTATATGAAGTTTGTTGATGAAATGAAAAGTGAATTTGAAATGAGTATGATTGGAGAAATGAAGTTCTTTCTGGGATTGCAAATCACTCAGTTGGAAAATGGGATTTTCATATCTCAGTCCAAATATGTAAGAGAATTGTTGAAGAAGTTTGGAATGGAAGACTCAAAGCCTGTTGGTACACCCATGGTAACCGAATGCAAGTTAACACAGAATGATGATTCTCCTAAGGAAAATAAAACAAGATACAGGTCAATGATTGGAGGATTGCTCTACTTAACTCAGACCAGACAAAAACATCATGAATGTTGTGTGTATGGTTGCTAGATTTCAAGCTGACCCAATAGAATCTCATGTGACTACTGTAAAGAGAATTTTCAGATATCTGAAAGGAACAATTGATTTTGGGATTTGGTATCGTAAAGATGATGATCTTATCTTAAGTGCCTATATTGATGCAGGCTAGGCAGGAGATGTAGATGACATGAAAAACACTAGTGGTGGTGCCTTCTTCCTATGAAAGAAGTTGGTGTCTTGGTTGAGTAAAAAGAAGAATTCCATTTCCTTATCTACTATTGAGGCAGAGTATATTGTTGCTGCAAATAATTGTACTCAAGTGTTGTGGATGAAACAGATGCTGAAAGATATAAGAGTTGTATATGATGAGCCTACTACCATATACTGTTACAACTCAATTGCAACAAATATATCAAAGAATACGGTGCTACACTCTAAGACCAAGCATATATCAATCAAGTCTCACTTCCTGAGGGAGAAAGTAAGTGATAAAGAAGTTAGATTGGAGTATGTGCCTACCAAAGAACAAATTGTAGATATTTTCACCAAGCTATTGGCAAAAGATACCTTTGAGTATCTCAGAGGGATGCTAGGGGTGATTACCCCTCCGGATATGAACTAGAGATGCATTGGTTTGCATCAATCTATTCACTTCATGATCATATTCTGATCCAAATTGATGTTGTGGTGCCTACTACTCAGGGGGAGTAGTCAAATGTGCATATATGTGTTTTAGATCTTGTATAGAAGAGACATTTTCCATTGATGTCAAAGGGGGAGAAGAGTAATGTGAAAAAATAGTGATTATTTTGGGAGAAGAGCTTTGTGAGGAGAAGATCATGTGGAAGAGTCGAGGAGAAGAGTCAAAACCTAAGGAAGAGTAAGTGTTGTGTTGATGGTATTTTTCACATCATGTGTTTCCATCAATGCCAAAGGGGGAGATTGTTGGATGTTGTTGTTGTGTTGCTGATATGTGGTTATCATTGATGTCAACACTATTAGCATTGTTGTATTGAAGGCTGTATATGTCGAGGATATTGAGAAAATTGTAATAAGAAGTGTTGCAAGTTGTCAGTGGAATAGTGAAGGTCATGAAGGTGTCTTGATCAGTACGTTGTTGATCAATTGTTGTGGATTAAAGGGTTTTTTGATGAGTGTATCTAGTTTATACATCCAAAGTTTTAGAGGCCCACGTGAAGTTTTGAGCAAGTTATGAAGATTTGTATTCTGACAGTTTTTCTACTACTTCAGGTTGTGTTCCTGAAGGAAGATCAAGTGATTTCTATAAGTTCAGTTGTTGCAAATGATTCTTTGGTGTTTTATGGCGGTTGTGGATGTTTCTAGATCATGCTCTATCTTTGTTGCACATCTACATTGATCATTGTGTTAGTGGTCGGTGATTTTTGTCTTGTGTGTTTGGGTTTCTATGTTCTTGGCCGACATGGTGGTTGCAACGTGTTGTGGATCCTTGGAGATTAAAATTTGAATTTTTGGCACACTCGAGGAGGTTGTTTTAAGTCTTCATTACATTGTGGCCAATGGTGTTTGATTTGCATTGGAAATTTACTTGTAAATTTGGGTCGACATTGTGTATATGTCTTATATTTCATATTCTATTTTGGCCGACGAAGTTGTTGATGTAAATCCATGTTGCGGATATAAAATAATGGTTGTTTGAGAAAAGTGAAGTGTCAATAAGTGTGTGTGAGAGCAGAGGAAGATTAAATGTGTGAATAATGATCTAATCATTCAAATGTAGAGCAGTGTGTGAAGAAGTTTGAGCAAAGTGTGAAGGAATGTTTTTGTGCTTAACTAGAACTATAATCAGGGTTTTTTAGAAGCTATTTTCTTAGTTCATACCTTGAGGATCTAATCCAAATTTCTGTAAGACAGTGTGTCTTCTTTGGGCAGTGATCCCTCTTGTATTTGAGCAGTGAGCTCTAGGCAATGTGCCTGAATGCATGTGCATTCCCATTATTCTTCTTTATACTTTTAATAGGGTATAATATTGTGGACTGACATCCATTGTGTTTTTTCCCCTAACAGGGTTTCCATGTAATAATCTTGATGTTCTTTGTGTTTCTGATGTGTTGACGGTTTATGGTCTATTGTTCATTCATCATATTTGATATTAAGTTAAGTTAAGTTTGAAAATTTTAAACATTCTGTGACAACTGATTCACCCCCACTTAGTTGTATGTCCTTGTTTTTCCAACAAGTGGTGTGCAGATTTAACATTCTTTAAGTGCATGAGCAATACTAATATAAGTACATGTAATTCCTAATTCATTGAGCAATGACATAGCCTCACAATATGCTTTTCCTTCCTTCTTCTTGGGTAAGAAATTATAGAAAAAGGGCATATTAGAGGTGGAATTGTTTTGTATAACTAGCAGTTGTGGTGCTATGATGAGCAACACCTATATCACTCCTTCCATGACTTTGGTTAATGGTTCATGGTTCCTACACTAAATACTTTTGTTATTTTATCTCTCCCTTATAATGCTAATAAATTATGAAGGTTTTTGGTAGCAGACAATGACATCCTTTCATTTAATATGAATTTATTGACTATAATTGTGATAGTTGTTATGGTTATTAAGTAAAGCAATAAATGTTTTAGTGAGAGTTTCTAGTGAACTCAAGATAGTATCATGAGTGAAAAAGAGTAGTTTCCTAATAATAATGTTCCAAATAACATGGTTGTAGAACCATCCTTCTACCCATTCTCAACTCAATTATGCATTGCATCCATATTTGGACAACATAGTGATTATGGTTTAAGAACCTATGATTGGTGGCATAGAGACCATTTAACACATTTAGTTACAACCAAGTTATGAATCCTAGGATTAATGAAGAGTATGATTTTCCACTTGCAGTGTTGAAGTGAAGATTATGATATACTGATCAAAATATGTTACTAAGAGACTCTTGAAGTTTGGGGTTTTGAGTTATCCTTCTAATCTCTATAACAACACAAGCTTCTATGGACTTACATTGAAATCCCCCATTATGAACAAAGAATGATCAAGTATAATCTAGAATATTTTTAAAAATATAAGGCTTAGGCTACAAGGTCAAGCTTCAAGGAAAACCAACTGTAACCCTCATTTATAGAGTATCATTATTAACAATAGAAAAGAGACAACTTTTAGGAAAATGATCAAAGAGTAATGAGTTTTCTACAACCTTAAGACCATCCTTTTTTTTTTTTCAAATGATTCAAAGCCAAAAGTAATATTTCATTATGGATATTGTAATAGAGTCAAAATCTATAGTTGGAGAAGGGGATTTAAAACCTGAGATTGAACGTCCAAGTGTATAGTGTCTGAGGCAGCACTGGAAGAAACCCTAGTTGCATCTACCATCCCAGTTCTGCATTGCTATCATTTCATATCCTCTCTCTGCTCCTTCACAAGCTTCTAGAATCCCATTTTTCAAGTCCAGAGTTGATTATAAAGGTAAGTGTGTTTTTTCTTGCACGTCTTGCAGACTGGGCACCTTGAACTAGAGAGCCATGCCCATTAATGGCACGACCTCCCCTCCTCCTTTCCTCCATGCTTGCTCCCATACCTATTAAATTTGTTGGTCACCTACCATGGGTGGAGAGTTGTACCATAATTATGTTATTGTTCAAATGCCCTCTATTTCATTTTTTTTGCTTCTTTATTCTAGTCGTGCGAAAAGTTCAATGAAAGGACTTTATTTAGTTGCCACAATTTTATAAGGTGCCTAGTTAGTAATATGGTTCTGGTTATTTAATTTTCTTTTATTTTATTGCTTCATGGACTCTTACATTTTTTATGATTTATTATTTAATTTTACTTATTCTAACCTTTATTTATTTATTATTATTATTAATATATATATTTAGTTAAATTTTTTTTATCTATTTACCATTCATTAATAAATTATAACATTATTCAATTTTCTGAATTGATCCAAATGAATCAAACTATTTGATGTCTTCATCTAGCCAAAACAGATAGCTATGGCAATTTAATAGATGACTAACGTCCTAGGTTTAAATGAACTTCAAGTTGTCAAAAATTACAAGCAAGGTCTTGGCACTAGAATGACATTACCAATTAATCGTCTCTCATCCCAGTGGACCACATAATCTTCCTCATCATGCACCCTGAGTACCTGCAACCAAAGAAAAACCTCTCACAAGTCCAACAACCAATTTATTAGTCTAATTTAGGCTAAAAATTCAATGCATCAAAGTTAAAATAAGATAATAAGATTAATAATCACATTCATTAACATTAACATCGATTTCCGCAATCAACATGTGCACACACATTTATACATATATGTCCACATAATAAAATCTAAAAGTCCACCCCTAATCCAAATTACATCAGGGCTAGGGGTCATGCAAAAGATTTAGCAAGGTATCTAGGGGATATGAAATACTCCCCCCCTAAGGATTAAGCTGGCTCGACTTAATTAAACAAGTATGGATATTCTACTTTTATTACATTTTTATCTTCCCAAGTAGCCCCTTGTTCCCCATATTGGTCTCATAGGACCTTAACTTGTTGGATAGTTCCATTGTATAACTGTAGGTTGTTCCTACACTATGATTGCGATTGGTTCAAGGTGGATATCTCCAACATCTTCCACCTATAGTGCATGCTAATTAGTTACATGTGTGGGGTCAACAATATATTTCTCAAGTAGTGATACATGGAATACATTATGAATGCGAAGAGAGATGGAAGGAGAGCTAGTTGGTAAGCTACACGACTAATTTTATCAAGTATCTTGAAAGTTCCTATGTATTGTGGAGCTAATTTAGCAGCTTTTCCAAACTTTATTGAGCTTTTATGTGGTCTAAAACACAAGAACACCTTGTCACCTACTAAAAATTGCCTTGGTGTCCACTTGGCATCCACATAACATTTTTGATGATCTAAAGCCTCATTCAATATTTCCCTTATAATTTTCACTTGATTGTCATATTCTTGAAGAATCTCTGGCCCAATACTTACACGGTTTTCTAAACTATCCCATCCTATAAGTGTTTTTCACTTTTTTCCATACAAAGCTTCGAATGGGGCCATTTGGACAGAAGAATAGTATGAATTATTATATGCAAATTCTACTAATGGTAGATACTCCTCCCACTTAGTGGGTTGATCTATGGCATATATTCTGAGCATTTTCTACAAAACTTGGTTAACTCTTTCAGTTTGACCATCTATTTTAGGGTGGTAAGCAGTGCTCAAATTGAGTTTGGTTCCTAATGTGGTCATAATAGAGGTCCAAAACCTAGAAGTAAACAACTTATCTTTGTCAAAAATGATTACCTCAGGCATCCCATGCAACCTAATGATTTCCTTTATGAATATTTTAGCCAAAAGTGGGGCATCATCCTTCACATTTCCTAGTATGAAGTGTGCTACTTTGGTTAGTTTATCAACCACCACTAAAATACTATCATGTTGATTCCATGTTCTAGGAAATCCTATCACAAAATCCATGGAAATTACCAACCACTTATGATGTGGTAGGTCATGGGGATAGATTGTTCCTATAGGATGATAGTGTTTCTCTTTAACTCACTGACATTCAAGACTATTGGTGACATAGCTAGCTATTTTATTTTTCATCGCTTGAAAAAAGTAATGGATTTTTAAGTTTGCATACATTTTAGTCACCCCAATATGTGCTTGATAAGGCACATTATGGCCTTCTGTGAGAATTTTCAATCTTAAGCCTCCATGTTTAGGAACATAAATGCAGTTCAAATAACAAAGGACCCCATCATTCCACACATGGTACTCGACTGGACTAATCCTTCACTACACTTCTAACCTCATTTTCTTACAAAAGGAGTCTTGTTCTTTCATTTGCTTGATCTTTTCTAGAAACTCAACCTTTAGCTGAGAGATTGTAGCTAGTTTACCCTTCTACTTAAGGCATCTGCAACCTAGTTTTCTTTTCCTTAACATATGAGATATCTATCTCCTACTTTCTTAAGAATTCCAACCACATTCTCTGATGTGAATTCAAATCGGGTTGGGTGAAAAAATATTGGAGTCCTTTATGATTGGTATTCAACTTGAAGGGTCTTCCTACCAAATAGTGTTTCCATACCTTCAAGGCATGAACGATTGCTGTCAGCTCCAAGTCATGGGCGGGGTAGTTGAGTTTTTGATCCTTCAGTTTCCTAGACTCTAAGGAAATCACTCATCCATTTTGCATTAGTAAGTACTCCACCTAACCTGTCCAAAAATGCATCTTTCCATACTAAAAATTATTTTTCTTGATCGAGCACTTGCAAGATTGGTGCGGTGGTAAGAGCTTCCTTCAACTTTTGGAAAGCATTGTCACACTTTTTTTTTCCATTCAAACTTCTTTCCTTTTTGCTGAAGGGAGGTTATGGGGTTATCTATTTTGGAGAAGTTCTCTATAAACTGTCAATAATATCTCGCCAAACCCATGAAGCTCCTTACTTCAGCCACATTCTTAGGATTAGGTCATTCTATAGTTGCTTGTATTTGGTTGGATCCACTGCAATTCCTTCAGCTGATATAATGTGTCCAAGATAATGCACTTTAGGTTGAAAGAAAGAACACTTGGACAATTTCCCATATAATTTACGATCTCTCAACCTTTGAAAAAATATTCTTAAATGCTCCTCATGGTTTTGCTAATTTTTAGAGTAGATTAGTATGTCATCCAAAAATACTAGCACAAATTTGTCCAAGTAGTCTTGAAAAACATGGTTCATGAGACTCATGAAAGCATAGGGGATGTTTGTTAGGCCAAAAGGCACCACCAAGAACTCATAATGGCCATGTACCGGTTCTAAATGTTATCTTTAGAATATCTTCTTCCCTTATTTGTAATTGGTGATAACCCGACCTTAAGTCTATTTTGGAAAAGATAGCAGCCCCCTTCATTTGATAAAACAAGTCGTCAATTCTAGGTAGTGGATATCTATTTTGAATGGTTACCTTGTTTAACATTCGATAATCTATGCACATTCTCAATGTCCCATCCTTCTTAATAAACAACACTGGAGCTCCCCAAGAGGACACACTAGGATGAATCAATCCTTTCTACATTAGATCTTGAAATTGCATCTTAAGCTCTTGTAATTCAATAGTGTTCATTCTATAGGGAGCTTTTGAGATAGACTCTTCCCCTGGAACCATATCTATTGTGAAATCCATCCATCACTTAGGAGGCAATCCTGAAAATTCCTCAAGAAAGACATCACGGTACTCTTGGACAATGGGATGGTCTTTAATGCTAGGTGTGGGATCATCATTACCCTCTTCTATCTTTACTGGATACATTTTTCTTTCCTTTCTCACTACCCTTTTTACTTGCATAGTTGGGATCATTCTTACCACTATTGGCCTACGAATTCCTTGAAGAATCACTAGCCTCCCTTGGTTGTCTAGACATTCAATCCTCTTGTTGTAGAAATCCAACTTGGATTTGTGCTTCTGGAACCAATCCATCCCAAGGATTAGGTCATAGGACCCTAACAAAGTGACCCATAGATCCACCTTGGTCCTTATAATCTCTAGGTCAATTACAACTCCACATAGGCAATATTTGATCTTGTATGTCTTACTTGACCCAAACTCAACCTCCATCTCCTCTCGACTAAGACTCTTATGATAAATTTACATTTTTGAATTACATTGGAGGAAATAAAACTACCTATGGATCCTAAATCAACCAAAATAGAAATAGGTTGGTTGAGAAGTGTACCTTGAAGTTCTATTAGTGGGGCTTGCTGATCTGCTTGGCGATTATCCATGGCTGCATATATTCAGACAGTGGGATTGGTGGTTTTTTTGGATTCTTGGGACACATACTCATATAATGGTCACCCCCACACATCCAACATCCATTCACTAGTCCTTTTCATCCTTCCTTGTCTCTTGAGGAATCACCTTGTGCCACTTTCCTAGATGACTTTTGTCATTTGTCTCCTTTTTCTTTTTGGCATTCTAACCCACGGTTCTCCCTATAGTTTCGGCCCCTCTTAAACTATTGAGAAACTTTTCCTTTAGTCTTAACCTCTGTATTATCCCTCTATTTATTATTTGTGTAACTGGAGGAATGATTCTTTTATTTGCATTCATGTTTGCTCTTATGCTTTTCTTCAACAACCAAAGTTACCTCCACAACCTGATTTAAGTTTGTTGGTCATGTGAGTTTGGTTGTATATAGAATATTCTTATTCAGTCCCAAGATAAATTTGTTCACCTGATCCTCTTCTTCTTTCATATAAGGCACATGGCAGAGTAAGCTCATGAATCTGGACTTGTATTTTGCTACCAACATTTTCCCTTAGTGTAGACAAGTACTCCTTGCAAAACCGCTTGGCAAACTTGTCCCAAGTTAATTGAATGATATCGTAGTTTTTTATTTCTACCAAGTGATCCCACCATAGTGAGGATTCTCCTTCTAGGTGATAGATGGAAATCCTAGCCCCAATACTTAGTTCAATCAGCCCAAAATACTTGTTCATTCCTATGAGCCATGCTTGAGCAACATCCCCACCTCCCATCTAGTCAAACTTAGGTGCTTGCATTTTCTTTAATTCTCAAATCAATGGATCTTTTCCCACTCCTCGGTGTGGCTCTAGCAGAGAGTGACTATAGGTGGGAACTCATGACTTATATGCAAATTGTGTTCCCTATTCGGCTCCTCAGTTCCTATGCCAATGTTGTGATTAGTTCCTTTCTCCTTTTTCCTCGTCAAATCCTCTATTTGCTACTCTTGGGATGCTATTTTTGCATGACGTGCATTCAATTTAGCCTATAATTCTTCTGGTATGGTAGGAGGTGGAGATGGCACACCCCTACTTGCTCGTAGCATTTCAACAAGGCCAGGGCTCATTCCACTCCTTAAGGTTCTCCTCATTGAATTAAATTGATTTTGTGAAATAAAAGAAAGTGTTATTTAAGTATTTTATTATTTTGTTTCAAATCTTGTCATTTATCAAATTTAGAATTATGGTGAAATTCACAACCAACATATGATTCACAACAAAAAAAAAAAGAAAATCTATTCCAATTTCTCAAATACAACATATCACATTACATACATACGTACATACATAAATACATACATATATACACACACACACATATATATATATATATGTATGTATGTATGTATGCATGTATGTATGTATGTATGTATGTATGTATGTATGTATGTATGTATGTATGTATGTGTATGTATATATATATACATATATATATGTATGTATGTATGTATGTATGTATGTATGTATTTGTATGTATATATGTATATATATACATACATATATATATATATACATATATATATATACATATATATATATATATATATACATATATATATATATACATATATACACACATATATATATACATATATCTTCTTATTATCATTAATACCTGGTAATTTTTACATAAGTTCAAGACAATATTTATTTAGTACTAATTCATCATCTTATACATAGTTCTAGTTAGTTCTAGTTACAAAGTAGGAGTCTACTCCTCTTTGGGTTCTTCCTAATCTGAGGTTCCCACTTTTATAGACACAGTAGCATGGACACGATTATATTCTGCAATGGCTTCCTTAGAGAGAATAGGAGCATTGCATCCAAAACCAAAGGGGATGTCTCGAATAGCTAAGGGCCTAGGTTTAGGGGTTGGTCGAGGGAATTTCCTTGATGGTTCATGATCTTTATCAAGTTTAGCCAATTCCTTTCCTTTCTGTAGCTTTAATCGTTTGATTGTTTCAGCCAAAGTCTTAGTGTCCAATATGGGTTCAGTTTCTGTGTTCGACCCTATAGTAATTGGGGCTTTGGATCCTTCTAGTTCCTTTCATCAGGGATGTTATTTTCTTGAGACCTTTTTCTTTCCTTTTCATTTCTTTCCACAACCCATGACTGTTAATACCAAACAGTCATATTAGTGCAACAAAAGAGTGAGCACCTAGGTCCTAGAGTCAAGTTCTAAGCTTTGATACCTATGTGACATCAACCCCAATTAAAGGAAGAATTTATGCACAAATTTTTTCTTTTGTTATCATTATAAGAAGGAATACATGGAATTGAACTAACAATTAAACAATAGGAAGATAAATCAGTATATACTTATTTATCATCATGTCAAGATACATCTTTAAAATAAAAGATTACTTCAATAACCAATAGAAGATTGTTGCCATTATGAAGTGCACATACCTTAAATGTTTTACGATTCAAGAATGCTCCATGTGCATGGTTTGCTTTGGATTATGGTGGGGTGCAAAATTATCCCAACTAAAGTGGATTCAAACCCTATCCACCCCTCCAAATGGATTATTGGGCCTGTGGTGAGAGAGAGTTGTCATTCAACTCATAAGCAATGTATAGAATATCTCCCTAGTGACCAAAATTCAAGGTGTACCTACCAGTGGTACACTTAAGATACCATTTCCCAATAGTTATAAGGTTACGAGGTGATTTATATGTTACCTACTTGAGCTTGTTAGAAAATTTCTTCCCTGCAATCTATCGGATGACTAAGCAACCAAGGTTATCCATCACTGACATAAAATGCTCTTGACTACTATCCATCTTGAGCAAGTACGACCCCTAGACAATTGTCAATCTTGAGCATTAAGGTACTGCTCCTTGACTACTATCCATCTTGAGCAAGTAGTTCCCCTAGATACTTGTCAATCTCAAGCTGAAGTATTTCTCCTTGACTTCTATCCATCTCGAGCAAGTACTACCCTTAGACACCTGTCAATCTCGAGCTTAAAAGTATGGCTCCTTGACTTCTACCCATCTCGAGCATGTACTGCCCCTAGACACTTGCCAATCTTGAGCTTAAAAGTACAACTGCTTGACTTCTATCCATCTCGAGCAAGTAATACCCCTAGACACCTTTCAATCTCGAGCTTAAAAGAATGGCTCCTTGATTTCTCATAGCACTATGACTGGAAGATAGGTCCCTAACACAATGAAGCAAGTTCCCAACTTAGTTGCAGCCATGAATGACATTAATAAATATTTCATAAGGAAGCATTACACACTCATAGGATCCTTCCAACTAGGGGTAGAGGTAACTAACCAACCCCTTGTTTCTTTTTTTTAATCCCATGATATAATTCGAGACAAGGACCCATAGGTGATTGTGTCTCATAACATAACAAACATTTGCTACTTGATCACATAAAACTATCTTAGCATCCAACAAGCATATCAATAATTAACCAGGTGATTAACTATGACAGCCATGGTAGCCAGTAGTACATGACAAAAATTAACTATGTGATTAACTATGGTTGTCCTAATAGCCAACTGAAAATATCATATTTTATGATGGTCCTAACAACCAATAGTGCAATATGGTGGTGTGTAGATTTAACATTCTTTAACTGCATGAGTGATAGTAATATATGTAGGTAATTCTGAATCCATTGAGCAACGACATAACCTCACAATCCGCCTATCCTTCCTTCTTCTTGGGTAAGAAATTACATAAAAATGGAAGATTAGAGGTGGAATTGATTTGTATAACTAGCAACTGTGGTGATACGATGAGCAACACCTATATCGCTCCTTCTATAACTTTGGTTAATGGTTCATGGTTCCTACACTAAATACTTCTTCTATTTTATTTCTTCCTTCTATTGCTAATAAAGGTACGAAGGTTTTTGGCAGCAGCCAATGACATCCTTTTATCTTATATGAATTTATTGATTACAATTATGATAGTTGTTATGGTTAATTAAGTAAAGCAATAGATGTTTTAGTGAGAGTTTCCAGCAAAATCAAGCTGGTATGATGAGTGGACAAGAGTAGTTTCCTAACAATAAGGATCCAAATAATGTGGTTGTAGAACCACCCTTCTACCCATTCTCAACTCATTTATGCATTGCATCCATATTTAAATAGCATAGTGATTATGGTTTAAGAACCTATGATTGGTGGAATGGACAACATTTGGCACATTCAGTTACAACCAAGTTATGAATCCTAGGATTTGAAGAGTATGATTTTCCACTTGTAGTGCTAAAGTGAAGGTTTTGATATATTGATCAAAATATGTTTCTAAGAGACTCTTGAGGTTTGGGGTTATGATTTATCTTTCTAATCTCTATAACAACACAAGCTTCCATAGACTTACATTGCACCCCATTATGAACAAAGAATGATAAAGTATAATCTAGAATATCAGTTAAAATCTAAGGCTTAGGCTGCAAGGTCAAGCTTCAAGGAAAACCAACTATAACTCTCATTTATAGAGTATCATTATTAATAGTAGAAAAGAGAAAATTTTTAGGAAAATGATCAAAGAGTTATGAGTTTTCTACAACCTTAAGACCATCCTTAGTTTTTTTTCAAATGATTCAAAGCCAAAAGGAAGATTTCATTATGGATACTATAATATAGTTAAAATCTACAGCAAGAGAAGGGGATTTAAAACTTGAGATTGAGTGTCCAAGTGTATTGCATCTGAGTAGCACTGGAAGAAATCTAGTTTCCTTTGCCTTCCTAGCTCTGCACCGCTATCCTTTCATCTCCTCTCTCTGCAAATCACAAGCTTTTGGTGTCCCATTTTTTCAAGTCTAGAGGTGATTATAAAGGAAAGCGTGTTTTTTTTTGCATGTCCTGTAGACTAGGCATCTTGAACTAGGGAGTTGTGCCCATTAATGGCACGACCTCCCCTCCTTTCCTCCATGCTTTCTCCCATACCTGTTAAATTTGTTGGTCCCTTGCCATGGGTGGAGAGTTGTGCCATAATGGCGTTGCTGTTCAAATGTCATCTATTTCATTTTATTTTTGCTTCTCTATTCCAGTCACGAGAATTTCAATGAAGGGACCTTATTTAGTTGCCCACAATTTTATAAGGTGCCTAATTAGTAATATGGTTTTGGTTATTTAATTTGCTTTTATTTTATTGCTTCATGGATTCTTACATTTTTTATAATTTATTATTTATTTGTTTGCTTATTCTAACCTTTATTTATTTATTATTATTAATAATATATATTTATTTAATTTTGTTTATCTGTTTACCATTTCTTAAGAAATTATAACATTATTCGATGTTTTGAATTGATCCAAATGAATCAAACTATTTGATGTCTTCATCTAGCTTGAACAGATAGTAATGGCAATTTAATAGACAACTGAGGTCCTAGGCTTAAATAAACTTCAAGTTGTTGGAAATTATAAGCAAGGTCTTGGCACTAGAATGACATTATCAATTGATTGTCTCTCATCCCACTAGAACACATAATCTGCCCCATCATGCATCCCAAGTACTTGCAACCAAGGACAAACCTCACACAAGTCCAACAACCAATTTATCAATCTGAGTTAGGCTAAACAATTCAATGCATCAAAGTTAAAATAACATAATAAGGTTAATAATCAAAGTTAAAATAATGTTGACATCGAATTGCACAATCAACACACATTTATATATATGTCCACATAATAAAATCTGCAAATCCACCCCTAGTCCAAATTACATCGGAGTTGGGGATTATGCAAAAGATTTAACAAGGTATGTAGGGGATATGACATATTCGACATCTACACTATTGATCCTTGGTGGTAGATTTTATACTATAGTAAATTTCAAAGAGGAATTTCTAGGCAGTGCTGTTTTCAGATATTAGTTCATGTGGAAGATAACCTGAGCTCCATATTGAGGTTTCATAGTAAATAAAAGCATAGGAGCATGAGTATATGAAGGGGAAGTGCCAAAAGAAAATTTTTGCAGAATCATGGCCAAAACTAATTTTGCTTCCAACAAGGCGAAATTCTGACCCACACATATAGTTGGACCTAATCCAAAGGGCATGAACGCCATTGGATGCTTTGCAGCCTTTGCAATTCCTTCACTAAACCGCCCTGGGTTGAAATCGTTGGCATCATTTCCCCACAAAGCAGGATCATGGTGGATTGCAACGATCGGAAGCTCAAGTTGAGTGCCTGCAGGAATTGAGAGCCTTCCAAGTTTCGTTGGCTCACATGCCTGTCGCCGTAGAAATGCTGCTGGTGGATAAAGTCTCAAGGCTTCATTTATAATCATTCCCACCTACAAAACATTCATACAATATTTTATGAGACATCCAAAATATTACTTTTGAATTCAAATACCAGTTCTTGTTTAACAGTTTAACTATGATAGTTATCACTTGCCAAATTGGGTATTGCTTCCCACTACATTCTGTGAAGAAATTTTGCTAAGATAATATTTACAAAATTTGAATAATGTCTCTGCTTTTTGTTTCGTTTCTTAGACCAACTGCTTACCCACTCTAACTGTTATAGTTTGACCTTCTTTAATATCATTTCACATAGGCCCTATATCTGCGATTTAATTCTGTTCCCCATATATATTTAAATTTACAATAACTGAATCTAAGTTTCTCCAATGTGTCAGCAGGTACCTCATGTACAGGGAAAAGTACAGAGGCTTTAGTCAAGTTCAATTTCTTAGAGCGGAAGCAAACGGCCCTTACTAAAGCTTATTATTTTACTACTTTCAAAATAATTTATGTAATTCACAAGGAAATTTCGGTTTGTTTTAGATGGTCCTTACAATTTTGAGGCGATTTAAGCTGTCTGCATCTGGATAATTGTTTCTCCCACATACTTCCACCACCTCTCTGCGACCTCGCTCTTGCCAATCTTGATGTATGCCCAACAATACTATGGTCCATGTCAAGAGGACTGACGTTGTTTCATGACCAGCTAAGTAGAAAGTCTTACATTCATCAATGATTTCCTCTGTAGTCAGGCTTGCATTACTTTTTAAATTGACTCCCACCTGCTTCTTGCTCTCAGACATCATTATACCAAGCAGATCGGCACCATAGCTACCTGGTTTTTCCATTTCAACAGTCTTTTCCCTGGCATCTATAACTTGTCTTACACATCTTCTTATTTCTTTCTCCACATTCCAAAGTTGCCTATTCTTTGTAGTAGGCAGAAACCTGCTAAGAGGAGTCATTTTCAGACATTAGGTATCCATATAAGAAACCAAAAGAAGTTATAGATTCCGCATACTTCAGAATATGAGTAAACCCTCTTAACGTACCAAGCTATTTATCCTATTGACAAAATGTCTTCACAGGATAAAAATTCCTAAATATAAAAACACTGCCACAGGTACATAATTCTTGAAGGGCAAAGGCATTTGAGATGGGAAGATACAGTTGAAAAATAAGTGGCACTCCCAACTGTAAAACAAATATTGGAAAATCTCTCCAACGACTTTTTCAAGAGAAACATAACAGGGACAGAGACATGAACACACTCCAATGAAAATTTTGATTGCATTCTTTTGCAACTTAAGATTGACAATTGTACTGTCATAACACTCTAGTTTGTTACCTGAAACCTGGAATATAAGATTCAGATATTGTACTAAATAATTCAGATATAAGATTCATCTATTTTTCCTGCATATCAAAGATATGCTTTCCCTCTGTAAAACTGCTACCAAACGCTGTGCGTGCAATAACATCTGCCGTGAGGTCACGAAACTCCTTTAGCACTTCAAGTTCGGATGCACCTGACAATATCAATTTACTCCATTCATCCAACATATTGGCACTGCTTTTCACAATTGTTGGAATCATGCCCTGTAATTACAGAACTACTATAAATATTAAAATAGAGAAGCATTTAGTAATTTATCAAATAATCTGCATAGTTTCTATCAAATTAGGGTTTTTCTTTTCGGAGTCATGTATCTGGAATATATTTAAGATGAAAGTAAACTCTACGGATTGGAACAAAAATTTGGCATTCAAAAATTACCAGTCAAGATAAGGTTTAAATCTCATGGCTAAATTAACAAGCACAAAGTAAGATTGGTAGTTACAAGATACAAACATAATCAAAGTGTTTTAACAATTCAGTGTTTCATGCTTTGGCATTCAAAAATTACCAGTCAAGATAAGGTTTAAATCTTATGGCTAAATTAACAAGCACAAAGTAAGATTGGTAGTTACAAGATACAAACATAATCAAAGTGTTTAACAATTCCGTGTTTCATGCTTTGCACTATGCATGTTGAAGCCCATCATTTAGTTAAATTATGTGATAAAATAAATTTTATGAAGTGTTAAAAATGTAGATTATATTTAATCACACCCCAACATATTTGTGATATAGAATTATGTTTCATGCAAGAGATACATATGTTCACATATGTTATCCATTTAAAGATCTGTAGATCAATAAAAGAGGAAAAAAGCTATTAAATGAGCTCTCCAATTTCAGAGAACTAGGTCTACTTTCCACTGGTCAGTAAATTAAACAAAATTAGTTCATGATATTATTTTTCTACTTGCAAAGAATTCTCTCAATGTCAGTATTGATCCAATGTATCTCTTTATGACCGCTGGAAACATGCGCAACCTTGGATTTAACACCACACAGAATCTTCCCTCTGTTAAGATGCTTTCAGAGAAGTATTCTGCTCTGTCAAAA
Organism: Sequoia sempervirens; assembly: GCA_007258455.2. NCBI lineage: Eukaryota > Viridiplantae > Streptophyta > Pinopsida > Cupressales > Cupressaceae > Sequoia > Sequoia sempervirens. Next base: position 328,140,621 of record VDFB02000015.1, on the reverse strand, counting down.
TGACCACGATCTTTGACTCGGAGATAATCTTTCACTAAAGGTAGGTCGACACAGAGCAGCAGAGACATGGCCCTTAATTTAGGTTTCCTCATTGGAAGTATCACTGGCTTAATTCTTCATCACAGACAAACAGACTGGATCACAATTTAATTTTTTAAAAATATCTGGCAGCAAGTAATATGACCCTGCACTAGACATCCTTAAGAGTGTCTTAAGGTTCAGGACGAGAAGCTGCTTAAAAGAGTGGCTTAAGGTTCAAGACCATAAGCTTCTTAAAACTGATTGCATACTACTTAAAAGATGTTTAACTTGAGCTGTGATGAGGTTCAGGGCTCAAACACTCACCAATGCTTGTACCCAAGTGCCAAATTTGGCGATGGAGACAAATTCTATGCACTAATCAGCCATAGAATGCTAGGGGATCTAGATAACCTGGGGACTGTTAGGAATGTGAAGCCCAACGGTCACATGACCATTCACATTCACCTGACTCTTCACTTGATAGTTGAATATGACTCTATAAATGGATGTATGCAGGCTATGTACTAAGATGTAGATTTGGATATTGATTAATAGAAATTATTCCCTGCTTTCCCGTGGATGTAGCCAGTTTTGATGAACCATGTAAATATTGTGTTTGTTTATTTTGTCTCCAATTTCTTTCTTCTGTTTTATGTTTCCTCTGCTTATTTAAAATTTACAGGGACACCTTATCAGGGGAACCACCCTGGCTCTGCAAATAGTAAAGGCCCAATCGTTTTATCCTTCATGATTGGGTGTTAGTCCATTAATCAATCCGCATGAAATTTTTAGAAGATTGACGTGCAAAGTACATCTATGTTATTTATCAGTAGGAACTTGATGGATTTCTCTAAAAAAAAATAGAATCATCAATTTATATATTAGATCACTTTTTCCATTATTTAGGACATAAATACAGATATTCAGTGCCTTACCTTCAAGAGATCCATATGGAAAGCGGGATTGATGATTTTCCTGTGCTGAGCCCATTTCTCACCTGTCAACCCCACAAGTCCCTGTCCAACCAGTTGTCTTGCGAGGGGATTACCCCGAGGCTTTGTATAGTTGCCAAATTTAGTAGAACATATCTCCTTAATAAGCTCTGGGTGGGGAACAACCAACCTGGCTTGAGGCCCAAACCAGTAAATAAAATCCAGACCTAAATCACATGTAACAAATTTATTAATCAATACGGACTTCAGAATCCTTTATCTTCTTCTTAATCGCTCACTATTCTTCTTTATCAGCCACTATTCTAAGTTTTAACAACACCCAAGCAAAACAACCAATGGTGCTAAGCAGGATTCCAGTAATGTGATTAAAAAAATATCAGATGCTTTAAAAAAGGCAGAATACAAGTGTACCATAGGTTTTGGTCCACTGATGATAATAGGGAAGAACTCGAGGGAATATGTCATGTGAGAGTGGCATGGGTTTGGACTTCTGCTCATTGATCATTCTGAATATATCTGGAGAGTTCCCATAGAAGAGCCTGTACGGAGGGCCCTTGATTCCTTGGGCTTCAAAGGACCTTTTCACTTGCAAAGGCTTCCACCATATTGTTGTTGCAATCTTGAGCAGAAACAAAACTAAACCAGCACAAACAGCTGCCAAACCCCAAAATACTCACTCCATATTCCAGCCGTGACCAACAACCAGTAATTCTATGTCTATGCTGACCAAATATAGGATCCCTTGTGTTCTTGTTCTATTTGCATAAAGAAAACGATCTAATTATTGAGTGGACAAAGATAAAAGAATGAGACAAATTTCAACCACTCTCGTAGTCCAGAATGACAAAGCTTAGATTTGACTGTCGGACACCAAGATCAGGTTCAGACATGAAAATCTACACTAACAATCGCCCCATATAGTGCAAAGAGGAAGCCCGAATTTTTTTATAATATTTCCAGAGGTGTAATATAGTCGTATAAAAGTCATGACTTAGTGCATCACTATTGGCCTCACATTTATTTTAGCCTTTTTGGATACCTCAACAAGAAGCATGCTGATGTGGCATCATATTTGATGATGTGACCTTAAAATTAATTTTTTTAAGCAAGGCAAGATGTCAAATAAACTGCTGTACAAAATTGGGACTGATTTGAAATTTCCACATAGAATTTTGAGAGACGTGCAATTAGGGTGCTCTACTATGGACCCCTCTCCCCTATTAGTATAAAATTAATACAACTAAAATATATAATCTTTTATAAATAAAATAATTTTTAAATTAAGAAATAGTTAAAAAAGTTAATTAAATAAAATAATTATTTAAGAAATTTAATTATTTATAAATTGTTTATATATTATATAAATATATAAATAATAGTATTATTATTTTTCTTAGATAAATTTATGTATAAGATAAGGATAAATATCTTTGTCAACATATCTATTTTATTCTACTTGAATATAACTAACATAGATATCTTAAATACATATATCCAAAAGACGTCAAAAGATATTGGTCTTGAGATGCTTATATTGAGGTTGTTATTGAGAATAGATAGGCATCACATAGAAAGGTTAAAGTTTTCATTTCACACATGTGAGAGTATGAACTTGTGATGTAACACATGTGAGAGACGATAGAAGGTATGGATTTGTCATTTTATTTCTTATTGTTGTAATTTTATGGTCATCACTGACCATCTATCCTCACCCTATTGAACAGCGAGGTGTAACATGGGACTCCCATAAAAGATTTCTCTTTAGCTTGGAAAAGGGGGTAGATCATTTCTAATTGTAAACTTAGAAGTTGGAGAAGAAATATTAGAATTTTGAGAGGATGATTCAGTGAGAGATGGATTATGCATGCTTGGAAATGAAGATCTGCCATGTAGGAAGAACCTAGAGTTCCATTGGAGCTACTTGAAAGGTGGGTAAGTGCATGGATTTGTGACACAAATTTGGTGTCAAATTGAGAAAAACACAAAAAAGGAGCTTTTGGCACATGCCAAATTTGGCAAGCGCCAAATTTGGTGCACTCCAAATGGTCAAGCCATTTGGTGCCTTGACCATTTGGCATGCACCAAATTTGACGCTCACCAAATGAAAAAAGCAAATAAAAACCAAAAAATGCATTTCTTTCGTTATTTTCTATTGAACCCGTGGCTTGGCTTGGATTTTTTCATCTTTGTATCTCACACTCGCCAAATCATTTCCATTTTTTGCACTCTTAGCTTGCAATTCTTCATGAGGACACCGCCAAGACGTCAAAGAGGTCAAAGATTGCAAAGAGGTATGCATTTCTATTGTTTTTATTTTGAATTTGAATTAGAATGTAGATGAAATAGGTTTTTTTAATAAAAAATTGTTCTAATTCTTAGGGAATGAATCTCCATCTCCAAACATTGAGAATTCATAATCACCCCCTCACGAAGAGCCTCCTAAACAAGAACAACCTCAAACCCCTCCATCAATTCATATGCATCCTCAAGGAACACAAGAAAATGTCCTAAAATCAAATTGAAAACAATAAAAGAGACATTGAACAATTAATTGGAATATTAACTAAGCATGTTGAAACCCACCCTTATAGAAGAGGGATTGTCGAATCGTTAAAGTCAATTATATCTTATGTAGGAGAAATGATCGAGAAAATAATTTTTTGGTCAAATAAGAGGCATGAGTTAAGACAATTTTATGCTAGTGGTCTATCATATGTAGATGTGAAAAAATAAAAAATTAGCAAAGCCGACTTGTGTGCCCTATTTATAGACCCGAGAACCAACACACCTTTATCTCATTCATGTAAGGGGTTCCCCATCCATTGGTACCACTATGAATCAATTAAAAATACATTTTGGGAGTGGTGGTGGATGGTATTTGACCAACCTCCATGCAATAACCATGAGGTACCACAATACTTTTTGAGGAAACTCTATTGTGAATTTGTCCTCGATAAGATCCCAAATTATTTTGATATCTTAGACTTTTAGGGTAGAGGTGGGGGCTCCACACATGATAGATCAGGTGCACGATGTAATCCATAGTTGGCATTGAGACCCTTGGCCAAACCCATGGTGGAACATGCCGTCGTTCCTTCCATTGTTAAGGACAATGTCAAGGTGGACACACTAGATTCAATTAGCTCACTCACCTAGACCATTATACAATGTGTGAGGCCTCTAGTAGAGACTGATGTGGAGGAGACGTGTAGGCCTTGAACTCCACTCCACCATTGTGGCACTTACAATGTTGTTTCCACATACGATTATCAGAGTGCTTAGGATGTTACTACACAACCTACATCAGTTGTAGAGGCAATGGCTGTGACAGATGAAATATTGAATAATACATCCAACATTGATACTTAGGTAAAATTCAGCAAGTTCATTTAATTTTCTTTATTAAATTATATTTTGAAATTTAAGAATTACTAAATTAGTAGAATCAATATGATGAAATTTCAAGGTCAGAGTGTTCATGCGATGTGTTCCATTCCTGCAGACCATTATTCCTTCTCCACGTTGAGTCCACATGTATGCAACTAGTATTAGAGATATTATTATTGCATTTGAACAATTGAATGTTATTGAATGTTTGTTTCATAACATGCTTTGGATGTCAAATAGTTTCCTAACTTGGACCTTCAACCTCCACACCTCACTATTCATGTCCTCAAACAACTTTCACTCATGTAACCTTTATTCATTAATGGTGTTGTAAAACAATGTTAGCTAGTTTTCATAATTTTTCGTATATAAATCTAAAAAAATAATGAGAAACACAAGTTCATTGGTTGGTCTTGTGAGATCCTAATTATATTTACCATTCAATGTCCATCTCATTCTTCCATTCCTATCATCATGCATATTTTAACCATTTTATATCACATATTCCAATCTTTAACACCTTATATATTATACCACCTTCCTCCATATTTCATCTTATACACATATCATTACAAGAAACATTTCCTTCTGCTCATTATTGACCAAAACTCTTATACATTATTACTACACACCTCAATTTACCACGTCATGTCCTATATTCAAACCTTAGACACTGCCTAATTCCCTTTATGGTCTAATATTCCCTCCTAATTACTTTTGAAATTGAATTCTACTACAATTCACCTTCAAAATGTTTTATTATCCCATCCTAGCTCATCCAATTAATCTCTACTAGTCCATTCTATGTTCCATCACCCCCTCTTGATCATGTCACATCATCTTCTCCTTTAGATTCACTTTTTTTCCTTTATTCCTTCCCAATCCCATCCCATTAACATTTAATAGTTAACCCTATTTTCCATGATCCATTCCCAACCCATCCCACTAATATCTACTAGCCCATGAGTATGTGCAGGATCATCGTGGAAAAAATAGGCCCTTAAGTGGCAAAAAATTCAAAAAATCAGAGTTAGGCAACTTGATGTAAAAATTTGAATAAGTTATTTATATTATTTCAAAAATATGTAAGAATAGAATTTGTAGCAAATTGAATGTAGTTTCTAAACTACTAGGTTTATTTTAAACATATATATATATATATGGTGAAAATTTGAAATTTCAATACAATAGTACTTAAATTTTAGGAAAAAATAAGTAGGCGTCTGACCACCCTAAGCACAATAAAATGATAATATTTTTTATAATATTTTAGATATAAGTAGAGGACTCATGTCCCGATGCGATGCATTTTTTTGTAATTTTTTTCCAAGTAAATAATTAATTATGAATTTTTTATTACAACTTTTTAAAAATATAAAAACTTGTATGTTTGACCACCTTAACTTGGTCAAAACTTCATGAAATTCAATTTTTTTTCTTTTAATACTATAGTATGCGAAGCATAGAATGTGACACATTTTTCAAATTCAAAAAATGTGATACCGTTATGTTTTTCAATCGGCCTATCAATTAGGACTTTAGTCATAATTCAAATAGAAAATGAATAAAAAATATTTATTAAATTCAAAGTAAAGCATAATTTATATTGGTGGAAAGTTGAGAATCTCCTTTAAAAACCCTTTTTGTTTCATCAATTTTGGGGAAAAAAAAGTCGTCAGCCACATGCCCTACACATACCCATCATATCACCACTTTTTGGCCCATCATAATCTTGCACATACCCCCATCTTATTGTACCCTTTATTATTTCACCCTATGTTCCATCCTATGTTCCTTTATCCATTATATGTTATACCATCTTTATCCATGTTTCATCCTATAACTCTTCTCTATCATTACTACACATAGGTCAAGTTCCCACTTCATGTACTATAGTCAAACCCTAGACACCTCTTAATCCACCCTATGTTCCATTATTCCCTACTAATCACATCCCATTAACTTCTAATTGTTTTGTTGGAGCTAAAAAATCCACCTTGGTCTTCTGCATTCCCCCCATTTTATTCATCATCCCATTCCTACCATAAGCCCCCTTTACCCTTGATTTTATTGTATTTGATGTTAAACATTAACTTCCTCAACATCACAGGGTATGTCGCCAAGACAATGCCACAATGAAGAGAGCTGTGCGAATGTCTCTCCCAAAAAGTTAATAAAAGGTCAATAAAATATCGATGAGACCCTCATGCATCAAGGATACATACTTGAATGTCTCGTCGAGGAGACATACTTGAATGTCTCTCCGAAAACCCAAGGAGCAATATATAGAGGAGACTTGGATGAATCGAAGAGAAAAATTAACCTGTCTCTCTGACAAAACATAGTGACAGTGATACTATGAGGATGCAAGATTATTTTGCATTCAGGAAATAGAAAAATATCTCTCGAACATCAATAGATTATTATAAAATAAATGATAAGTTACTGACAAGAACAGGGTTGGACGAGTATGATGCCAATATCGAAGAGACATCAGTGTGTTGGAGTTAGAAATGAAGAAGTCTCTTTGACATCATTAGAGCAAGTGAGAAAAAATGTCGGAGAGACACAAAGGCATCAAACAAGCATTGATAAAAGTCTTTTATTTTTTAAACAATAAGATGTCGAAGAGACAAGGGAGCATCGAGTAGGCATTGTTAAAAGTCTCTTTGACATTCTGGTGCAACTACAAACATTTATCGTTGATGAGACTATGGGACATCGAAGAGAGGTAACCACGGGTCTCTTTGACATTTCAAAGATACAGAAGGGGGTTATTTGAAGAAATGATGTTGAAAAGAGGAACACAGATACATCGACGAGACATAAGCTTATCAGAGAGAAGTTTCCACCAGTCTCATTAACATTCAAATGTCAAAATTTCAAGAACTTGAAGTGCAACCATCAAGGAGACCTTATTGGATCGAAGAGAGAAACTCAAATGTATCTTTGACATTATGAAATAATGTCTCACCTATTTGACATGACTAATAAGGTCATCGAAGAGACAACTACCATCAATATTGCAGCTGATTAGAAAGGTGGTTCGAGTGCCACTTATGAACTAGAGCTTATTCAAGCATGCCAAATATCGATATATCTAACTCTTAAGAAATCAAAATCACTACGAATTATGGTTGGATATCAAGAAGAAGGAGTTGGACAATGGAAAGCAACTCAAAAATCACAACATTCTTTCAAGTAAGTTCTCTTGGCTCAATTGAACATGTTCTATACAAATTTGCTTGAAGTACTAAACAAGTAGGGTTTTAAGATGGATAGAACCCCAAAAAACTAAAAGTAAAGAGGTAGAAAATAGAGGCCAAGCCATTAAACAAGGACTTAATAGATCAGTGTCCCAAGTGTAGACCAAAATCTAGGAGAACAACTCAATTAAATCCTTAATGCGAAACATTAGAAGATAAACACAAAATTCTAGGAGATGTGTGGACTCCGCAGAGAGGCTATGATCTATTTATATATCATTACAGAAAGAAATACATACATAGGCCTTTCTTGAATCCCTGGAATATGAATTTGGCTAAGCTTTTGATGCCTAACGTGTTTGTTAAGGGTATGTGTAGGATCATGATGGGCCAAAAAGTGGCGATATGATGGGTATGTGTAGGTTATGTGGTTGACAACTTTTTTTTACCCAAAATTGATGAAACGAAAAGGGTTTTTAAAGGAGATTCTTAGCTTTCCACCAATATAAATTATTCTTTACCTTGAATTTAATAAATAATTAATATTCATTTTCTATTTGAATTATGACTAAAGTCCTAATTGATAGGCTGATTGAAAAACATCTATAGCTTTCAAATAGTATCACATTTTTTGAATTCAAAACATGTGTCACATTCTATGCTTTGCATACTATACGATTAAAAAAAAATATATATGAATTTCATGAATTTTTGACCAAGTTAAGGTTGTTAGACATACAAGTTTTTATACTTTTTAAAAGTTGTAATAAAAAATTCATAATTAATTATTTACTTAAAAAAAATTACAAAAAAATATGCATCACATTGGGACATAAGTCCTCTACTTATATCTAAAATATTATCATTTTATTGTGGTTAGGGTGGTCAGACATACACCTACTTTTTATTTTTTCCCTAAAATTTAAGTACTACTGCATTGAAATTTCAAATTTTCACCAAATAGATTTTTTTAATTTTAAAAAAATAAACCTGCTAGTTTAGAAACTACATTCAATTTGCTACAAATTCTATTCTTACATATTTTTGAAATAATTTATAGATAAATTTTTCAAATTTTACGTCAAGTTGTCTAACTCTAATTTTTCTAAATTTTTTCCCACTTAAGGGCCTATTTTTCCATGATGATCATCCACATACCCTTAATGTAGAATTGATTAAAGCATTGGCTAGAAACTACAACCCTAAAATGAGGACAATCTATTCTCACAATGGTTCACAATTTATTATTATACATGGGATTATATCTGCATAGTCTTTCAATTAGACACATCCCTAAAGACAAAATTGAGGATAAGGGACATGCTAGAGGAATATCGGATCATGGATGCAAGTTATAAGTCCTAGGAATTGATGCTCCTGCCAACATGACCATAGCTCCCATGGTTCTGGCTACAGATATCCAAAGCCAAGATGCTAGGCCCTATGATTATGCAGAATACTTGTTTGAGGTCATTAATACTTCTCTTGTTGCCATTAAGAACAATAGTGATGTCATCAACTTCAATCATTATTCACTTCTTATGCATATGATATTATATGAAGGGCAAGCAATGGGAATATGGGGAGATGAGTTGAGAATCAAGGATGTGGATAGTGATGAGAACTACATACATGTTCAGATGTGGGAGATCCCACTATTTGTATTTTGAAGAATATTTTTTCAAACCCTTGTATAAGCTACTTGGCCATAAATGTGATTACAATTTGTCCCTAGAGATACAGAGATTCCTTGGGAAAAAAGAGAAAAACCTTGAGGCAAAGGTAAACCATAATTGGGGGGATTGGTATGCATTTGAGGATTGTAATGTGATCAGAGTATATGGATTCGAGGAAGCTCCATTCTTACTACCTAAAACTATGCCAAATTGGGTTGCATACCTTGAGATTGTAAGGAAATTGGGTTACTCAAATTTTATACATCTCAAAAGCTATGGAAGGAAAAAATTTATGCCTTCTACTCTATACTTTGGTGACTTTACCATCATTGCCGATACATGATATGAATCAATTGGCTGTAAAATAGATTATTATGGCTTTCAATTGGGAAACAAAAGGGAGAAATTTGAACCTGAGCACTTTATTTATGATTCCAAGATCTCACAAAGACTGAAGGGATATGAACTTGAATTCTTCATGGACGATGTCATTAGGAATTGTGATGAAAATCAAGTAATGATGAGGAAAGTTGTTTACAATAGAATTGTTCTGGTTGAGGCTTGGAAAAGAAGCAATAATCCATTAAATGTAGAAGCTTTCATGAAATACAAGATCCTATGGAAAAGATTGAATAGTTGATTCTACTTGAACAAGAATTGATTAAAGATGTGCCTCTCGGGGCTTTTGAAAGAAGAAGAGATACTGGTTTTAGGAGGTATGTTGAGAATGTAGTACCTTTGATTCATGCATCACCAAATCTTACTCCAGAGATGAGTTTCTCAGCAGATACTCCTATTATTATTGAGGATGATATTGACGAAGAGAATGAGGTTACACGGATTACCATTCCCTTTATTCCCCAATATGAAGTGCCACCAGAGAGGAGTGTGATCACATTTGAAGCTTCTAATGAATTGTCTAATAATGTGAGACACCAAGCTAGCCAAGAATTTATTGCAGATGATAGATTTGTTCAAACCTCTGAGTTTAATACCTTTATTTATAAGTACAAAGGAAGAATTAGAAGAGAAAGGCTAAAAGAAATCAACCCCGAGAAGGAAGCAGATGCCTTGAAGGAACTCCAGAATGAGGTTGATAAAGAAATGGATAATATGACTCCTAAAAGAGAAAGAGCACTATTACAAGAAGTTGGGGTCATGCTTCTTCTAGGGTGGGACATCATCTTAGCCATTGTGTTTGAAAATTTCCTAAAAAGAGAGAATAAGGTCTTGCAATTGATAGATGAGGCTAGTGATAAGATATATACAGGATCAGGTTATAATCCTGATAACACTACCTTGCAGATTTGGGCATTGTACCCACCGGGAAAAAGGCCTTCCCTTATCAGCAATCATGATCAGATTTTTGGTCACCTTCTAGTACAAAGAGTAGGGGATACAAGCCCTATGGAGACTATTGATCTGAATGTAAACATGGCCAAATTTACTAGGACAAAAATTCAAACATTGGTCAAAGATAATAAGGGATTGGCTGATGAGAATGAGAGGTTGAAGCAAGAAGTAATCAAATATAGAGATAGATTACCTTCCTCCTCAGGACCTTACTCACCATTAATTGGACATGAAACAAAGGTGCTCAAGGCAATGCCTGAGACTACCTATTGGAAGCACAAATATGAAAAAGTTCAGAAAGGGCAAGAGGAATTGAAGAGAAAATTAAAACAACTACAATATTTGAGATGGCATCAGAACTGGTGTGTAGGAGATTTGATGATATGATTAAGCTTGTTGAAAAAGTTTGGGTCATTCACGACAAAATGTATGCAGCCCTACTCAAACATAATAGGTTGTGTGACATAATGAAGGAGGTGGAACTACACATAAAGGCAAAGAAAGGTGATAGTAAAAGTATGCTTCAAAAATTTCAACAGCTTATGAATGCACATGTCAAATTTCATAACATCTTGAAACAAGAACTAAGTGACTTCAGTTAGTCACTAAGTATGGCTCTACTAAAAATATTTAAGGAGACAAACTTAAAGGACCAGGATGTATGGAAGGATGAGATAGCTCAATATCTGTTGATGGCTCTTGATGACATTAACAATGAATATAGGGTGCTTCAAAAGAGACATGTGCAACTAGGAAGAATCTTTGAACTCGAATATGCTATGAAGGATATCATAAATAGTGTAGACACTTATGTAAAGACATGATATATTAAACATCTGTCGAAGATAAACATATTCATTGCATGGGCCAAGTAAGAAGTGACAGGGTATCAAAGTTGGGTGGCTATGGATTTATTATCATGGAGCATGATCCTTGAATGGATGTTTGGTGATCAAAGGCTCTTGCTAGAAGACTAACAAATTGTGGTGCATCCACCTGCAAACTACTAAGTTTTATGTTTATGTTAAATCAAGTTTCTAGTTATCAAAACATCACACCTTTTTGTAATGGGTCTATAGCTTGTTGCTTCCCATATAAAAAGGGAAACCAAGGCCCAATTTGATCATCATTATCACCATCACTACTAGTAGTAGATAGGTTACATTATAATAGCATATTCCATCCATCCATTTCCATATCTCAGAGACTTATGCTATTAATGTACATATTTTGAAGAAATATAATAGAGAAGATTGTTTATAATCAGTAATTTACTTCCAGTGTTCAACTATTGTGTTAGTATTCATTCTTATGTGTTGCTATGCTATCTCCAAAGTGGTTCTCTTAAGTTATTCAAATTTGTATAATTTTTTCAGGACACATTTGTTGTTGTTGTTGTGTGGTTTTTTTGATTGGGTTCTAGTTAGAGTGAATTAAAATCCTTTTAGATAATTCATTTTTAATTGGTTCCTGCCAAGGATTAAAATCATTTTATAGTGGTTATTCTGATTGTTTTCTCACAAACTAAGAATTAAAAATCCTTTCATGTTGTCATAGTAATTTGGGGGGATAACATTGGGATTTATAAAGAAGAGTACAATAACTGACAAACCTACACATTTGTACAAGGTGCAAACATTTCAAGTGCCCAATAGTTGGAGTTTTGTTGAGGAGTAGATCTACTAATCTTACTTATTAGTCTCCATCATCACCATCCACCTCTTGACTCCATTCACCCAATAGATTAGGCACTGGTCAACTTTAGAACAACTTTACACAAACTTTATTCATTCTCTTGATTATTGAAAACACCTTCAATAGGAATTATTCATTAATCTTTGCATCTACTTCACACCCTTGTGCCATAGTGAGTAGATTTCCCAAATTAGAGGTGATATTTGAACATTCAAATCTACCCTATCATTTAGGTACACCCACCTAGGTCTAGCGGAGCCTAAAGAGCAAGGGATGATGAGCCATATTCGCCCCATTTGTTAGCAAAAAATGTATTAGGAGATTGAAATCCTCTTACGGTTCAAAACCTGCATTTTTGAGACCTAACAGATTGGCAACTCTATTGGAGACAATAACATGTTCCACACCATCAATACCATGTGCCAAAACAAAATATATATTCACACCAAACGTCAAACCAAATGTATATCAACCTCAACATGGATTCCAATGTTACCACAATCCATTGCCTCAAAATCCTACAAGCCTGAGTAGACAATTTGACTTGACCAAATATCCAATATACCCCATTGATAGTAACCCAAGAAATACCATCCCAAAATTCACAGGAAGTAATGAAACTACAATAGATGAACATATAAAAAACTTTAATGCTTTTGTTCAAGACTTAGGCATGGAATAGGAAGATTTCCTTGTGAGGCTATTCATTATATCCTTGACTAAAGAAGTAGCAGACTGGTTCTACAACTTACTAGATGCCTCAATTACCTCTGCAGTAGACTTCAAAGATCAATTTCTAGAGTGATATGGGAATCAATCCTGAATTTTCCTTACATGAGTTAATAGGAATTCAAAAACATTAGAATGAATCAATTTATGACTATAATCAAAGATTCTCCAAGATCAATAACAGGATGTACCACATCGATCTAAATTAGTTGATTCAGTAGCTTTAAGCATCTATTTGAAATCCTTTGATCCTAAAACAAGGTATGAGCTAAGAAAAAAATTTCCTAGAAGCTTGATCGAAGCACAAAAGGTTTCTATAACCATTGAAAACAATATGAAAGCTACCAACATGATTGGCGAAAGAGATAATCTGAGGATCCCACAAAATCCTAATAATCCCCAAAATGGACAAGAAAATCAATACAGGAATGAAAGGCCAAGATTGCATGACATTCCCTATAACACCACTTGGAAGGATGGGCTAACAGTGGGTAAGCCAAATTGGAAAGATACACCAGATCCTTTGAAGAAACATGGGGCACATGTAGTGGATACAACACCATGGTGTCCACCATGTC
>VDFB02000015.1:328100809-328121745 GCA_007258455.2 Sequoia sempervirens | reverse complement strand
AAACTAGAATTTGCATTATAACTCCTAGAGATTTGAAACCACTATCAAACGTCCTAAAACTATATATACATGAAATATAACTTAAAGTATAAGAAAGTAAATGTCCATATGTAAATGTCAACTTATACTTACATGTTTATTTCATATATATAGTTTCCCTAAAAGATAACAAGAAGAAAGAGACAAGAAAAAAATTCAATGTCGACCAAAATGCGAGCGCATTATAATGCGCTCACGTTTTGGAAATGTTTTTTTGATTCCAAAAAATGCACATTTTTGAACTCAAAATGTGTGCATTTTTTGCAATTTAAACCATAATGCGAGCACATTATAACACACTCGCGTTATGGCTTGGTAATGACCGAGCCTATCTGTATCGGTCATTACCAAGCCATAACATGAGTACGTTTTAATATAACACGCTCATGCTTTTTGCTATTTTGGAATGAAAAAGTAAATTGACCACAAATTGGCTACCCATCTATTTGCACCTACCCAAATTACAACCATCACCCACTCCTCACCTCATATAATCACTAGTGATTAGATCCCAAGTAAATATCATGCGAGCACTAGGATGGAGATAGTATAACATGTGGACAATGTAGAGTAGTTAGAAGAGGCAATACAAACATTACAGATCTCTCTTTCGTAGATGCAAAGGGACACTTCCCTGTTGCTATCACAACAACTCAAGAAACTAGTTGATGGACTATAATTAGATCTCAAGGAATACAAGGATAAGATAAGATAAGAAGCTCTTGATGAGAAGTGGTTAAGAAGAGCACATAGGAGGCCACAAAAGGTATGTGATAGCCCACTCACAGTTAAAAAAGAAATTGAATAATGTGAAGGGAAGTATACCAAAAGCTAATGTCCTGTATCAATTTTATCTCCAATGACCCTCTCTTATAGAGATACTAAAGGATTGAATATCACAATTGGAATCCCATATAGTACATGTTGCCTCATCATATGATCCAATAAAAGGTATGTATGGTACAATAAGGTACAATAGGAGAATACACATACTCAGCTACAACAACTACAAGAATAGAGGGAGAAAATAAAGATGCAAGTAAAATAAATCTGAGAAACAATCAACATAAAAATAACCTACTTATGCAAAATACTAGAGGGAGGCCACTTGACTACAACTCAAAAAAATTAGATTCCTAAGAATATTGTAGAGATAGAAGCTACCCTAATAAGCACATAAGGCTACACAAAGGTACTACAACAAGCCAAACAATAGTGGGATACCACACTAGTACAACTTCAGGTCATTTACAAGAACTTTCTCTTGGGTAATTGAGAAGCAAATATTGGGGACAAGACATAATTTTGAAAGGGGGGATGATGAACTAACAGGGTACAAGGCACAGAGTAGAAGTTACCACAATTCACTATAAAGCATGTGGAGAGCACCAAGACGACTAGGATGATAGATTAAGAGACACCCTGTAAGGGTCACATGAGCTACAAGAGACCAAACATTGATATTTGTATGCAATAAATAATAGAGTAGGAATATATCAGAGAATTTAAGAATATAGAAAAGGACTATAATATGAAGTAGAGACTAAGACCTACTAATGTAATGATTATCTAAATAAATAAATAAATAAATAAATAAATAAATAAATAAATAAATAAATAAATATATATATATATATATATATATATATATATATATATATATATATATATATAGAGAGAGAGAGAGAGAGAGAGAGAGAGAGAGAGAGAGAGAGAGAGAGAGAGAGAGAGTTATAACCTAATTAAATGGGTATATGTGTTATGGATGATTACTATTCATGTTTGAGTTATAGGTGAGTTTCCATTAGATATAGTTTCCTACCACCCCTACTCTTTTCTACCATTGAACCCTTTGAGGTATAAATTGACTACATAAGGGATACCAAGGTACATATCTCTAAACTGTAATTCCCCATTTCCTCATGCTAACAATAAATATGGCACATGCTACAATCAAAAGTTTTTTGTTTATATATAAAATTTGATTAAAATTTTATAGAAACAATACATATCACCTTAGCATATTACACTATTTCCAAATAATATGTCCACTTCTACCAATGATGCAAATATACTATAACCTACCACTACACATACATCTTTTAGAAATGTCTTGTGTAGGTTAAAAAAGAGAGAAAATAGTAAACTAAAAAGGTTGGAAAACTAAACAAATAAAAATTAATTTAAAATGAAAATCTAATTTTAAGGTGGTGATGCATTATATCATCTTACATGAATCAAGAGAGTTATCAAAATATCAAAATAGATTAAATTTAAATAAGAATTACAAGTAATCCTTTCACATGAAGAAATATAGTGGAGGCAAAACTCTAGATACCTTGCTAAAAGAGGAAGACAAGAATATAAAATTCTTCCATGCCTCTACCAAGGCAAGAAGTTACATATATTATATCTCATTCATATGTGAATGAATTGGTAGATCCAAATGACACAAAAAAAAAGGAATTAGTCTTCTACTTTGAAGGATTATTAAATAATCTTGTTTAGGATCAAGACAACTCTATTTCACATTTGCTAAATCACATTCCATGATCATTAGTAACAAAAGAGTAGAGTATAATGTTGCTATTAAAGTTCAAATCATATGGGTTTTGAGTTGTCTTCTCATTAGAAAGTGATTAAAAACTTAGTCATAATGATCACTTAACTTTGTTCTTCCATAGATGCTAGGGATTCATTGGTAGAGATGTTTACCTGGTTGTGGAAGAGGCTCGAAGAAATTAAAATATCTAGAAAGAAATGAATGCTACCTTCATAACATTAATTCTTAAGAACAAAAAATTAATTACATTTATAGACTTCAAATCCATATCCCTATGTAACACTATTTACAAGATTTTCTCAAAAGCAATTACATCTAGATTGGGATGAATATATTCCACTCTTTATTTTTTAGAAAAGAGGAATTTTTTCAAGAAGGAATTCTCTAAAGGAGTCCTTATAGGAGGCAAGGTATTATATTCCATCTAAAAACCAAAATCTCTATAATAGTAGAAAAATTAGACATGATGAAAGAATATAAGAAGGTAAGCTAGGAATTATTAATTTTTTTACATAATTTTCTTTTTTAAAGAATGGTGTAAAAAATTAATTTAATTTTGCATTTTGGGGGCAAGATTTTCTATTCTTCTAAAAATAAGTTTGATTTATTTCTTCAAATATACCCAAGGACTAAGACAAAAGGACCCAATATCTTCTTTCTTATTTATCCTAAATAGTAATGACATTGAGCAAGTCAATTCTAGGGGAGAATATGTGGTAAAATTAAAAATGTATTACTATTTCTAGATTTTCATAATTAATAATCCACTCTTTGTGGATACACACTTCTTTTTGGTCAATCAAACTTTGAAGAAGCTAAAACCATTAACATGTAGGCTATATAAAATAATATAATTCAAATCCTAATAAAACAATCTAAAATATAACATATGTTGAAAATAAATTAAATCAAATGCCTTTTGATAACCAGAAATCTTGTTAAATCTAATAGTAATATCTAACATAAATGATCCAATAGTTGAACATAATATATTATTTGTTGACAAAAAATAACACATTCCTATATAAAACACAATTTATATTTAACTTTAAATGGTCATAAATTTTTTTGACAACCTCACATTTAATGATTAAATACAAAATATTTATAATACTCACCTTTTACATTTGTTATAGGACAAACATATAATATGAAGTACTCCAATGCATATACATTACTATCAAATAGTTGTTTGCATAAGAACATCATTTGTCTACATTACTTTTGAGATACGCAACTTATTTTACAAATGACATGATTATATTAGATGTAGCATTTTAGTTAAAGTAAAAAAATATTTATTTCATTTGATATTGAATGTTTTTATGATTTTTTTACATGGTATTCATCATTTCTCATGTACTTGTATAAGAATCCATCTTGACAAACAATTAATCATTTGTACATATAGCAATATATAATATAAATATATTACTAGATATGATATTATAATCAGACACTACCTACATCAACAATTTAACTCCCAAGTACTAGTCCCTCTCTCCTAGTGGAAGACAAGGGAAATCATGTATTGAAGAAGCTAGTATTGAGAGACTAAGCATGATTTGAAGACATCAATTCACTAACTTGATGGCTTCCTTGATAAGAGTAAGCACATCATTCCTCACGGTAGAATTCACATCTCCTGTAATTCCATCGTTCCATTTAGACCACCTACTGGGGAGGGCGCATTCCCATCTCTTGTTTTCTGTCTCCCCGTCCACTTCCCTCACATTTGCAATACGGAACTTAAAATCCTCCGTTACATACGTCTCTGCATCTTTGTACCGTATGTTGGAAATCAGATACCGGCTCGAAGGATCGAAAACAAGCACCTGATCGGGGGTTCGATTCCTCCACGCGTCTTCCACCCATTTAACCATGTCCTTCTGTATCTCCATCTCTCTCTCGTGCGATGCAACCGCCAGCCTGAAATCAATTGTATCCGCCCCCTCTCTGCAGAAGGATACCATGGCGAGTCTTCTCCGCTCTCTCCGAACCTTACTTATCTCTGCTCTCACAGGTGACAAAGGAGGAGCCACGGATGGATCTGACGCACTTGCCGAATAGAAGTTGGTCAAGTACTTTTCTCGCTGCACAGAATCCATCAAGCAATCCGAGGCCCTTCTGGCCGATTTCTTGGCCTTTTCGGCGGCGATCAAATCGCCTGCATCAAACTCGATCTTCAACAGGCATTGCCTGTAAGCTTTCCTAACATCATTGGCAGATGCTTCGATATTTACGCCCAACACCTGCACAAAATACCTTGTTTTAAGGGCTTTTATTTCACTGTAAAACATGCCTAGAATTAGAATCCGCGATATACTATAGTACCTGGAAATAGTCTCTTGACCTAAGTATTCGTTGAACTTCACTATTATGCACAAAGCCGTCCTCTCCCACGCAACGCACGGAAACGTTAAACAAGCGAATCGACTTCTCCTCCCGATCTGTGAGATGAATGCTGATTTTCTTCCGGTAGGAAACCTTGATGTAATCTAGCCTTTCCAAATGAAGCCTGAGATCTGTTACTGCCTTTTCTGAACATGCGGTGGAGAATCCGCCCGATAATGAGCTTTTGGTTGCGAAGTTGTTGCAAATAGGAGAAGGAAATGAAACCCCCGTTGAGCAGTTCCTCATAGTGAAGGCCGTGGAAAAGTTCTTTACCGAATCGAACGATCATCTTGATGTTTCTCATCACATCCTGCTCACATTCAAAGCAGGATAACAGCTCCGATCTATAAGCTGAAAAGTCCCAATGTGGGAGGAACTTTGTGAAGGCACAAAATGACATCTTGTTTAAAAATGCAGCTGCCAGATTATGGTCATCGCAAGAAGCAGGAGAAGAAGAAGAAGCTGAAGCTGAAGTCGTCGCTTCTCCCTTCTTGAAACACAAATGTTGCTTACCTTGCCGAGAAATGCAAGAAATGTCGCCTGTAAAGCTTTCGAAAGAGACTTTGTCAACAGCCAGCAGGGGATTCTCAGTAGATTTACAGAAACAAGTGCGTTAAAAAAGAGGTAAGTATCCTGCGCTTTTGCTCCCAACGGCGAGGTCTATCAGATTTTTAATGGAAGCAACGACACTTTGCACTGCTTCTCTGGAATTGCCGCGAATTTGAAATTTGCCAGAGGGTAGTAACTTGGCTGAAGAGATCCCTGCAGATTGTCGAAATCTTTTGATCGTTCGCCCTCCCTTCCCAATGACCAG
This sequence comes from Sequoia sempervirens, assembly GCA_007258455.2. Taxonomy (NCBI): domain Eukaryota; kingdom Viridiplantae; phylum Streptophyta; class Pinopsida; order Cupressales; family Cupressaceae; genus Sequoia; species Sequoia sempervirens. The sequence continues at coordinate 328,115,935 of VDFB02000015.1, read as the reverse complement.
TGCTCTTGCTCCTTCGGGAACTTCAACTTCCATTTGTAAAAACCCCAGAGTAGTCATTTTGACGCGTTGATCGCCTATTTTCACAAAGCTGGAACAAAATAATCACCTATTTATGGTTGCTGTCTTCAACCGCTCTCCTAAACGTGTTTTTCACAGAGCCGTAGGGAAGGGTGGGCACTTAATTCCAAGTATAGACCACCATCCATTCGACTGAGTACTGAGTAATCAAGAAATAAGATTCTCCGTGCATCGATCTGGGCAATTGATCTGCTACTTTGCTGTCTGTTATCAAAATTCTGTAAGGAGTCTCAGAAAAACTGGTGTACGGATGAACAACTGTGAGTGAAATGACGCATTTGATCTGTGTTATGCGCATTTCTCCACTCTTGTCTGACATTTTTGGTGGCAGGATGTCATAATTGAGATAGGCTTCAGTCCTCCACATGACGTGAAGTGTGAAATGCTTTGACAGAACATTTATAAACTGCCTTAACTCCGAGCGCGGGTTCGATTCACATACCTACTCTTCGTATCTAAGAAAAACTCAAAACTTGAATGATTTAAGTACTGTGGGCTTCATTTCTGAAAATTACCTTTTGAAATGGTATTAATCCATACAAATTAGATTTCATTGGTTGTGATCTATGAATACTTGTCTGACCCTCTCTATTGCATACCAGGTCCCGTTTTTGTAACAGTAGGTCATCAAGGCTGAATCTAAGTATTGGCCAATGCGAGCCTTGACAGTGGACACTGCACTCTGATAAGCAATTCTTTAAAACTGTTAATCATTTGGGGGTTCTATAATTGGTGCCTTAATAATTGCAGAGATCTTGTTTTGTGAAGAATAGCTTTTCATCTGGTATTTACCCCTACAGATCAGATTCTGTTTGTTGCAAGCTGTGATTTGTTTGTGCTTCTCTAATGCCTAGTTTGCAATGGTTGATAACTGCCGCTGAATCCAGATTCTTATAATCTGATAAGCAATTATGTTGACTGAAAATAAGTCTCCATGATTAAAGTGAATTACAAATCATGTTTAATTTTTAATCACAATTCATTGTGGAGAGAGAGGCAAGGAAGTATGCATGCGTAAATATGCATATCGAGAGAGGGAAAAGAGCTAGTATTAGTACAATATGGTGGTAAACACTTACTGACTATAGACAATAATTGTCCAGCAAACTAGCTGAGTTAATTTTTGAATGATATATTTATAATATATTTTTGTAGAGAAGAGGTAGTCTTAATTCAATTATTTTCGATTGGACAATTTGGCAAAATATTAAGATTAATTTTTGGTTTAGACAATAGATCTAAAGGGTTTATTATATTTGTAAAATCACTAGTCCCTTTTAGATTTAGTTATGAAGATTTGCATTTCACTTTATTGTAATTTTATCAGTTTAATTCATTCTCTTTAAAAAAGGTTTATGTAAACCTCCTTCCTATTATGTCTTTAAATCCCAAATTAAACTTCAAATGAAATGTAAAATCCGCCTCTTAGCCACTACAATTTTTTTTTGGGTTCAATTTGTATCAACTACCAACTTAACCAACTACGTATTTTTCATCTAAATTAGAGTTGTTGATTTCAATAGTTCTTCATTCAACATGGTGACATCAACTCGACATCACCACTTATGTGCTTACATACAAGAGTGGTAAGCTCCCAAGGTGAAGGTCATTCCTAGACCTAGACCTAAGCCTCGAGGGTTCATTCCTGACGACCCTACCTACATATCCCCTAAAAAAAAAAAAGGCTTCCTAGTCCGCCTGCCACTATTAGAGGGAGTTCATTCTCCTCTTGCATGAGATCTCTGATCTCAACTTTAAACCATGACTATTCATTAAGCGTAAGCTATCAACTTAGTCCAATTATGATAGAATGATAATCATTTTCCATCAAGTGTTGGTTCCATACCAAACATTACCAATCCTTAATATGCAAACATACACAATTATATAGGAGTCATATCATACCATAATCCCAAAGATCATACACAATGTTTATCGCAAGCATAGATCACATATACACAATGTGACTAGCTCATACACATCACAAGTACAATAGTGAGTAGCTCATACACATATCACAAGTACAATAGTGAGCAACTCTTACACATCACGAGTACAACTGTGACTGGCTCATATGCACACCACAAGTACAACAATGACTATCTTGAATACACTCATCACATATACCACTGTGACTAGCTCCATCATGCATCACATATATCGAGTGTGAACAGTCCACACAATACATAACATGTTCACATAAGAACAATTGGTAAAGTGGAAATGAATACAACCTATTGCATGCATCACCCTACTATCTGATTCACAAACACATAAGCCCATAAGTAGATTTCACTTGGAAAAGGAATGTTAGTGTATCCCATACTACACCATGGGTCCCATCCTTTTCGCAATCCATCACCATTTGTGATGTCAGTCAAGAAAGCTATGCTACTTGATGTCATCACCGACAAGGGCATCAATAATAATGTACATAAAACCTAAGAACATTCACACAATGAGTGACTAACATATACACATTGAATGACTGAAACATCCACAATGACTAACTCCTATCCATAGTTCATCTTAGACAAAAATAATGTAGGTGCATTGCACACTACACTATGAGTCCATCTTTTTCCCTGATCTTCTACACCATTGAGCAACTAGGAAGAGGATCTAGTGCACCCCATACTATACCGTGGGTCCATCCGTAACCCAAAGATTTCCACAAGTAGTGAACCTACCATAGCTCGGTGGATTCCAACTTCAATCACCTATAGGCCACTGGCGATAAGTTTGTCCACCCAGGAAGAAGTAGCTTTCAACTTATACCACCTTGTGACCTTAGTGATATTGTCAGCTATATTCTTCATAACTTGGGTAACACTTGGCATCGACCACTCATGTGCTACAAGTGATTGCAAATAAACCCTCTCGATACAACAGTTAACGTTGATTATCATTCCCTGCATAGTAGACTACTTACCCATGCAACCATTACTATATCATAACTAGGGTATCCTGCTACCTTCACCTCCATGAAATAGGTGAATGCCAACTAATCCTTAATAGTAGCCCAAACATTGATCATTGGCATAGTCCAATGACTTCTTGTCATTGCTCAAATATCCCAAAGGTTCACACTTGGGGTCATCCCTAGCTCGAGACTTACACAATAAGATTCACAAGTATTAGAGCATACAAAAATTAACTGATTCAAGATCCTATACATAGAGTCTTGTAGGTCTAGAGTTAAATAACACAAACACATAAAAATCACATTGGACCAACACAAGATGGTTTGCATTCAACATGTACATGAATACCCATGAGAATTCGAGTCCACAAAGAGGGGAAGTTTTGTGCAAAGAAGAAATTTCAACATGAATGGGTACTCATTTAGGAATAGGGATCTGAGCCTTAGATCAAAACGTGTACCTATTATGCTTCGAGAACCCATCCTAAATGGGTACCCATTCTAAAAAAAATAAAATCCCAACCTACTTTTTGATTTAGTTTTAGGCTCAAGAAAGACATGGTAGCCTAACCATTAACCTTGGACCTACAAGTACAAGGTCATGGTACCAAGAGAAAAAAATAACTTTGGAAATATGGTCAACTGATGTGGTTATTTTTTTAAAATTATTTTGTCAAATTAAAACCCATTATAAACGAGGATGTCTAGTTTTTAATTATGTAATTTATTTACAATTGGATTTTTTTAAAATTTTAATTAATTTATGAGGAAATTGGTCCATAAACTTAAAATGTCAAGTTTTCATATTTTTTTAATAACTTTTAATTTGTAAAACTTCTTGTAATTTTTATATAGCATCAATCTAGAAACAATTCTTTAAAAATAAAAATAAAATAAAAATGATTAGTTTAGGTAAAATTATGGTTGTTGTACATGAGGGTTTTCAAAAACAACAATTAGGGAAAATAAAAACTTTAGAAAAAAATTATAAAAAAATATCCTCATTAATATTTAGTATAATACACATATTTTTCCAAAATTAAATAGAAAAATAATTTTATTTAGGTCAAGTGTTTGTACACATGCATGGTATGGTCCTAAAAAAATGACTTTTCAAAAGTGGTTTTTATACATGCCTATTAAACATTAGTTTTTATCATCTAGGTATTAGAATAAATTACATATTTGAAAACTAGACTCAAAATACTAAATTTCATATTACTTGAATTTTTAAGTTCAATTGATTTTTTTTGGAAATTGGGAAAAACACTTCTTTTTGAACATTGTGGACCCAAATTCTTTGAACCTACCCACACATAAAAAAAATACCGACTATAAAGTAGTCAAATTTATTCACTTCATTCAACTTACTATCCAAAAACACATTATATATTAAATACAAGTTATCAAGTTTGTTTAACTCATTCATATCCATCTAATACCCATTTTAGCCTCAAACTAAAGCCTACTAAAGAGAGAAGGTCAAGAAAGTTAGGGACAACCCCAACCATTGGACTTATCCCCCTAAACCCTCCCCCTATGGACTTGAGGTCATAGGGGCATCCTTCACCTAAGGACTTCTGATCTGTAAACAGATCTAGACTAGATTGCAGTATTGAATGCTTAATTAAAAACAACTTTGCGGAATTACAAATTCATGCATACATTAACGTAATTATGCATTAAAAACTGAAAACATAAGGTGAAAATCAGAACACGAGAGAGGAGAGAAGAAGTGCAAACAAATTGGTAACGGAGTTCGTAAAAAACGTGGCTACGTCTCCGGGTCCTCTCTAATAGAGAGACCGATCCAATTAACTCCAAAAACAATTACAAAAGCACCACAACTATTCTTCAAGCACTCCGGCAGCATAACAACGCTCTAGCGTACAAGAATGGCACAAAGAATCTCCACAAGACCTCTCTTTCGTGTCACCTCAGCTTCAAGACTTCATTACCTGAAAAAAACTTAACTCCACTCTCACCTCACACCCCCTTTTTATACATGAAATTAGCCTAATTAGGCTTAACCACCAAAATAATGGCCTGACATCCTTTTACAACTCGTATCATGACTAATTTGTCCTTTGGTATCTTCTGGTTCAAAAATGGTTAAGTGGGTTTGTGTTTGTTTTTGGCCTTATAGGCCTTTTAAGTCAGGCTCGGCCAACAAACATTTAACAAAAGAAAACCGAGCACACATATAGCACAAAGAGGCTTCGGTGGTGTATCGGTGATTTAGTATTTTGTGAGCCGAGCGGTCGGGTGTTCAACCCTCGCCAGCCACTTTTTTAACAACCAATACAAAAAAGTTTAAACATCAAAAGTAACCCTTCTTAATATTTTGTTTGAGGATGTTGGTGGGTCCAACGGCCGACGGTTTGGTCGGTATACCCGAGGTCACGGTTTCGAATCCGTGGCAAACATTTTGTTAAACAAAACTAACATGACCCACGCAGACGCAGAATACAGGGACCCTTGTTACACTGAGAGACTGCCACGTGGCAAGACATAATTTGCTGATCACGCCACATCATCCATCCAGGTGTCTGCCACGTCTGATCTGACTCGTTGCCACCTATACGCTGACTCATCCACCACGTAATGCTGTATGGAGTACGGAAGGCCACGTCACTTAACACGTCCTCTGCCATGTCACCTACGAAGACACGTGTCACAATATGATTCGCTGACCAGGCTGACGTCACCTGCCACATCATTGTGCCACGTCGACATGTACGACTGTACGGACTGCCACATGTCAAATCCCAATTGGTCCACTTTGGATTTGTACGAACTGATGACGTCATTTTGTACAGACGCTGACATCATCATTGTACCTTCTAGTCACCAAGTCAACCAAGAGCTTTGACCGCTGATAACTCTCGCATACGATGTCGGATTTCGACGAAACAAGTTGCGTTGGAAAGCTTGCGATGAGCTCTTCGCGATGACGCCAACTTGAACAACTTTTGACGACATTATTTTTTCCACTACCTGGACACCCTTGATCCCAGTTTGACCCAAGGTTTGACTGGCCATAACTTGCACAAACGAACTCCTTTTCCCTCCGTTCGAGTTGCGTTGGAACCAAGACGCCTAGCTCTTTTTGATGGTGCAGATTTTGGAGAGAAATGAGACACTTCAATTTTCACTGAAAATATCCACCGGATCAACTTCCTACATACCTGCTTCCAAACAAGATTGAAATCACATGTAGTTCTCCTCATAGGGTTTCTATTAAAGGAAATTTATGCATCATTTACCAATTGAGTAAACCTATACCATAACACTCCCATCCAAATGTGTCAAGATCTTAGTTTAAACCTTACCATAATTATTATTCCCGATTCAATGTGAGCATCGTAGAACCCCTTAGAATGATCTAGCAAGGATATTGTTCTAATTTTGAACCTTGATGATAATATGACATAGTTTATAACAAAGGGCCCGATTTAGGCATAGAATGTGATAACATGTATACAACGTGATTTGGTAATATTAGATATTGCATTTGTATTGGTTCTTGATATTTTGAACCTCTATATTATACCAATGAGAAACCCCTTAAACATTCATAAATGAGGATACATTTACTAATAGTGTTGGTAGAAATACCCAAGACCTATTCACAATGTGATAATTATGTGAAGCCCCAATATGGCTCCAAATGATATTTGAATAATATAATCAAGCTTCATGATCCTATTTTTTTTTTATATCAATCTTCATTAGAACACGCTGTGCCTTAATAAGGCCATACAAAATTATTTTAACTTCAAAAGACACAACACAATACTTATACACTTTCTTTAAGAATAATCAATACTTTAGTCACACTCAAGACAATGGGTGAAACTACATCTATTGCATCTTCATATTCTAATTTTATTTACCTTACAAGCGACCCCATCTTTTTATAGTAAATATGAATTTAACATTAAAAAATAAGTGATCCCAACATTAGGTTTATAAATCAACCCTTATTTTTAGAATTTTAGTAGTCATAAGGTATAGAAATATCACAATATCATGACACATCTTTCAATGTCCAACATAATATGACAAATAGTTACCAAACACAACACAACATAGATGCAAGGTCTTTAACCCAATAATTGGTCATCACAATTTAGTAGCCAATAATGGTATGATAATTTCTTAGTTCTAGTATTTTAGAAAGATATCCATAATAAGGGTATTAGGCCCCAAAACTAAATAACATATACCAAGTTATAAACTCAATAAAATATTTTTGAAAATTCCTACAACCATGAGGGACCCTTTATATTCTCTTGTAATTGTCTCAAATGCCATAGTTAAGGAATCTTACTCACAACCATCATTATTCTAAGCACATCCTACAACAACCCTATCCATGGCTAAGATATTAATTATGGTGAAAACCTTACAAAACCCACATTGTTTGTGCACTTATCATACTACAAGTTTAAAAAAAAATCTTTTATTTGTACCTTTCAATTATTAAGGTTGACAATTCAAATCTAGAGCTAAAGATTGACTACTACCGTTCTTAGTGTAGTTCCACTTACCTTTTCTTGCCAACTTAATTAAATAAATATGCAATAATGTTTGATTTCTATTCCAGTTAAACACATATTGCCTATCAAATATCCCTAAAAATATAAAACAAATGTAATCATATATATATTTAATAAAATTATGATATTGTGAAAAGATTAACCATTTAATATAAAACCTAACATTATAACAGTCATACATATTCCACGATCAAACTATTTGTCATATCCTTAAATAGGGAACACCCAATCTTTAAAGTATGAAGATAATTGATCACAATTTGAAATCATTCACAAAAAACTTAGGTATAATTCTACTGGGCATATGCAAGATCATGATGGGCCAAAGTTTGCCTCTAAGTGACAACGAAAATACAAAAAAATAGACTTAAGCAACTCAACATAAAAATTTGAATAGGTTATTAACATAATTTGGAAAAAGTGTAGTAATAGAATTTGTAGCAAATTGAATGTAGTTTGTAGGCTATTAGATTTTTTTGAAAAAAAAAAAAATTATTTGGTGAAAATTAAAATTTTTAGTACTATTGTACTATAAATTTTGAAGAAAAACTAAAAATCATGTGTTTGTTTGGTCAACCTAAGTATGATAAACAAATTTTTTTGAATCTTTCAATATAAGTAGAGGACACATACCTAGATGTGACAATTTTCTTTTGTAATTTTTTTGCAAGTAAATGATTAGTTATGAATTTTTTAGTAGGAATTTTTAACAATATTAAAAACAATTTGTCCAACCACCCTAACTTGGTTAAAATTTTATGAAATTCTATTTTTTAACCTATATTTTGTGAAGCATAGAGTGTGACACATATTTTGGATTCAAAAAATGTGTAATTGTTTAAAAGTTATAGATGGTTTTCAATCAACCTATCAATCATAACTTTACACATAGTGCATGTAGAAAATCAATAATAATTTTCTATTAAATTCAAAATAAAGCATATCTTATATTGATAGAATGTTGACAATTTATTGAATAAACCCTTTTCATTTCATCAAATTCGGATTAAAAAAAGTCGTCAGCACGAAGGGTGGAGTCCGAAAAACCAGGAACCCTTTTAAACACGTTGGGGCATTTGATTTTTTTAGGTTTGACACCCCAAGCCAAATCCCAAAGCAATAACCGAGGCAAGAAAAAATTCTCAAAAGAAATAAATATCTATTTTTTAAAGTTAAAAAGTAGATATCCATTTTTAAAGTTAAGAAATAAATATTCGTTTTTTAATTTTAAGAAATGAATATCCATTTATTAGAGTTAAGAAATATATATCCGTTTCTCAATTTTTTTTGGTTGACTATAGATTGAAATTTAACATATGCTATAATATTAATATTAATATAAATATTTATATATTTAAAATATTATTATATATAATATAATATAATGATAAATTAAAATATATACTAGGATATATTAATATTAATTTACTATATTCCATATTTAGATTTGCTATTAAATGATTCAATTTTGGGTAATGCCAAAATCTTGTCCCCTTCATCTCAAATGCAAAAGTCAATTTTAAGCTCTTAGAGACAACTCTCCATTCAGTGGACTGCATGTGCTCTAAACAATACTGAAGTACAAGGAAGGGTAAATACTATGAATCATAACTCAGGAAATTTCATTATCAAAGTTCTAGAATCCTTGGTTAGAAGCTTCTCTTGACAGTTTGTGGGTAATGCTAGTTTGCTCCACATGTATTCTCCTTGCATGTTAGATATTAGTGCACAACACATGGAGGATATAGTAAAGTCTTTGGTGATAGGTTTTGGAAAACTTCAATCTGATATTCAGCCACTCCACATGCAACGGGTATCACAACCAAACTTACCATTATTAGATATTCATCCATTTGATAAAGCCTCAGATTCTATGGATTCAAAACTCCTTGATTTCCAGAGTATGTTATAAGAAGGCAACCTTGATGAGTTGGCTGAAAAATAATTAGAAAGGAAAGTGTCAAGCTAATTGAAGAAATTGGAAATGGCGAGTTAGAAGATTTAGGAGATGACTATTCTAAGACTTTCAATATCTCAAACACCCTGCCTATAAACTATTTTGAAAAAAATGCCTAGAAAAAGAGGTAGAAAGTCTAGAGTAGCAAAATTGCAAGAAGAAATAGCTGCTGGGATACTATCCACTTTGGACAACATTGTTTACCTTGCTTCACAAAAGGAGTCAAGACCAAGGAGGGCATGTTGCTCTCCTAGGTCGAGCAATGAAAATAGTTTCATGGAACATTAGGGGCATCAACACACCTAACAAAAGGGCCCAGATCATGTTAGATTGATGCTTGTGGGGTAGATTTGGTAGTTATTCAAGAATCAAAAAATTTAGAAGAAGTTTTCAAAATAGTAATAAAAAAGTGGCCAAAATGGAAGTCTACCCACTTGCCCGAAGTGGGTTCTTTAGGGGGTTTTCTCATGATATGGAATGCTCACATAGTGGTAGTAGAAGTCTCTAAGACTGAGCCAAATTGGAAATTACTTAAAGTAACCCATTTTGATTTATAGTTTTGGCTCCTAAATGTGTATGGTCCAACTCAAACAACTGCAAAGAAACATCTTTGGGATACTCTAAAACACACATTAGATGAAATTGGGGAAGATAAAGTCATGTTAGCAGGTGAGTTTAATGCCATAGTCTCTTTGCAAGAGAAGAAGGGTGGGATCACACCCCCTATAAGGGTTATAGAAGATTTTAAATCCTTCATCTCTAATAATGCACTCATTGATATCCAACCATCTTTAGGTAAATTCACATGGAAAAATAGAATGAAAGGAGAGAGTTTTTAAACTATCGCTAGAGGTGAATGAGCATATCATCTCAAATGGAATGAATGAAGAGATTTTTGAAAAACAAAAGTTGCTACACTTAGAATGGGAAGAACTTCTAGCAAGGGAGGAGGTTTATTGGCAAAAAAAATCTAGAGAGTTATGGTTGAAGGAAGGTGATAGAAACACCAAATTTTTCCATGTTTTAACATAGATCAAATGGGTGAAAAGTTCTATCTTTTCTATCCAGGATGATCTGACAAGATCGTTCCTCACAAGTGAAGAAGATATTTAGAATGAGGGTATGCATTTTTTTTTCAAATTTATTGTCTGCACTTGTTCCTTAGTTACAAAGTATGATAGATAGTGGAGATTTACTTGAGGCTATACCCTAGTTGATTAGTATTAATGAAAATGAACAGTTGATGAGGCCTTTTACTCTAGAAGAAGTGAGGTCTGTGGTTTTCTCATCACCCTTGGACAAGGCTCCAGGTCCGGATGGCTTCACGACAATCTTCTTCCAAAAAGGTTGGGATTTTATTGCTCAAGATTTGCTTAATGCAATGAAAGAGTCAATAAAAACATAGACTATTTTGAAGCAATTTAATGTTACTAACATTGCCTTAATTGCCAAGATTGAGCAACCAATTTTTTTTGTAGATTTCAAACCTATTTCATTATGTAATATGGTGTATAAAATCTTTACAAAATCAATCTACCTCAGACTTTGCCAATATATTCCAAAAATCATTTTAGAGGAGCAAGGGGGTTTTGTTCCAGGGAGAGAGACAATAGTGGATTCATTGGTTGCCAATGAAGTCTTGCATTCAATACAACACATATAATATGCCATCAATAATTGTTAAAATGGACATGATGAAAGCTTATAACAAACTCAATTGGGCTTTCCTAACTCAAATCTTGAAAAAGTTTGCATTTGCAAATAAATGGCGTAAATGGATTTTATTTTTATTTGGCGCAATGTTTCCAATTATCATTAATGGGTCACCATCATTTTTTTCAAATCCACCCAGGGTGTGTGTCAAGGAGACCCTCTGTCCCCCTTCTTACTTATCTTCTTAGCTAAAGTGCTAAGGAGAGCTATTAAAAGGGCTCATTCTCATGATTTATGGAAAGGATTATCTCTTCCTACTACCAATATCTCAGTCACACACTCTTTGTTTGTAGATGACACATTATTCTTTAGCAAAGAAACCCTCAATGAAGCAAAAAAAATTCAAAGCTTGGGTGCTGGCAAGAAGTTGAATCCACTTTTGGCCATTTAGTGGAAGTGTTTTTCCTGATTTTCAAAATTGGACACATTTGACCTTAAAATTTGAAGCACTTAGAGATGAAATCTTGGAAAAAGTCACTAATTATAAAATGTAGTACTTGGAGTCTAGTTTCCCAATATGTAATTTATTTTAATACCTAGATGATACAAATTGATTTTCAATAGGCATTTCTAAAAACTACTATTTAAAAGTCACTTTTTTTTACCATACCATGCATGTGTACATCATCCATATTTTGACCTAAACAATCATATTTTTATAAATCCTTTTTGGAAAAGATTTGTAACTCACTAAAGCATGCTTTCCATATTTTTTGTAGTTTTTTATTGAATATTTTTTTTTGTTAATTTTTTATTGGCCATATTTGGTGTTTTGAAAAATCACTGTGTACGTCATGCATAAGATGACCTAAACTTATCATTTATTTTTTTTCAAATTGAAAAGAATTGTCTGAAGTACGCTTTCGTCAATTTTTTTTTCAATAAAATATGTTAATAAAAAATTAAAATACTAAAAAATCTTGATAATTCAAGTTTATGGACCTGTTTCATCAAAAGATAATTGAAAAATAGAAAAAATAATCCAATTGTAAATTTTTTTATATATTTAGAATCTACATTGTCTCATCTATAATGGGTTTTAATTTTGTCAAAAAATTCTGAAAAAAAGTCTTCAGACATGCCCAAAGTCACTATTTTTTTTTGACATTGCCAAGACCTTCAACTTGCAGGTTAAACTAGGTCAAAAGCTTGGGTTCGGGTCCTCGAGCCTTTTCTTGAACAAAAAAAAAGCAAAACCCTGACCAAAAATTAAAATTTTAAAAAATGAGATCCCGTTTTGAAAACAAGATCCCATTTCATAATTTTTTTTTATTTTATATGAATTTAAGAAATGGGATCTCGTTTCAAAATGGAATCCCATTTTAAAAAAAGCAGGATCCTGTAATGGGATCCCGCTTTCAAAATGGGATCTTGATTTTTAAAAAAATATTTTTTTATGAAACAGGATCTCGTTTTAAAAAAAACAAGATCCCATTTTTGGCTCGGGGTCCCGAACCTAAACGAGATCTTGTTTATTAAAAAGCGGGATCCTGTTTTTTGTGAGCCGATTTCATTTTTTTGCCTAAGGAAAAAAATTCTACATTTCATGGACTCATCTTTGTGCTTTTATCCGCCTATTGTAGATATAGGGTGATCCCACAAAACTGGTTTACAATTTCTAGGAGATTCTGATTTTTGCTGAAATAACCTATTTTTAGAAAATATAATGATTTAAGCCTTAAAAAGTTCCATTTAAAGCATTCCAATTGAAGAGGGTTTGATCAAACTACCTTAAATGAAACCCCCTTGGATAGAACCCTACTAGTTTTAAACCATACCTATAACAGAGTCTCCTTTACACCTATCAAAATGTTGATAAAAAACCACTTTTGATTTACCTTTTTGGGGATCAAATGAGTTCATTTAAAATTTATTTTTTGTAAGTATGTAGTCCTTATTATAAGCTTCCGAAAAAGTATAATTTTAAATAAATTTAATTTAATTATTATATTTATTTTTTATTTCTTGTGAATGTAGGTTTTTCATCAAAAATAATCTCTCTGTTCCACACATGTGAAAAAATATAAGATTATCAATTTTTTTTTTGAAAAATATGAGTGCACCAGATATTGAAGTCCTTGTTCCAACTGAAAAAAAAAAGAATTTCGATACATACAAAAAAATTTATGTTATATAGTCCGCCTATGTCTGAATTGTAATTGGTTTGACTTCAAAACTTGATTAAGGAAAAAATATTTAATAAAACACTATGAAACCAATTGGAAGCACTAGATATCGTAGTTAGAAATCTAAATATGAAAAAAATAGAATTTTATCCTTCATGGAAAAAAATGTTGTGTTATACGGTGATCGTCACTAAAAAATGGTGTTTATTGAAAAACCTAGTTTTCGGATATGGAAAAAGAAGTGCAATCTGATTCTATTTTTTTTGTAAAAAATATATGAATCTATAGACAAAATGCCACAAATCACTAGTTTACATCATCTTCAAATTCCTCACAGTTTAGCCGCTATAGGTGCCCGAAAGTGAAGATTTAGTTAGAAAAAATTAGTTCAATGTCCAGTTTGGCCAAAATTGTAAACTAGTATTGTGCGATCACCCAATATACAAAAGTTTCAGGGCAAAAAATCAATGCAGAAAAATCTAAAGTCTATGTTCTAAATACTACATTGAAGTGGTGAAGAGGAAAATAATGAAAGTGTTGGGCTTCAAAGAAGCAGAGCTGCCATGCAAATATCTTGGTCTTCCCCTCTTCTCAGGTACAAATAGAGTAAGATTTTTGGATAAGATAATTTAGTGCATCAAACTCAGAATATCCTCATGGAAAGGAAGGTGGTTGTTATTGGCAGGTAGGATCTTGATGGTAAAATTGATGTTATCTTCAATACAAAATTACTGTATGGCAGTATTAAAAGGTCCAAAATTTGTGGTAAATGAAATAAAAAAATTGATAAGAGGTTTCATGTGGAAGGGAAATATGGACAACTCTAAGAAAATCCCTTTAGTCTCAATAGAAAACCTTTGTGTGGAAAGGTTGAAAGGAGGTGTGGGCATACATAATATGACGACTAAAAATTTGTCATTAGGAGCCAAATTGGTATGAGATATGTACGAAAAGCCTCATGCCAAATGGTGCTAGATTATGCAAAGTAAGTATTTAGATGAGGCTTCACCAAACATAATACTAACAAAAGCAAACCCACAACAGGGGTCTTCCATGTGGAATTTTTTGATATCATGTAGAAAAATAATTGTTCCATATATAAGTCAAGGCAAATACATAATGGGGAGGAAGCTGCCTTCTAGAAAGATTCTTGGAATGGCTTGCCACCCTTGAATTCTCTTTATGACTTTAGAATGCAGAGGAAATATTGACTACTTCTTGGGGTGCTAAAGTAAAGGATTACTTTAGCACCCCTAGTTAAGCGGGCTTAACCTTGGAGAAAACTCCCTAGTTAAGTGCGCTTGAGCTGGAGCAGTACTGGGATGGGTGACTTCCCAGGACGGACCAGTGCTTCACCTCTGTGAGCATCACCTAGATGCAATGAGTGCTAAGTGGACCATTCGATATCATGAGAGATGGGGTCTTGTTGAACCACTACTCATGAAACATGGGTCAATGAGTTGGACTTTAAACTACACTCTGCTTGAATCCCCGATAGCAATATCATAATTTGACACCTATGGAAAATACCTCCTACTTATCAATTGATGAGCTAAAGGGGCTCTATTATGAATGGTTCATAAGGCAATACCACTTGTTAAAGGTTTTGCAATGAGGTAACAACTGCCGGGCTTAACCTTGAGAAAACTCCCGGGTTAAGCGCGCTTGAGCTGGAGCAAGACTGGACAAAGAATCTCCCCGACTTAATTCGCTTCACCTCGCGGAGCATCACCTAGATGCAATGAGTGCTAAGTGGACCATTCGGCT
>VDFB02000015.1:327947757-328099838 GCA_007258455.2 Sequoia sempervirens | reverse complement strand
GGGTGACCTCCCGGGACGGACCAGTGCTTCACCTCTATGAGCATCACCTAGATGCAATGAGTGCTAAGTGGACCATTCGATATCATGAGAGATGGGTTCTGTTGAACCACTACTCATGAAACATGGGTCAATGAGTTTGACTCGAAACTACATGGTTGAATCCTGATAGCAATATCATAATTTGACACACTGTGGAAAAAAAAAATACCTCCTACTTATTAAAGGATTACTTTCAAGATTCATTAGAGCCAATGAGGAAAGTCAAGTGGAGGGATTTTTCAAGCTCTCACATCCCAGCTGATTAAAAACAAAAATTGGAAGATATTCTAAGGGTTAGAATAGTTTTTAGATTATCTATGCAAGATAAAATTATTTGGGTGCCTTCTAGAATGGGAAAGTGTTCAGTAAAGTAGGGTTACAAAGTAGCTGTAAGTGGAGGGGTACACCACGAATAGAAAAGGGATTTTTCCTTTTGTTGGAACTCTATAGGATTTCCCAAGGAAAGTTGCTTTGTCTGGCTATCCATAAAAAATAGAATTCTAACAGCTGATAGATTGGCTAAGCTAGGAATTTTAGATTAGTTCAAATGTGTTATGTGTAATGAAGTTCAAGAAGATTTAAATATCTCTTCCTAGGATGTAAATTTGTACAGATTTGTTGGGATTTCATCAAAGGAAAACTTAATTGGTATTTGCCCCTACCTACTACTCTTTGGGAACTCTTTACAAGTTAGTCGGCGTTGTATAAATCCTCACTCTTCTCTATCATTTGGCGAGTAATTCCAACTTTATTTATCTAGAATATTTGGTGGGAGTGTAATAAGCATATTTTCATAAAGGAATCAACATCAATTGATCAGGTCCTATTGTAGATAGAGAAGTCAATCTTTGAGGTAACAAATGCATGAGTGTAGGAGGTCAAGTAAGTTGTTTGTTTGTTCACTGATTGGGATGCATCAATAATGAAGAATTGGAAATATATTGTTCTCCCATTTAAAGGAATTCAATTCCAACCAGGGAAAGATAAAATTGATAGATCAAAGGTTTCTTGGTTCTCACCTCTCTTAGGTTTTTTCAAGTTAAAGTTTGACGGAGCTTCAAGGGGAAATTTGGGTGTTTTAGTTGTAGGTATGGTAATCAGAGATAGTAAGGGGCATCTCATTGACCAATGCAAAATCAGTTAAACTTTTTCATGGCACAAATAACACTGCTGAAACAAAATCACTTCTTTATGGACTTCAAATGTCCTTAGAGTTGCAAGTTAAAAATCTTTAGATCAAAGGTGACTCGTTAATAGTCATAAATGCTTGCAAAGAAAATAAATCTTTATATTGGGGACTAGACTATGTGTTTCACCAAGTGTGGCATTTAATGGATAAGTTATCTGTTTGTAGTATAAACCATACCTATAAAGAGGGAAATAAACTAGTGGATTTATTGTCAAATATGGGGTGTGAGTAATTGTAGAATACAATTTCATATGATTAGTAGGGTGTTTTTCTAGAAATTTTGATGGACATTATTAGTTTTTGAAAGTGGGATAAAATGAAAAATGTTGTGTTTTATAGGAGGTGGAAATTTTAAATAATGTGGCTTAGTTACAATTATATCCTCAATTAGCTGCAATTTCTCCACGAGAAGCTTTGGTACCAAAATTGTCTTAAGCTTCCCAAGTCGAAGCTTCCCTAAGGTGGCAGAAATAATTTCATAAGAGAGATTTGTGTAATTTATTTGATGGAGGTGGTGTGGTGTAAGGGAAGCGACATGAAGTGTTCACCATAATGTCACAATGGATTTGAGTGCGATCTACGGTGCAACAGTATATGAAAGGTTGTGTGTGACAGTTTACCATAGTCCCACAACGGTCAGTGAGATAGCTTGTGGGGTAGTAGTTAGGAAGGATGTGAGAGGTAAAGGCTCATCGTGGTACAACAACTGTTAGGAATGGAGGATGTGGGGTAGTGGTAATTGCTTACCGCTACACTGTGATGGTCAAGAAGGTGGTGCATGGGGTAGTAGTGGCACCAAAATTGTCTTAAGATTCCCAAGTCAAAAGCTTCCCTAAGGTGGCATAAATAATTTCATTAGAGAGCTTTGTGTAATTTATTTGGTGGCGGTGGCACGGTGTAAGGGAAGCAGTATGAAGTGTTCACCGCAATGCCATGACGAATTGGAGTGTGGTCTACTTGGTGTGATGGTATGTGAAGGGTTGTGTGTGATGGTTTATTGCAGTCCCACAACAATCAACAAGATGGCTTGCGAGGTAGCGGTTAGGAAGGATGCGAGAGGTAAGGCTCACCATGGTACCATGATGGTTAGGAATGGAGGGCATGGGGTAGAGGTAACTGCTTACCACTACACTACGACAGTCTAGCAGGTGGTGCGTGGGTAGCAGTGGTCACATCGATATTAGTTCTTTTTGCATCTCAAGCATGTAGGGATGAGATTTTGCAAATTGAAGGGACTCAAAAAGTTGTCACATCGCTATTCAATGGTCCCTTCGATATGCTGCATCGAGGGGACTTCGGGGTACCTCACTCCGATATGTTTCTTTCCCTTCGTTGATGGTTATGCAGTCTCTGGGTGATCAATGAACCAGATCCAAAGGGGTGATTAATGGCCATGTTTTAAAGCCCATAAAGATTCAATCTCAGTCGTTTATCTCATATATGACGGTCACAATTCAAAGTGTAACGACTAGCTACCTCACTTCATGGTAAACACAAGCAATAATGGCATGTTTGTATCTCAGCTACCAGATCAAATCAGAACAACTCCAGGTTGAATTTTTGGTGCTTCTTCTAAGGAAAATTGATTGTTGGGTGACACCATTTATTTCTTGATGTGTTGTAGAGGTCAAGTTCTTTGTCAGGTGCAAGAGGAGTAAGGAGAGAACTTTGCTTAGTGTCCTCGTAGGGGTGATTGAGATTTGCATAGTAGTTTATTGGTTTCCTTTGATAGATTGTATTGTGTACGGTTTTAAAATTTGGGCAATTAGATGTAATTTAGGTTAGCACCTAGGTTGATAAAAATATTTCCATGTAAATCTCCAGCTTGCAAAATTCTAGCCTTCTAAAGGCACTTTTGTAATTATCTAGTATTATATCAATATAATCTACAAGCTAATAACCTTTTGTCTAAAAAAATATATTAATTTAATAGACATTATATAATATAAATATTACATATATTATATTATATAATTTTGTTTTCTGGTAAATAAGTATAACTAGTAGGGGTAGTGCCCTTTATATTTGTAGTGTAGGAAAAATTAGCCCTTTTTCACACTTGATTTAGGAATTAGTAACATTAAAATGAACCTAATGTTGCCTTGATCTAGTGTTGTAATGTGTTTTACACATTCACTTTAGGTTTAGGGCCCTTTTAAGCTAAATAGACCTAATTTTTCCTTAATTTAGTGTTGTAAAGTGTATTTATTTACACCTTCACATTAAGTTTGGGGCCTCTTGTATTTATGAACTTCATATCATCATTAATAGGCCCCTAAGAACCTTTATTATGTATCTCAAGGCTTATTTCAACTAAGATACCGACATAATTAACAAATACACTTAATATCCTAACCCCTCGACATTAAACCTCAACCTAAAAAGGCATGGTGGGACCATACACCACCTTGGGTGTATGAATCCCACCCAGATGGTACCTATATGCAACCTTGGGCATATGAGTCCCATTTGGCCCCTTTTTAGGGTTTTGAGTGGGAAATCAGGGTTTTGGATTCAAATTTCATGAATGTTAGCATTTGGGATCTAATAAACAATAAGTTAGATGCAATGCCTATATAAACAAGGTTTCAAATCATTATTTCACCTAAGAAATCATAATATCAACCTAGCAATCAAGATTCAAGCATCCTAAGACTTCACAAGATCATCATAAAGCATTTAAGAGCATTTCTAAGGCATTCAAAGGCATATTTCTTCGTCATTTGTTGTAGCAATTCAAGGTCCATTATCATTTCAAGGACATAAAGCATCAAGCATGTTGTTAAGCTAGTGTTGTGATGTAGCATTCAAGATCCAAGTTAAGCATTGTTTCATATCCAATTCAAGATCAAGATCTACATTCTTCATGGATACTTCATGAATTAGATTGTAGACCTACATTTGAAGACATCATTCAAGGTATCATTGTTCATGTTTCATATTTCATGTTTCATTGTTTCATCACAAGGTTTAATTACCTAAATGGGGTTTAACCAAGGCAAACCCCTATCTCCTAACAATCAACATGTTTTTTCTCTCTACATGTGTGATTGCAGATCTAGGTGTCTTGAGACTTGAAGATCCTTTGAAGATAAAGTTGCAAGATTGAGGAAAGTTTTCAAGTTGTTACAAGGTTGTCATCTTCAAGAAAGTCATCTATAGAGCATAATTTAAGCTTTCAGATTCAGAGATCTAGCAAGAAGGAAGCTATAGGAAATCACTAGAGAATACCAGAATTTCAGCCAAACCCTAATATTGGGCCTAAATCACCACCTTGGGTGTATGAGTCCCAGTACTTCTTTTTTCTAGATTTTAGGAGATCTAGAATAGTCCTTGTGAAATTCCAATTTTTGCCCAAAAACCCTAATTTGGGACTAAATTTCCTAGACTGGAATATGAGTCCTAGTGAGCATTAAAAATCAAAATTTTAGAGTTTTAGAGCTTGTTTTGGTCACATATTTCTTCCAGGTACCCCTCTGCTCATTTTTAGTTTGTTATTTTGTATTTTAGTTTCATACTTTATATCATATAGTTAGGTTTTCACATTGCATTCATCTTCTTCTTTCCAATCCCTTTCTTGGTGGTGAACCCCCTTTTTAGTCTTTAATCACACCCCTAGGACACCTTATTGCATATCTCTTTCCCTCATTTCCATCCCTAGATTGAGATATCTAAGGTTTCCTTGAATGAAACTTGAAGGAAATTGGTTCTATCTCCCAAAACATAGAGCTACAATTTTCTTCCTTTCATTTTGATGAACTTAGCCTTTAGAAAACCTCATTTCTAATTTGGAATGCATCATAGTCCTAGATTTATCCTACATTAAATTTGCACTAGGTCTTGCATTAGTTAACTGACATCTAGGGTTTTAAAATCTTGCATTAGTGAAAGTGCATATAGGTTGCATTTTTGCATCTTATATCATTCAATTTCATTGAAATTCTACAATTGCAAATAGTCAAATCAACATACAAGTTAGAAACCTTAGAATCAACTCAAAATTTATTGAATTTGGTGTAAAAACCCTAACTAGGACTCATTTGCCCCTCTGGGCGATTTAGTCCCTATACATGTGTTTTTCTTGGATTTATGGGAATTATGTGTTGTGTTTTTTTTAGAATTTGAACCCTTCAAAACCCTAACTAAGACTCATACGCCCATTTGGGTGATTTAGTCCTAGATCAGACCTAAAATTGCCTTTTACAACATTAAAAACATCATTTTTGGGTTTCTGTTTGCTGCTGTTATCTATTTAAGTTTTCCGAGTTTATGTTTCATTCATTTCATTAGATCTAGCTTAATTTTATTCATTGATTAAATAGCTTAAATTCAAAATGACATTTACAACACTTCATTTTTAGATTTTCACATAGCATAATTAGTCAATTATCATGTTCTAAATTTTAAAATTGCATTCTCCTTTTGCATGTTTGATCTATCATTGTTGCATTTCAAATTTGTAAGACATTAATTGCATCATGTTTTCATTGTAAAAATCTATAGTTATCATACTTTATGTTCTATTTTTAGATCTTGTTAAGTACTGTATTTTTTTTTTGTTATGTGCATGTGAATATGAAGTCCTCTCCCCTCTCTTTTTGTTTGTCATTTATCCCTCTCCTAGTATCCCTCCTATGAGTGAGATTAGTCTAGTGAAAGAGAATACAACTTTGGGTGATTATACCAATCATATTCATTCTTCTCCTAATATCTCTCCTAGTTGTGAAGAAGATATTTCAGTGTTAGAAGAACTAATTGATGAGAGTTTTGAGAACCCTATTTTTTTCTTTCCTCCTATCTCTCTTATTAGGGAAGACATTACTAAACAAGAGGACATA
Organism: Sequoia sempervirens; assembly: GCA_007258455.2. NCBI lineage: Eukaryota > Viridiplantae > Streptophyta > Pinopsida > Cupressales > Cupressaceae > Sequoia > Sequoia sempervirens. Next base: position 328,093,772 of record VDFB02000015.1, on the reverse strand, counting down.
ACAATAGGTAATCATGGTCCGATCACATAACACAACAAGAGACTATTGAAACCTACCTACCTAACACTTCAACTAGTCTACATTCATCTCCCAACATCTTCACCTCATGTGATAATGTTGTAAATGATGACGATATGTTGGTGTTAGATAATCAAATCTTTAAGATCTATGACAACCCTCTTTATGTTTCTTCCCCTACCTATCCTATTTTGGAAGACATTATGGGACAAAGGAACGAAATTATGGACAATCATGACAATCACATTTGTTCTTCTCCTAGTATCTCTCCTAGGTTTGAAGAAGATACTTTGATGTTAGAAAATACAATTGATGAAAATCATGAGAATCTTAGCTACCCCTTTTCCCCTAGGGAAAACCTAGTTGAACAAGACAATCCAACCATTGATAACTCCCTTGTGATGAATTCATTTTAGAAGAACCAACCTTTGAATGTCATGAACATTTTGTTTTTCATTATCCTAAAAACTCTCCTCCTAGGGAGGATATCATGGCGCAAGAAAATGGAAACATTAACAATAGTAATTTGGCTTCCTTAGATGATGGTGAAAAAATGACACTAGACTCTCCTTCATTAGAAAGAAATCAAACTGAAACCACTGAGGTATTGAATGCAAAAGTGTCCATTAGATCTCCCTTGATTATTGGACCTCCTAAGTACCTTGTGGGACATCCTAAGAATCCTCTAATTCTTTACCCACCCTCACAATAATTTCAAACTCAAAACAAAACTGAACTTATCCTTTACCCACCTAAGGACAATGTTTCACAACAATCAAATTACAATACCATTGATCATACATATAACACTAGAAACAATCCTCAACCAAGAAAGACACTTCAACATCCCTCCCATTACCTCAACCATCTTACCTGGTCCTCCTCGTTTGCCTTCACAAAGTGGAAAAGAGTATGATCTTGTTGAACAACTTAAGAACACTCTTGTAAAATATCATTATGGGATCTTATTCAAGCATCTCCTCATTATCATAACATGGTTCAAAGTGCCTTACAACAAGCTCTTACCCATCCTAATGTGCAACCAAATGAAATTCAAGAAATGAATGCTGACATTGTTTTCTGCCAAAGTGAGCTCCCTCCTTTGGAAGTGCAAAAAAAAATGACGCTTTCATGATAATAGCTATTTATAATAGGTTGGGAATAAAAATAACCATTTTTGACACTGGATTCACCCTTAATGTGTGTGGTGTGACCCTTTTGGATAGACTTGGTGTTTTTAAATAAAAAAGTCAACTTTCCTCTTTATCTATTCATGGGTTTGATAACGTAGGGAGACAACCACTTGGTGTGATCACATTACCTATTACAGTTGAAAAAGTTACATTACAAACCCCGATCCATGTTATGCCTCATGATATTTCATATAATATTCTTTTAGGAAGACCATTGATTCATGAGATACATGCAGTGCCTTCTAACCTGCATTGTAACATGAAATATGTCTACAACAACAAAGTATATACAATAAAAGCTGATCATGAACCAAATAGTTTTTTAAACATTGAGAAAAATAAGGAAAATCCTTTGAAAACACTGACACTAACTATACAAGTGGATCCCGTGCAACATAAAGACAAAGAACAACATATTGAGGAAGTCACAAAGTTATTCAAAGTTGATTGGGGTTCCTTGGATTTCACACCTAGCTTTGATGGGAAACCAAAAATCATAATAAAGAAGCATGAAAAAGAAAAATCGGTAATGTCAACACAAAATTCAAAAGACCCTTCGAAAGCATCCACTTCAACCACTTTAGAAGAAGAATTAAATTACACGACAAACTTTGACAAAACTAATTAAGCACAACCACCATATTTGAAAGAAATGAAAAATATTTATGGAAAATGTTATGAACTTATGAAACAACCTAGATATAGTGGAAAAGGATGTGATGCTAGAGAACAAGGTATCTGTGTCCCTATAGATCATAACATGCAAATAATGACTAATGGTCTTGGTTATTGTCTCTTGAAAGAAATAAAAAAGCCTTCACTCAACGTTGACACTATCACAAAAGATTCTTCTAATACAACTTAACATTAGTGCATCCTAAACTGATAAAAAATAGTGGTATTGATTATTTTCCTTTGAAAGAAATGAAAGAATCAAAGAAATCCTCACTTAATATCAATGTCATCATACAAAAAACTAATGATTCAAATTTGATAGATTTTACACCCTCCTATAAAGGAGAGTACAAAATCTTCCAATCTAAAGAGTCTTGTGTAAGTATGATATCTTGTAATAAGAAGAGGTATCTTTGTAACAAAATAAAGGAACATTTTCTATTGATCAAGAGAGTATCTTGTTGAGACTCCTCCAAGATTGTTTGATATCTCTCCCTCCAAGAACAAAAAAGTAATTTTACGACAAGAATTCACTTTGTGCATATCATAGAGTTCATGGTCATTCTACTAATGAATGTAAGGCTTGAAGTGATAAAATTCTACATCTAAAGGAGTGTGGCACCCTTCCTTATGTTGTAAAACCTAATTAATTTAATTGATATTGATTTTCATCTATCACCTCAGCTCATCCTTGTCTTGCACTAAGTGGGGCAAGGGGTTAGGTCAGCCTTGTCCTCATATGACACTTGTCATTTTCTCTTTTAGCTAGTTGACCACCTTCCATGTATATATATATATATAAGAGCAAGTTTGGGACGTGGACGACATGCCTTAAGTGGACTCGCATGTGGCATGCAGAGTTTTGGGGGAAATCCCTTATCCATGATCTAGTTTCATTCGGTAATAAATGACTTGGCATAGGGATTTCTGAATAACCTCTCATGCCTTATTCTAATTTAAAGAAACTTCTCACAACAATGGTGTTAGCAACTGCTTTAAATTGGGGTCATACATCGATACTCATGTTTCACTGTGCAATTTTATTTCTTCTTGCAATGCGTCCTTTTCTTGGTGGTGTCATTGAGCTTGATTTCCTCTTAGAGCATGATATTTTTTTGACTTGTCCTCTCTTGGAGACATTAGAAACTATGGATGCTAAATCTTCATTTTTGGCTCAAAAACAAACAAACATGAGTTGCTAGTTGAATCAAGCACATAAGATAGAGCATCCCTATGAAATAATTGATCATATTAAAATATGCAAGCTAAATAGAACAAAGATAATTAAATGCAAGCACATAAAATCATGAGCAAACCCTATCCCATAGTGGATTGGTGCTATTGTGGAAAATAGCCATTTCCCAACCCTTGCTAAGATAAGCTAAATGATATAATGCCAATGATGATGATGGAGTAAGATGGGAAAAATCAGTTCTCAAATGAGGAGAGTGACTTTGCATAGGATTTGTGGATGATGAAATAAGGATATGAGCATTTTATTTATAGAATTCCAAGATGGATGAATGTCCAAATTTGAGCAATGTGGGACTAACATTTATCCAATGGCATGATGCCACTTGTCAAGCTATGAATGGATGAAGGATGTGCAAGATTTGGGGTTTGTGCCAATAAATGCATAATTTTGAATTTCAAATTTGTTGAAATGACATGTAAGAGGGAAGGGAAAATGCAATAAATGCCACTTGGCTCAAAGCAAAGGACATGTAAGATGAATTTATTACCTTGTTGGATGTACATGTTGACTTGGAATTTTTGAATTCAAATTGAGAGAATATTCCAAAAGATGCCTTGTGAGGAAAATAGAGATTTAATAAATGAATTAAATCTATTTTCATGTGCAACTTGCATTATCTAGAGGATGGGACATGAGATGAGATTAAATTAATCAAGGGTTAATTAATTTAATGAGAGAGGTTAGATGATGTGACCTATTTGACTCAAATTTATGGATTTATTTAAATCAAATAAGAGAGGAATATGACAAGAGATTAATTAAATAAGGATTTTGATTTATTTAATTAAAAGAGATGGTGTTAGATTAAATCAAATAAGGTTTTAATTTATTTAATTTAATGGATAGACTTTAGAGATTTAATCAAATAAATTGATTATTTAATTAAATAGGGATAATTAGTTCAGATGAGTTGATTTAATTAACAAGAGAGAGTGATTTAATTAGACAAAATGATTTATTTATTTAAGAGAGGAATATTGATGAATTTAATCAGATAAGGAGGCTTAATTAAATGGTTAGACCGAGAGATGATTCAGGAAGAAACGATGTTAGTAAGTCAGGATCAGACACACAATGTCAATTAGTATATTTTACGTGTCTACATTTTGCCCCTCTTTGAAGCATTGCACTTGTTGCATTGGTTCAAAGAAATAAACGATCTCGATCAAAGCCAATTTTTTTTTATATTTAAAAAATTGCCCCACTGCTGCATGGTGGGAGAAAACATGCCATTATAATGCCCCCTCGAGAGATCAGACGAAAATTTTAATTTTTTGGGTGATCTCGCGAAAAAAGATGACAAAGTACCCACTAGGTCCGAAAAGGCTCCAGGAGGCTAAAAACGTGTCTAAACACAATAAAACGATGAAAAACAAGCCTCAATCAGACAAAAATAGGTTTGAGAGTCCAAAACCTTAGCAGGACAGCCAAACAGGGTGAAAAAACCCTAATTTTTAGGCTTAAAAGGGGCCCGAGGGGTCACTTTCAAGTCATTTTCACACACCTCCACTAGCAACTTTGAGATTTGAGCTCCGACTCTGGCGATATGGTGTAACGACAACTTCCCCTATACATCATCGATTGAGTTCAGACGTACCAGCGGCCATGTGGCATCAGGGCACCGGTATGTGACCCTTACCCAAGCTTCGTCTTTTCATTTAATGCTTTAATTAATGTTTTAAAGGGGCGGCTCACCTGCAGTGGCGCTATATAGCGTCGCTCAACATTTAAACTGCATTGCATGATGCTATTTTGAGCCGCAGTGGTGTAGTTTAGAGTTTAAAAACTCTGACGCTGAGCTTGGGTTTGGTGGGCCGATTTGATAAAGTGCGACGCAACGTCGCCTATTTCACGAAAACTGTGATGCTGGAAGGGAAAGTGCACCGCGATGGTGCAGTTTTGCTCTTTTTGGGCTCTAGCGTCAGAGTTTGATTAAAATCAAACTATGACGCCATCACAAATTGCGCCGTTGGGGAAGTTTCTGGAGTGCTCGACCATAAATTTTTCAAAATTTTTAACACGTTGACCTTCCTTGATGCAGGATGCAATGAGGGAGCTCTACTCTTGGGAGCACCGGTCGCGAGATTTGGCTAGCTTCTTGCGAGACCTGAGCGACAGGGACCAGGATTGACTCGGGGTTGCGGGGTTGTGGCACATTGCATACACGGCGCCCGTGCACACTCACCTAGAGATGATGTCAACGCTGGTAGAGAGATGGCACAATGAGACGTCCTCATTTCATCTCCCCACTGGCAAGGCTACTGTCACTCTGGAGGAAGTTTGGTGCATTCTTCGATTGTCGATTCATGGCCGACGGGCGATCTTCGATATGGATAAGGGGCGTGAGGCCTGCTGCAGAGTCCTCGCCACACGAGACATCATTTTTTGTGAGGGACACATAGAGCTAGAGCGATACCAGGTCATAACACCTCTCTACCGCTGGCCGATTGTAGCTATCATTTTGGGTCTTGTTGCCCTAGACAGATGAGGGCGCTGGGGGTACTGCTGGGAGCAGATGGTCTGAGACAGGCCGGTTCATTTCACATGGGGGCCTATTCTTCTAGCTTCGCTTTACAGGGACCTCCATGAGTACGTATACATGGACGACAGAGCGCTAGGGGTTGGAGTGACTTTACTTCACATCTAGGCATGGGAGCACATTTCTGTCCTACGTCCACATGTCATTCCAGTTTTGATGGGGGAAGATGATGCCCTCGTGGCATGATACAGAGGTGGTGTGTCCTTTACACACACTGGTGAGCACGGGATCCCCTATTGGAGGCGAGTCTTAAATGAGATGTTGGTTTTTACTTGGAGACCATACCTTGGTCAGCTTGGATGGGCCGACGATACCGATCAGCTATTCTACTGCCACTAGGACCAGTATATGCAGGGGTAGGAGCATACCATGATTGAGAGGTACTTGCCCATGCACGTGCAACATCAGTGCGAGGAGCCGCAAGATCGGCCTGATGACGCCTATGTAGCCGTCTTTGCTCGTAGCATGACATAGGTGTCATGGTGACAGTACATTTCTACCTTAGAGGTAGTTGACAGTTTTAGGCACTTGGCAGACTGACCATGGGCTCATGATCAGGGTTTAGCAGATCTAGGCACCACCTAGGCTTATAGGGATTGGTTTCGACCTCCACTTTGGCTGACTATTCCAGATGATGACCCAGATCTACGCAGAGTTAGAGGCAGAGGGAGAGGACGAGGGTGAGGACAGAGGGTTGAGATTTGATAGGATCCACCAGTTGTGCCCCTAGTCCCACTAGTTCACGAAGATGTACACATGCAGGATCAGTAGCAGGAGCCACCACGAGACGAGGATCAGCCTCGGGTGTAGCCACATGTGCAGCCACAGGGACAGACAGATGGTCGAGATGCACTAATTGTGTAGTTACAGGCCCAGGTCCAGGCTATGATCACCGAGAGAGATCAGGCTATGTAGCAGAGACAGGATGCAAAGCTACAGACAACCACTGAGCTAGGTCGGAGGCAGCAGATAGAGAGTATGACAACCTCCTCCTCCCAGGGTATAGTATTAGTTCGGTCCTACAGGGACACTATCCGAGAGGCAGAGTATTACTGATGGGCTTATCATGAGACCGTACCCAGAGCAGAGTGGGTCCCAGAGTATTCAAAGCGGGCCAGCCACATACTAGTAGAGGGTCATGGTGATAGGGGCGAGGTAGCATTCATAGAGACCGAGCCTGATCGAGGTGTTATGATACTTTTTTGTGCCTTATGGGCTCATTTTTGATAGCCTGATGGGCGTTTTGTACCGATTGACATATATGTACAGTGATCTGATTTATTCCTTGTACTATGACAACGACATTATTGATGATATATATATATATATATGAGCCGATGATATTTTGATGTGATGTCCCGTGTTCTCTTTTATGCATGGATGGTTTATTTCTATATGCTTTGCAATGATGTCTTTATGGATGTATTTATTTCTGATGATGCATGCATTATGATTATGACTAACAGATCTAATATTATGTTAACCTATGATATGAAAATGTGATATGCAATGATGCTGTCTATATGGTGATCTATTTTATGATGATGCAAATGGTGATGTGATATGTGATATGGATGGTATATACATGAAATGTTATGTGAATTATGCTGATATATGAGATGATTATGGATGGATGTATGCTTTGTATGTAATGAATTATTTATGCTTATGCAAAATGAATGATTTATGATTCTATTTATGAGATGATGTGGATGATGCAATACAGATGCGATGGTCGTGATATGATGCAAATGAGATGGTTTATTTACGATGCTTAGAATAACAAACATTATTATCCTAAACATATTAAAATGATGATGTAATATATGTGATGAAATGGTATGTTAATGCAAAGTGGTATGATGATGTGTGATGTAATATAAACGTAATGTGATGATATGATGTTATGATGTTATGCAAGTATGTATTCCTAATGAATTAAATGCTTATATATTTATTGTTTATGATTATGCAAAAATGATTATGAAATGCTTCCATAGATGCTATGCGATGATTTATATGATAGATGGTAATATGAAATGGTTATGAAATGCAAATGAATGTCATGCGATGATTGATATAATGTCATGAGATGCAATGTAATGGATGAAATGCAATGTTCTGGATGCACCTATCTATGAAGAATTTTTATGATAACCTGTTTATATGATGATTAAAATGCAATGCGTATGTTTCCTATATGATATGTTTATGTAATATGCTAATGATTTTGGATGCAGGATCGATGACGATGATGGTGATGATGATCAACTATCAGAGTACCTTGTTAGTGCGGTTAGTAAGAAAAGAAGAAGTCATTTCAACAAGACACAAGATGATGCATATGAAAATGATGATGATGATGATTATTTGCCGAGGAATTGGGATTTTCAAGGGGATAAATTTTCTTATGTTTGATAGCACACGTGGTATGATGCATCAAGGTATAGAAAACTAGGATGGCGTTGTACCCAGTGAGATGAACTTTGACTTGACAAGTAGATAGGAGTATTCTTGTTCACACCTGACATACATAAACCTTACTAGGATGCACTTCAGAAGTTTCAGGCACCTTAGACCAAAAACATGGGAAGGTAAACCTATCCATGCAATAGTCAACAAGTTTCCCTAGACCTCTTCCATACATACCTAACAAAGCAAGTATTCACCAAGGTTATATTACAAGAACGTCCAACAAGCATAGTAGACAAAAGATAATGATCATTTCCCCATTCCTATCTCTCTAAATCCTTCGTTTGGATATCATCGAGAGGTCCTTAGACTGAGCGCAATAAGATAAGTCAAAAGACCAAGATAAAGCACACAAACAAGTTGATGTTCTTCAATACCGCTAACCAAAAGGGAATGTGTTTTCAAGGATAGGAACCGAAACTATTGCCAAAAGGTAATGCCGATTGTAGGAATGATACATCCTAGGACATGTTAGTGGATGGCGGCACACCATTTCATTTATCCAAAGTGCTCTTTTTGATAAATAATGCCCCTTGTAGGAAGGATTCATCCTAGGACTTGATGTTATTAGATGATTGATATGGGACTGTTTGGATGATGGACTATCGACACAAAGAATTGACCAACTTGTTTACGTACTGACTTAGACCTGAGACTTGATGTTTGGAGTTTTACTTTTAACGTGCTAGACTTGTTTCTAACTGTTTCACCAAAGGTTGAGGATGACAATTTGTTTATTATGATTGGTGTTTATTGTAGGTGTAAGTGAGATGAGGTGGATGGATTTTTTCAAATATTTGGATGTTTTTGATGTTTTGCAATGTTTTGAGGTTGTTTTTGGTATTTTTTGAGATTTTTCAAATGTTTTGATTTTCAATTTTCTAGTGTTTTTGGGATTTTCTGAGATTTTGACCAAGAGACTAACCTAAAGACCTATCATAGGGGCCTCGAGGGCTAATCAACAGATGATCCTTGCCTACGTTATACACACAGAGACCATGTAGTTCGACGGATGACTTGACAGATTTACAGATGATGATATACATGATGAGATGTTAGTTTATTATGACGAACTCCTAAAGGATTGACCTAAATGTCTTGGGGGATGATCAAAGATCAACCTTACCCTCCTTCTAGTGCCATAATGTGGATGCTAAATCTGCATTTTTGGCTCAAAAAAAAACAAACATGAGTTGCTAGTTGAATCAAGCACATAAGGTAGAGCATCCCTATGAAATAATTGATCATACTAAAATATGCAAGCTAAATAGAACAAAGATAATTAAATGCAAGCACATAAAATCATGACCAAACTCTATCCCATAGTGGATTGGTGCTATTGTAGAAAATAACCCTTTCCCAACCCTTGCTAAGATAAGCTAAATGATATAATGCCAATGATGATGATGGAGTAAGATGGGGAAAATCAGTTCTCAAATGAGGAGAGTGACTTTGCATAGGATTTGTGGATGATGAAATGAGGATATGAGCATTTTATTTATAGAATTCCAAGATGGATGAATGTCCAATGAGCAATGTGTGACTAACATTCATCCAATGGCATGATGCCACTTGTCAAGCTATGAATGGATGAAGGATGTGCAAGATTTGGGGTTTGTGCCAATAAATGCATAATTTTGAATTTCAAATTTGTTGAAATGACATGTAAGAGGGAAGGGAAAATGTAATAAATGCCACTTGGCTCAAGGAAAAGGACATGTAAGATGAATTTATTGCCTTGTTGGATGTACATGTTGACTTGAAATTTTGAATTCAAATTGAGAGAATATTCCAAAAGATGCCTTGTGAGGAAAATAGAGATTTAATAAATGAATTAAATTTATTTTCATGTGCAACTTGCATTATCTAGAGGATGGGACATGAGATGAGATTAAATTAATCAAGGGTTAATTAATTTAATAAGAGAGGTTAGATGATGTGACCTATTTGACTCAAATTTATGGATTTATTTAAATCAAATAAGAGAGGAATATGATAAGAGATTAATTAAATAAGGATTTTGATTTATTTAATTAAAAGAGATGGTGTTAGATTAAATCAAATAAGGTTTTAATTTATTTAATTTAATGGATAGACTTTAGAGATTTAATCAAATAAATTGATTATTTAATTAAATAGGGATAATTAGTTCAGATGAGTTGATTTAATTAACAAGAGAGAGTGACTTAATTAGAAAAAATGATTTATTTAATTAAGAGAGGAATATTGATGAATTTAATCAGATAAGGAGGCTTAATTAAATGGTTAGACCGAGAGATGATTCAGGAAGAAACGATGTTAGTAAGTCAGGATCAGACGCATAATGTCAATCAGTATACTTTACGTGTCTATAGGAACAATGTTCCCTAAGAAGAGACCTTACATGAAATAAGAAAAATCCCTTTGAACGTACCTTACACTACTTTTGTATTTAAAATATCTGTTATATTTCCATCTTGTATTTAACACACTTTTCTTGCCTGTGGAGCCATCTTGTTTGTTCATGGGTGTCAAGCATACAAAGTTTTGCTTTCCTCTTGAATCACATTGTTCATGTTTTGTGGTACCCTATTGAAGCTATTAGAGGGATAGATTTGGTATGGTCAGTAAGATGAGAAGCCTAAACGTGGGCATGAATTTCTCCTTATACAATGAGAAGCTGACATAGAGGCATGACTTTCTCACTAAGCCACCCTTTTTGGATACTCACCCAACAAACATCCTGAAATTTATTGCCTCAGAGTGAGCATGCATTTTTAGAAAAATAGCTTAGATCTGATCCACAACATGTGGGAAAAATGGTCGAAGCTTGATCCACCTTTTCTTTCTTTTTCTTTCATCTTTATGTCTTTGACATTGGGTGTTTGTGTATCTTGTTTTGTTGCATATCTTACACCTTGTGTGTGTCCCTTTGTACTTATGTTGGATTGATGTAAGATCTTGGATCTTGGGGGCTTTGCCACCTCCTTTGATCTTTTTCATTGTATTTCTTCTATATTAGTACACTTGGACCCCTCTTGAATGTCTACTTTAGTGTGAGTTTGAAGCAAGTTCCTCCTCTCACTAAAGAGGGGGCTAAATATAGTGTATGAAAAATTAGCCCTTTTTCACACTTGATTTGGGAATGAATAACATTAAAATGAATCTAATGTTTCCTTGATCTAGTGTTGTAATAGTTTTTACACATTCACATTAGGTTTAGGGCCCTTTTAAGCTAAATAGACCTAATTTTTCCTTAATTTAGCATTATAAAGTGTATTTATTTACACCTTCACATTAATTTTTGGGACATATTTAATTTATGACCTTCATATCATCATTAATAGGCCCCTAAGACCCTTTATTATGCATCCTAAGGCTTATTTCAACTGAGATCTTGACATAATCAACAAATACACTTAATATCCTAACCCCCAACATTTGCTTAGCCTAAAAAGGCCTAGTGGGACCCATACACCACCTTGGGAGTATGAGTCTCACCCAAATGGAACCTATACACCACCTTGGGTGTATGAGTCCCATTTGGACCCTTTTTAGGGTTTTGGATTCAAATTTCATGAATTTTGGCATTTAGGATCTAATAAATAGTAAATTAGATGGAATGCCAATAAAAACAAGGTTTCAAATCCTTATTTCACCTAAGCAATCATAATATAAACCTACCAATCAAGAGTCAAGCATCCTAAGAATTTACAAGAGCATCACAAAGCATTTAAGGGAAGATTTCTTCATCATTTGTCACAACAATTCAAGATCTATTATCATGTCGAGGACATAAAGCATCAAGCATGTTGTTGAGTTAGTGTTGTGATGTAGCATTGAACATATAAGTTAAGCATTGTTTCATATCCAATTCAAGATCAAGATCTACATTTTTCATGGCCATTTCATGTTAGATTATAGACCTATATTTCAAGGCATCATTAAAGGTATCATTGTTCATGTTTCATTGTTTGATCACAAGGTTTAATTACCTAAATGGGGTTTGACAAAGGAAAACCCCTATCTCCTAACAATCAACAAGTTTTTTCTCTCTCTACATGTGTGATTGCAGATCTAGGTGTCCTAAGACTTGATCCATTGAAGAAAAAGTTGTAAGATTGAGGAAGTTGTCAAGTTGTTACAAGGTTGTCATCTTCACGAAAATTCATCTACAAATAAAAATTTAAGCTTTCAGACTTGAAGATCTAGCAGGAAGGAAGCTACAAGAAATCACCAAAGAATACCAGAATTTCAGCCAAACCCTAATACTAGGACTAAATCTCCACCTTGGGTGTATGAGTCCCAGTATTGCTTTTTTCTAGATTTCAGGAGATCCAAAACAGTCATTATGAAATCCCATTTTCTGTCTAGAAACCCTAATCAGGGACTAGAAATCACCTAGATTGGTGTATGAGTCCTAGTGAGCATTAAAAGTCAAAATATTAGGGTTTCAGAGCTTGTTTTGGTCACATATTTCTTCCAAGTACCCCTCTGCTCATTCTTAGTTTGTTATTCTTTATTTTAGTTTCATACTTGATGTCATATAGTTAGGTTTTCACATTGCATTCATCTTCTTCTTTCCAAGCCCTTGCTTGTTGGTGAACCCCATTTTTAGTCTTTAATCACACCCCTAGGACACCTTATTGCAGATCTCTTTCGCTCATTTCCATCCCTAGATTGAGATCTCTAAGGTTTCCTTGAATGAAACTTGAAGGAAATTGGTTCTATCTCCCAAAACATAGAGCTACAATTTTCTTTGTTTCAATATTAAGTAACAAAGAAATATTACATGGATTTTAGATACTCAAGAATGGGTTACAAATGTAGAGTCTGGTAGATAAGAGAATATATTCCTTTTTCCAACTTTGCAGTTTAGACAGAGAGAGAAGGACCAAGTAGATATTTGTAATTGCTTAGATAGAAGAAGAATGTTTCCATATTTCCTTGTTGTATGCCTTCCTAGTATAAAGCAAGTGCTTCTGTAGTGATCTTCCTTTTTCCTTTGGCAACATAGTCATCTTGAAGAATTGCCACCTAGCCCCACTTTGGCATACACTTGATGCCCTCAATGTCTTCCAAAGCCTTGGGCATAAGATATTGGTTGAGAAAAGTAGTCACAACCACCTCCACCATTTATTTCATACTAGTTCCTTGGATTAATTTGGTTAAAAAGTCATTTTAGATCACAACTTCATGATGTGTTATGAATCCTAACATAAGAAGCTCTAATATTTTTTCCTTTCAGAAAGAGATGTCTTATCTGAGACATGTCATCTTCTTGGAGGAACCTACACTAAATTTCCATAATTCTTCACTCTACTTGGGAAGCAGATACCCCAACCACCTCATATATAACTACTAGCCTTCTAAACAAGGGGAAATATTATGACTCCAAGCTCAAGATTCATGCTAGGAATATGATCCAAAGACAAAGATATGTTCCCCATGAGAAATATGATCCAAGACTTGCCAACCCCATATCTTGAATGATCTCCCTTGAGATAATTTCCTTGAGACCAAGCCAGAGATAAGATGTAACATCTATGATCGTTTGGGGAGATTGGGTTACTCCATAGTTGGAAAGCAAATATAGTACTAAATTTTTCCTCTCGATAAACATGTGAGATGGAGAAGTTAGTCAAGACTTATAGAAGGCCTTTGATTACTGGTAGATCTAGCTGTAGCTTCTAGTTCTTTGTATTTCCTCATCTTACAACTTCAATACAAATCTGTGAGTCTCCCTCAATATCAACCCCTTGAATTTCTAATGACTAATATAAATTTTGATTGGTGATGAGGGAATCAAACTCAACTTCATTGTTGGTTACTCTTAGAAGTGTCATGGAATCAAATTTTATTAACAAGCTAAGATCATTCCTAATGATGATGCTAGCCCCAAAAGCACCCGAGTTTCCTTTGGACTTGCATCATTAAAGTTGAGCTTTAAATGGCCTTTATGCGATGCAGTCCATTTGGATGTCTTTCTTTTCTCCCCACTATGGACTGTGGTACAAGGTAATTTTGGAGTTTTAAATAATCTCAACCTTTTCATCAAACTATTGTCCTAGCTTGTGAATGATAGATGTAATTTATTCTTTGAATTTTCATTCAACCATTCACAAATTCCATTCTTGATATTTGTGATTACTTCCTCTCTTGATATGGTTGCACCTTGGAATATTCTTTGATTTTGTTCCTTCTATAGGTACTAGATAAGAATGGATGGAAAGACCACCCAAATATCATTTTAGAATGTAATTTTATGTAGATGGGGCCACGAGATGAACATTGAGTTGATATCATTCAGGTGAGGGCCAGACTATTCAAGGATCTGTTGTAACCAATCCCAACACGTTGATGCAACAAGGAAATTTATGAAGAGGTTGACCACCATTTCTTCAGAGGCTATGCACATGACACACTTGGATGGACCCACGATGCCTATTGATCCTAGATGATCACCCATGAGGCATCATTTATGCAAGGAATTCTAGGTGAAAGCACCGAACTTAGGGAGAACTACATAATGCTAGCACAAGTGGCTAGGCCATGACCCAAACCCCCACACGATAAGTAATGTGTACTCTAATCATGTAGAGAACTCTCTAGACTTAGGACCACACATAATTTTTTTTATCTACCTCCGTGTTGAGATTTGGGTGCCATTGTGATGTTATAACAAGTGATCCTTCTCTTTCATGCTAATTGGGCAACTAGAAAGATCCACCCACACATACTCCTCATTTGGGAGGTAGATGATGTAATCTGAAATTGAATTTTGATATATCTGGGACAAGGTTTTCTTGTTTAAGGCCTAAGATTTTTGTCATCAATTAATGACTTATTTCCATTCCATTAATTAGTCCAAAAGTTGGATTTTCACCCATCATTAAATTTCCATGTTAGGTGATTTGTTATTATGCTTCTGCAGCTCCATATAAATTTCCATGTTAGGTGATTTGTTTTTCTTCTTTGAGATGATGTTACTTCTCTTAGTCAAAACATAATCTCAAAGAGGGGAAAAATGTAGACACCTTAAGTTTGATCTTATCTAACCAAACCTCATTTTAGCCTATCCTAATCCATTAATTATATAAATAATCTTTATTTATTTAATTAATTTATCCATTACCCTTATCCTCCATTTATTTAATTAAGTCTAGCCTTATCCCAAAATCCTCCAACTAAATTAATTAATTAGTTTAGGATAACTAATCCCTACCACCTTTTCCTCCATTATTTAATTCCACTTTATCCCTCAATCCTTATCCATTTAATCCCTACCACCTTTTCCTCCATTATTTAATTAGACTTTATCCCTCAATCCTTATCCATTGGGTTCATTCACATGGATCACAATCTAAACTTGTTATTATGTAAAAAGTGTCCCTTTCCATGTCTAACTCCTTGTCTAGATTCATTAAACCTAGACAACTCCCAAAAGTCAAACTAACTTTTTGAAAGGAAGCTAGGTGAGCGAAAAAAAATTCATACACCAATCTAAGTAGGGGAGAGTTACAATTATTTTTTATAAGCACCTTCTACAGTTACAGAAAAGAGAAACACATACAAAGAATGAGATAGGACAAGAAGTACACAAAAAAAAACACCAGATATACGTGGGGGAAACCCTTTTGGTTAAAAAATCCCACCCTCCAAAAGCATAGTACTACTGTACTAAATTAAATAGATGTTACAATGCAACTTTAAGTACAAAGATTCTTCAACAAGTGTTTCGAAACAAACACCTATTCTCGAGTGAATTCGACAACACTTCATTACCTGCAAAAAACTATGCATTCTGCAATGAAAGGCATACAATACATAGAGCGATACAAGCTAGAAGAAGCATCTAGAAGAGGATAGGCATCCAAATCCACATGGTACAATATCCCATGCCATAGACATGCATTTGTACAATATTTCCTTACACCCCTTATAGTTGTAATAACATGTAAATATTCCTTCCTCAAGCTTGGGCACCCAAAATATGCTAATAATGACCTATGATAGATTCCTTACAACTGTCATAAAATCCATCATAAATCATCCATAAGATTGATCATAGAATATGTCATAACTGAACAAAATATATGATTCTCTTACAACCTGTCATAACCCAACTTGGACGCCAAATTTCTCCATGCATAAATATGCCTTATGACACATCATAGAATTTTTCATAAGTTAAATATTCCAAAGTGGGACACCTATGTCTAGTTGGGGTGATGGCATGTCATCCAATCACCTCCAACAGGGTTGCCACCCAACTAGTGGGTCCCAATTTATGGCATGACACTATAGGCAATTAAATAGCACAAATAAATAAAATAATACATTAGATTAAACATGTTAGGAATCTAAGGTTGAGACACCTTAATCCCAACATTCTCTCACTTGTCAAAGACCTATCAAGATTCATACGAAATCATCTGCAATGGGCCCCAAGGCCCAAAAAGTTAAAAAAACATTTGAACTTCTCTATGCTCATTGGTTTCGTCAATGCATTTGCAACATTCACCTTTCCATCTTCTACCATATCATGAACAAAATGATACTAAACATCAATGTGCTTTGTTTTGGCATAGATGGTAGGATTCATTGCTAAGAAAATGGCACTCTGATTGTCGCAATGAATAGTAATTTATCCTGCATCTAAACCAATATCAGAACATAATGTCTTAAGCCAAATAGCTTCCTTACAAGCATGAGTGGCTACCATGTACTCTACTTATATCATGGACAAAGCGATTACAACTTGTCACTTACTCATCCAATTGATAGCACCACCAAACACCATAAATATGTAACCACTAACGTGGATCTTCTATTGTTAATGTCACCTGCCCAATTTGAATCCATGTACCCACAAATACTCATAGAATGTTGAGGTCTAGTAGGTGAACATGAAAACACAAGGCATACTCGAAAGTACCTCATAAATATTTGAACACTCTCTTAACTGCATCCCAATGTACGTGTCCAATATTTTCCATAAAATGACTAAGGACTTCCACTACTTGGGCAATGTTTGGTCTTGTACATGCCATAACATACATAAAAATAAAAAAAACACTCACATATGGTACTCTGGTCATGTCCTCCATCTTAGTAGGAGATTTTGGATAATCATTCATAGAAAGCTTCAGCCCTTGCATCACAAGAATAAATAATTTTCTACAATCTGCCATGTTGAATCTCTCCAACACTGAGTTCACATACTTTTTCTAGCTTAAACAAAGCTTTATTTTAGGTTTGTCTCTCATGATGTCCATTCCCAAAATGTACCTAGCTGCACCTAGTTAATTTATTTCAAATTATGTTGACAACTAGAACTTCAAATGTGAGATCATAATTTTACCATTCCCAATAAACAACATATCATCTATGCATAAAAAAATAATGAGAATAAACCATTATCAGATTTATAATACACAAAATGGTTAGATTTAGATCTTTGAAATCCCAATGACAATACATAGGTATCAAACTTCTAGTACCACATTCTAGGAGACTGTTTCAAACCATAAAGAGATTTTTTTAGTTTGCAAACCAAATTTTCTTTACCTTTTTCAACGAAATTCTCTGGATATGACATGTAAATCTCTTCCTTCAAGTCACCATGAAGTAATCTTGTCTTCACATCCATCTATTCCACTTCTAAATTATACGCTATTGCAAGTGATAACATGAATTGAATAGATGTCAAATTTGCAACATTAGAGAATATCACACCATAATAAATTCCCTCCACATGTGAAAACACTTTAGCAACCAACTGTGCCTTACACTTCTAAAATTTCCATCAGGACCACTCTTTTTCTTGAACACCCATTTATAACCAACAAGTTTGCATCCAACAGGAAAAGGTACTAGATCCTGAGTCTTGTTTTTATTTAAAGAAGCCATCTCCTCATCCATGGATTTCATCTAGGAATTTGCATCACTCATACCCACAACCTCTCTAATAGTTCTAGGCTCATTAAAGATAGCAATCAAAGTAAAAATGCAACTAGAATCCAATAATGAATATCCAAACCTTTTCGTTTGCTACCTAATTCATGTCTAGACCTCCTCAAATGTTGAGGTTGAGGTTCTTCTTCTTCTTCAGAACTTTCAAGGCTGCACTCTCCTCATTATTAGGTCCAACAAGAGTGTGTAGTTCATCTTTTTTCAGAGTAGGTGGAATATGAACTACCTCCCATTTCTCTTCTTTTTTTGGCTATAGCTCAATAATGGAAGGCTTCATCTCTCCAAAAGTCACACTTTTTTTTGTAGAAAATCTTCTGTGCTTCTAGATCCCAAAGCTTGTATCCTTTAACACTGATATCATAGTCGATAAGGATACACTTAACTGCTTTGTTCTCCAACTTTGACCTATTCTCAATCAGAACATGAGTGTAAGCTTCACAACCAAATATTCTAAGATGTCTCATCGAAGGATTTTTACTAGACCACACCTCCATGGGTGTCTTTCCAAAAAAAACTGATGTAGGAGATCTATTGATCAAATAACATGTAGTGGATACCACTTCAACCCAAATCTTCTGGTCAAGGCTAGCACCACTCAACATACTCCTATCCCTCTCCATCAACGTCATCTTCATCCTCTCTGCAACTCCTTTTTGTTTTGGAGTGCATGGAGTTGTCTTATGTCTCTCAATCTCAAGCTCTTTATAGAACTTGTTGAACTCTATGGAATAAAACTCACCACCATTATTAGTCCTCAATCAATTAATCTTTTTTCTAGTAATTTTCTACCAATGCCTTAAACTGCTTAAATCGACTAAAGACTTCAAGTTTACTTTTGAGAAGATAAAAGAATTTCCTACTGTAATCATTTGTGAAAGAAACATAATAGATAGATTTTGATAACAAAGGAACATTCACATGACCAAAAACATCTGAATGAACATAGCCCAAAACCCCAGAAGAATTCTGAGAACTAGAGTAAAAAGAAATATGGTGTTGTTTTTTATAAACAATTTTTTTGTAAAATTTGAACTCGAGATTACAATCATCAAGGCCTTCAATAAGGATCTTATTCTTTGGGGTTCTAAGACCATTTTCACCAATGTGACCAAGTCATTGGTTCCATAACATTTTCTTCTCTATAGGAAGCTTCATTTCCATGGAATGAGCACCCTTAGGTACTTAAAATGCATGACCATCAGATGTAGCTGTACCAAAATTCTTCTCTACATAATTTGATGGTGAGGATGAAGAATCCAAAGGTCTCTTATTTGGTATGATAGAAGAATTATTGCACTGTATTGTGCATGCATTCAACTTGTACTTGAAGTTACAACTCAAAAACCTTTAGCTAAAACCATAACTCCTCTCGTCATCTTGCATCCTCCACCAAAGAAAATAACTTGCACTCCCAAATCATTCAGTTTACTTATAGAAAGCAAGTTTCATGCCAAACTCGAGATATGCAAGACACCATCAATCCCCTTCACTCTTCCATTAGGAAATCGAATTTTGACAATTCCATGGCCAACAATATTTAGGTGAGAGTCATCACCTAGGTACACCTTCCTACCATTGTACTCTTCATACTTCAAAAACTCTTTATGAGAGGTCATGTGAAAGGATGAACCTTTAAATCTATCAACCACACATCTTTCGATGCATGGGTTGCCAAGGCTGCAACAAATGCTTCTGCTTCATCTTGGGATGATCTGCTAGATTCAGAATCAAAGAAAGAATTGCTTTTATTCTTCTCCTTCTTGTAGTCTTTCTGAAAGTAAAATTTTTCACCATAGTTCCAACATTTTTCCTTGGAATTCTTACTAAGACACTTAGATCTCCTTGGATACTTTGACTTTTATTTCTTTTCTTTCTTCTTACCTTTATCCTTTGGTCTACGACAAACAATAAGGGCCTCCTTGGCCATCTCAAAAGACTTTCTCCGCATCTCTTCAAATAACAATGAAGCAAACACCTCATCCATATTGAAAGGGATTGTTGTGTTTGGAGACAAGATTGAAAAATCAATATCCATCATCAACTGATCCCATGAGTCCAAAAAAGAGCACAACAACAGCATGCAAAGGCCTTGTTCAACAATCTTGTCTCCAATGGAACCTAGTTGAGAAATCTACATGTTAAAGGAATTTAGGTGGTCTGCCACAGATCCTTGATCTTTCATATTCAAAGAATACACCTTCTTTCTCAGGAATAAATTATTTACCATGGATTTATCCTAATAAAAATCTCCAAGTTTCTTCCACAAAGAAGCAACAACCTTCTCTTTATAAAAAATTAGGAGAATAGAATCAACCAATTAGACCGTTGGATTTTCGATCCATGAGGTTCCAATCTTCTTGTTTCATGCTCGATGGTTTGGTTATAGAAACAACAACCCATAGCTCATGATCTACAAGCATATCTTCCATCTTGAGCTTCCACAACTCAAAGTTACCACCTTTAAGCTTCTTTATCTCAATTCTTGTGAATATGCTGGCCATCATTTTCTTGCAACAAGGTCACAAAATACACTTCTATAAAACTCCTAATGAAGCAAAGATCAACTCAAAAAACCCTTCTAATGCAACAAAGGAATTAGGGTTGACCAAGTTCTGATACCAATTGAAAGGAAGATGGGTGAGCGGAAACAAATTCCTACACTAATTGAAGTAGGGGAGAGTTACACAATTTTTCCATAAACACCTCATACAGTTATAGAAAGGAGAAACAAATAGAAAGAATGAGATAGGACAACAAGTACACATAAACAAAACAACATTAAATATATGTGGGGAAAACCCTTTCAGGTAGAAAACCCCACCCTCCAAAAGCATAATACTACTATATTAAATCAAATAGAGGTTACAATGCAACTCCAAGTACAAAGCTTCTTCAACAAGTGTTTCAAAACAAACACCTGTTCTAGAGTGAATTCGACATCACTTCGTTACTTGCAAACAAACTATGCATTCTATAATGAAAGGCATACAATATGTAGACTGATACAAGCTAGAAGAAGCATCTAGAAGAGGATGGGTATGCAAATCTACATGGTACAATATCCCACACCATAGACATGCATTTGAACTCTTGTACACTATTCTCTTACACTCCTTACATTTGTGATAACATGCAAATATTCCTTCTTCAAGCTTGGGTGCCCAAAATATGCTACTAATGACCTATGCTAGATGCTGTACAATTTTCATAAAACATGTCATAAATTTTCCATAAAATCTACCATAAGATTCATCATATAATTTTCCATAACTGATCAAAATATTCAATTCTCTTACAACTTTTCATAACCCAACTTGGGCACCAACTTTCTCCATGCATAAAGATGTCTTATGATGCACCATAGAATTTTTAATAATTCAAAGATTCCAAAGTGGGATGCCTATGTCCACTTGGGATGATGATGTGTCATCTAGTCACCTCTAATGGGGATGCCACTCAGTTGGTGGGTCCCAATTTATGACATGACACTATAGGAAATTAAATAATACAAATAAATACAATAATACATTAAATTAAACATGTTAGGACTCTAAGGTTTAGACACGCTAATCCAAACACTTTTTTATCCTATTTATTCATTTCAATCCCACCTCTTAATCCTAGCCATTTCCATAAGGATGTTCCCTAATGCACATCTTAAATGTAGCCCTTATCCTTCATGTGAGACTTGTCACATGAGTACAACTTTGATCGAAACCCTAATCCTCAATCAATCCTAGCCATCCATTAATCAATCTATCTTGGCCCTTGATTTACCTCTTGGAAATTCTATAAATGAGAGGCCTTTCACTCCATTTGTATAACCCAATATTATTCCACTATTATGCCACCCAAATTTATATTGAATCATCTTGATCATACCCTTATGCTGCTAGAATCATGAACAACCACATCCAAACTATCAACACATCAACATGCTACACTTGATATTTTTGAGGTTTGCATGTATTTTTTTTGATATAGGCTAGATTTGATGCATATTTTATTTATATCATTGGGTGATCCCACAATACTGGTTTACAATTTTTGGCCAAAGTGGACACTGAACTGATTTTTTTTAACTAAATCTTCACTTTCAGGCACCTATAGCAGCTAAACCGTAAGGAATTTGAAGATGATGCAAACTAGTGATTTGTGGATTTTTTTTCTATAGATTCTAAATATTTTTTTTTCAAAATTTTTGGAATCAAATTGCACTTCTTTTTCCACCTCCTTTGAAAACTAGTTTTTTTCAGTAAACAACATTTTTAAGGAGTGATGTTCACCGTATAACACAACTTTTTTTGTATGAAGGATAATTTTTTTTTTTTGAATTTAGATTTGTAACTATGATATCTAGTGCTTCCAATTGGTTTCATAGTGTTTTATTGAATATTTTTTCCTTAATAAAGTTTCAAAGTCAAACCAATTACAATTCAGACATAGGCGACTGTATAACACAACTTTTTTTGTATGTATCAATTTTTTTTTTGTTGGATCAAGGAATTCAATATCTAGTGCACTCATATTTTTCAATTTTTTTTGATAATCTTCTATTTTTCCACATGTGGAGAACAAAGAGCTTGATTTTTGGTGAAAAACCTACATTCACAAGAAATAAAAAATAAATATAATGATAAAATTAAATTTATTTAAAATTATACTTTTTGGGAAGCTTAAAATAAGGACTAAATACTTACAAAGAATAAAATTTAAATGAATTCATTTGATCTACCAAAAGGTAAATCAAAAGTGGTTTTTTATCAACATTTTGATAGGTGTAAAGGAGACTCCGTTATAGGTATGGTTTAAAACCAGTGGGGTTTTATCCAAGGGGGTTTGATCTAAGGTAGTTTGAAAAAACCCTCTTCAATTGGAATGATTTAAATGGAAATTTTTAATGCTTAAATCATTATATTTTCTAAAAATATGTGATTTCAACAAAAAATAGAATCTCCCAAAAATTGTAAACCAGCTTTGTGGGATCACCCCATTTATATTGAATCCAAGAATGATGGGATATGTTAAAGGGTGTATATTTGAGGTCATCACAACATTATTTCATATCTAGTATAAGACAAGCATTGTGCAACCATATAAGTATTGCACAAGAATTCATGGGTGGAATGTATGCATACACATGAAGGATTGACACGACTAATGTATGCATTTATCATACCATTTTTATTTTCAATTCAACCAATTGATGATGAGTGACTCATATCAAATGAAAATAGAATGGGGGAATATTGCATAAAAGTATAGAGTACAATATAGGTTAGCAGAATAATTGTTGATTTCTAGTTTATAGGTTATGTTTAAATTGACGGGTTGGAAATCTATGAGAAACATAGCATAATATTCCATCTTATGAATTGCATGGCATTATTTTGTGGAAATTGGTGTAATAGTCTCTTATATCTAGATAAGGGTATGCTTGGTTTGATACAAATCATCTATATTTAAGAATTTAGTTTTATTTTATTTAATAAATTGGGGTAATGATGAATATTATAGACACATATCTATATCTATATGTTTACATATATCATATATCAAAGTGCCTATGCACTTGTTATTCACTCATTCTAGTGATATTATCGAGCAATAAAACTAATGAAAGCAAAGGAGTAGCAATCTCTTCTATTACCTTCACAAATAATTTATTTTAACTTTAAATAGTAATTTTATTGAAAGACATGATTCCATTAGAATTATGCAAGATACTGTTGTAGACATCCAAATTTACCACTCCCATATGGCCAAATTCATCTCTTTTATTCATCTATTCCCATCCATATTAATTAAATGATTTATTTAATAAATATTTCCCCTTTTCCTAAGGTTTCTAAAGTATTTAATTTAATAATTAAATACTTTACCTTTCATCTCTTCCTCTCTAAATTAAATAAATATATCAATTTATTTAATTTAGTCATTTAGCCTTTTGAATTTAAATTAATTTTAAATTCTCTCTTTTCTCTCTCCTTGTCACATCCTCCATAATCCTCTTCTAATCTGAATTAGTTTAATTAATCGATGATTAGGATGTGCACACCCTTAATTAGAATTAATATCACATCCTCTATAATTTCCCACTTTCTTCTAATCCTTCATTAGCTTCCCTAATCACCTGTTTGCACAACCTTAATCTAATCCTCATTCCATTTATGCCATGCCTCCAAGTCAATCATCATAAGTGCTTTCTTCATTTAGCTTAGACAACCTCTTCCCCATGTGAATTAAAAATTCACATTTATTTCTCCAATACTTTTCTCTTTCCCATGTAAGTTGTTGAGAAATTCTAAAATATCTCATAGGTCACATCTCCCACATGGAGACAAGGACCTCCTTTATGAGGACCTTGTCTTATCCCCAAGGTACTTCCAATTATATGAAAATTCACATTTATTGCTCCAAGAATTCTCTTTTTCCCATGAGGATTATTGAGGAATTCCAAAATTCCTCATGTGTCACATCCTTCACACATGGGGACAAGAACTTCCTTTTTGAGGAAATCTTCTCCCAATCCCAAGGTACTTGCAAGTACCTCCACATCACATGTCCTTTTTCCACCTCATTTCCACATGGAAAGATGTGAGGGCTTGTGAGTCCTCAACTCACCACAACCCTTCATCTTGTCCATGATGGCTAAATCATAGCCATCCAATTCTCTAGAGACTCTTCCCCTAAAATAGAGGATTTTAGTCTCATTTTCACACATTCACATTCACAATTCACAAGCATTCAAGCTCTCAACACTCAATCATTTTTCAAGAACTCTCATCCACCATTGTTGAATCTTCAAGCTCATATTGCATCAATTTCATATACTTATCAAAATACCCAACTCCATCATTGCATCCTCCATTGCACATAGATAATTTTGCATATCATTTTAGGTGATTTTCCATCAAGGAGCACACAAGAAATCAATATCAAAGGGCCAACCAGCAAATTGACTTGGGCAAGGTAATCTACTTGTTTTATCTTTCTTTTGTTCAAGTCTAACTAGGCTAATCTTGAGGTATTGTATTATGTTCTTCATCCATTTGCATTTCTTCTATTTTGCATCTTTTAGGGTAGGAAAACATGTTGCACACATTTCTAGCATGCTCGGTGGGACCCACAAACGGGTATGTTCTTTTTACGTACTTTGTTGTTTCACATTTTGTAGGTTTAGGTTACACACAAAGGTGATTCTGTAGCAATAGGAGCAATTCTGCAGTCAAAACAAGCGAGCCCGCCTTAAATAAAGGTGAATTTGCATCTACAGATTCGCTCATCTGTCAAACAGGGGAAAATCTCCTCCCTGTTTCTCAAATGGGCGACCCTATTCTTGACTTGGGTGAGCTTTCTTTATGTAAACAAGTGAACTTGCCTTTGAAACAGGCGATTCTACTGCTAACATGGGTAATTCTACTGGTAGAACAGGCAATTTTGTTGCCAACAGGGGCGATTCCGCTGTCAGAACAGGTGATTCTGCATCAAACCGAGGCAATTCTAAGGTAAAAAAATGACTTAAATCTTCAGTTTCAGTATTTGTTTCTTGTTGTTTTCATATATTAACCCCCTAACTTGTTTATTTGTGAGTGTGTCTACCTTTTTCTAACGTTTGTGCAATTTTTTCTCGCTTGTCTAAGGTCAAAGGTTCAAACTACTGACATTTTATTGCAGAACGATTGGTCCCAAAATAGTTGGTTTAGTTTGCTTGTTATTTTATAGACTAGTTAGACACACATAGAACTAATTAAAGGGTCAAATCTATTTGTTTGTTGTGCTTGTTAAATGGGTTGTTGACGTATTCAATCCCCTTGCACCATTTGATGATCCTGGGTGACTAGAAATCATAGTCCACTTTAGTCCATTTGTATTACCCAGGAGATACTAGAATGTCTGAAGGCTCTCCCCTTGCACTTCGTGCGAGCCTAGGGACCAGCTGAAACAAATTATTGTCTTCTTTTAGCAGGACCTGCTTGGGGATTTCATCACCCCAAGGGATGATCCCATCCACGTGTACCAGTGGGGTATATAAAGGGGAGAGAGCCAAAGCTGTACCCCAATCCAGTCACATTGTGTTTGATAGAGCGTCAAAGCTAGGGTGATACCTAGATAAGACGTGAAGAGTTGGTTCGAGTTTCTAGTACCTCGCTGGGGCTCCTGACTCAAGCTTGTGACAAGCGTGTGTTCACAGTTGTGCCTCATGTGCCAGGTGTATATCGAGGACTCCCTAGTTCACCTTGTTCAGCCTAGATAGAGGACCGTGTTGGCCATACCCTTCTCACTAATTTTAGGATTGTGCTGCTTGAACTGTCTTTTTTGTGCGAAACCAGTGCATTTCTTTTGGTTGAGTCAGCCTTACCTTCTGTTTGTTGCTTGATGTGATTTTTTCCTTTTCCATAGTTAGCTGTTTTCCATCTAGTTTAGTCCAAGTCTGTCATTTGGGTGAATTTTCCTTTGTTAGGGGTGAATTTGCTTTTTTGGGGTGAACCTGCTATCCATAGGGGCGATCTTGTTTTCTCTCTGAGTCATTTCATAGTCATTTCCCATCAAAATCACCCATTCTCCACAGTATAGGTGAACTTGTGTCCCTTTTGGGTGAGTCTACCACTATCTTAGGTGAGCCTAATACCTAAAGGGGCAATTTTGCTTGCTGTCTGAGTCATTTTTTTAGTCAAACAACCCATCACATTCACCTATTTCATCAAAAGGGGTGAACTTGCTTCATCTTTTGGTGATTGTGCTTGCTGTTTCAGTCTCTTGTCAGTCCCCTGATCCATCACATTCGCCCATTCCTTAGAAACAAACTAATCTACATCATATTTGGGTGAGTTTGCTCACTAAACAACCAATCCTGTCTTTCGTTTAGTTAGTTCGTTTATCCGTTCAGTCAATCCATTTATCTGTTTCCTCATTCAGAGAGTTCATTTTCCTATTAGGTGAGTCTGTTTCCCCATTCATAGAGTTCGTTTCCCCATTAGGAGAGTCTGTTTTCCTATTAGACGAGTTTGTTTTCCTGTTAGATGAATCTGTTTCCCTGTTAGGAGAGTTCATTTCTCCCATTAGAGTTGTTTGTTACCCGTTTATCAACGTTGTTTGACCGTTTTCAGATTTAAACAAGTCTGAAAGCTGTTTAGGCGAGTCTGATCCTTGTTTGGATGAACCTGATCACTAGTTGGGTGAGGCTGCCATTGTTTTGAGAAAACTTGATCCCTGTTTGGGTGACCTTGCACACTCTTTGGGCAAGCCTGTCACTTGTTTGGGTGATTTTGAACCCTGTTTGGGCAAGCCTGTCATTTTTTTAGGCGAGTCTAAACATGTTTGGGTGAGCTTGTCACTTGTTTGGGCGATTCTGAACTCTATTTGGGCGAACTTGTCATCTGTTTTAGGCAATTTTGAACTTGTTTGGGTGACCCTGAACCTTGTTTGGGTGACCCTATACTCTGTTTGGGTGAGCCTGCCATCTGTTTGGGCGATCTCAAACCTTGTTTGGGTGACCTTGCACTATGTTTGGGCGATCCTGTCACTTGTTTGGGCAATTTTGCACCCTGTTTGGGAGACCCTGCACTTTGTTTGGGCAAGCCTATCACCTGTTTAGGTGAGTCTGATTCTTGTTTAGTACAAAATTCAGAGAGTTAATCTGTTAAACCCCCAAAAGCTTGTTGTTTTCCAAGCCATTTGTGAAAATCAAAGAATTTTATCACCTTCTTCTCATCCGTAATCTTCATTTTAGTCCATTTGCATTTTCCAAAGCTTATCGGTTCATTATCCAACTCATATAGACACACCTTAAAACATATTTAGGTTGCATAATCCATCATCATTTTCTCAATCTAAATGCCCTGAACTTCATTTTAGAAGTTATTATCCAAATTGGCCTAGGTGTTTGAAATCGATCGTCATCCTACACATCTACTTAGGATTTTCATTCATCCTAAGTTAGTTATCATCTTTGAACCAATCAATTCACTTTCATCTCAAGGTGGATTCGGTGCCGTAATCATCTATCTGTCCTTTATCGATCAATCAACACATTAAGTCACCTAGGGTGATTTCTAAACTTGGTTTAGAATCCATCTCATCATCCTATCTCATCCATCATATAATCTTATCAAATTTAATCTAATCACATCCTTATTCAATCATCCAATCAACTAATCCCTCATCCAATTTAATCAATCCTCCAATCATCATTTAGGTCATCTCTACATTGCATCCTAGAGGCAACCTAGTAGTTTTTCACTTTCATGCCCGTTCAAACCCAATCACAAGGAAATAAGCAAATGGCAAAAAAAAAAGCCCAGGGTTCCCATCCAAATATCCCTCAAGATCCCAACAATAGTACAAATATCCCTCAGGATCCCAACAATGGTGGCTTGTCATGGTCCAATACTAACGTTCAAAACACTTCACCTGGTGACAAGAACATGGTCAATCAACGCGAAGTCATAGTTGACGAATACCTTACCAATCCTGTCAATGTTCAGATGACAGATCACCTCCTCAATGAGTGTGTGGGTAAGATTCTCGCCACTTTAATCGTGAAAGGAATCAAACCATCACCCAATTTTGACATGATGCAATATACCAAGGCCCAGTCTCTTCTAGTACCTCAAGATTCGCAGACTTTGCAGAACATTCTAGAAAATTTATGTCCTTGAAGGTGCACCTATAGAAAATTGGTATCAACTTTGGTTCAGAAATGCCATGATACATCAAGTTGCAAGTTACCCTTGTCTTCCAGCCTTGGCCTTAGAAGCGCAACCTGATCCTAACGACCACTATGCCTATGGTATGCCATAGAATATTCCACCTGCTCCACCACTCCCACCTCATCAATTTGGTCAACCACCCATCAACGTTGGGGGAAATCCTATCATTGCATTGATGTCACCTCTAGGACCTACACCCACAAGAAATTTTCTACCACCACCTCAAGGTAACATCCCTGCACTCCAATAGCCTCCCGTTAATCCTCAACAATCCACTATGTTGAAAGCACCATCACAACACATTGTTATCCCCTCGCAAGTGCCACCAAAACATATCGCTACCACTGCTATCTCATCTCAACCATCTCATCAACAACCTCTGCAACAAAATGTCACAATTCCACATCAAAATGTCACAATTCTACAACAAAATGTTCTAGTTCCACAACAACACACTACCATTCCTACGTAACCTCTAGATGAAGTGATGTAAGCTATATTACAACCTCAACAACCTCCCCATAGTGCCTCCACATTTCTCCCACAACAAAAACATATCCCATCTCGCGCACCTTATCAGCAGCCACCACAGTAGCAACAACCACCCCAATATATGCACATTCCTACACAAATGCAATGTAATCCCCTCACACAGTATCTCTACCATTCGTCAAGCACATATACCGCCTATACTACTCTATCCAATCCCAATCACAATCCCCATTTGGTGTCTCAAAATCCACCACGATCTCAACTGCCACTTTACACCAATCCTCCACAATCACACTCAAATTCTTACCAAAAAATGTCTAATCCACAACCACCTCCATATACCACACAATAGCTGAACATTACATACAATTACCAATCCAATCCATACTACACTCAACAACGGATACCCTATCAACAAGGTGCTCCATCCACTTCCTACTATCAACAACCACCATCATACCAACAAGGAGCTTCCACATTGTCATACTACCAAGCTCCTACACAATATTAGTAGGGTGCTCCATTCACTTCATATTATCAACAACCACCACCCTATCAACTAGCAGCCTCCACTTGTTACTATCAAAATTTTCCATCCTCCTACCCACCTTATATCAATTGCAAACCACAATCCACATATGCCAATCAATAACAACAAACGCCTCCTAATGTACCTCCACCCACTTATGATCAAATCACTTCCACCTTGTCCTCATCATACCAACAATATCTTCCCTATGATCAACCTAATCCATCTAATTTGACTCCCACAATGCCTATCAATAAAGATTTGGAAGAAGTCAAAGCTGCATTAAAGGACCTACAAGTAGGGACCAACAAACAATTGTTTAAGTTTGAGGACATTTATCCCTATTTGTTTGATCCTTTAATTTCATTGATTCCTTTCCTAAAGAATTTCAAAATACTAAAATTCGATAAGTATAAAGGAACAAAAGACCCGAAGGCTCATCTTCAAGATTTTTATGCCGATTGTCAAGAAGTCATGCATAATGACAATTACCTCATGAGATTATTTCCTAGGAGTTTACAAAGGATAGCTCTTGACTGGTTCATGGGTCTCGAGAAGGGATCTGCCAAGTCCTTTGCACATCTTTTGGAACATTTTGTCTCCCACTTCTCCTTTAACTTAGAGAAAGATATTGATAAATTGGGTCTCCTGAAAGAAAAACAACGTGAGGGAGAGACTTTTATGAGCTATCTTCAATGATGGCAAGCTTTAGCCAGTCGTATGAAGTCCCCGCTAAGGGAAAAGGACATGGTCACCCTATTTATCAAAAAATCTCATCTGGATATGGCAAATAATTTCAAACTTCACTGTATCACAACCTTTGTGGAAATAGTGGAGAAAGGTCCTATCCTTGAGAGGGAACTTATTTCCAAAGGGTTAGTCAAAATTTTTAACTCTGATAAAGAAAAGTCGTCTGGGGATAAGCCTCGTTATTGGAACAAGAACAAAAATGCTATTAATGATGGTGTCAATGACACTAAACACGTCCAAGTAGCCAATGCTTCCTAGAAGCCACACTATCCCCCTCCTCAACAGTCAAATCCTCATGCCATTTCAGTGCTATAGGAAGCACCATGTCCTCCCCAATAATCCAATCTGAACAATCAAGGGAATAAAAAATGTCAAGTCACTCAACTAGGAGAACCCTTGAGCACCGTGTTCCATAGGCTCCTTCAAGCTAATTACTCAATCACATATCCTGTGACCAATCCTCTTGACGAATCCAAGCCCAAACTAGCCTAGTACAAAGAAAATGAGTATTGTGAGTTCCATAAGATTAAAGGGCATACATTGAATAAATGTCAAGGCTTGAAAACATACATCCAGGATCTCATAGATCGAGGTGATATACATGTGGATGCCAACATGACACCCTCGTCCAATGCTCAACTACAAATATATCAAAATGCTTTTCCTAAGCATAACCAAGGTCCTACTACATAAAACTCAAATCCTAGATCCATTAACAACAATGATCAGAGTAACACCACAAATAACATCAGTTACAAGAATGTGTTGTTCAATTATCAAGGCATAGTTATGCACATTGAGCAAGTACAACCACGCGTGTCTATGATATGCATGAAAGGGAAGGACCCACAATGTGCTGTCACCACTCGCCGCACTTGCATCATTGTCCCTGGAGCCTCTATATCAACCCAACCACCCCCTGTAAACTCCCAATATAATATTCTTGACCACCTAGGGAAGACCTTGACACAGATATCCATTTTGGACCTGCTCAAGTCTTCTCTTGTACACTAAGAAATTTTAACCAAAACCTTACAGGATACCCACGTCCCCAATGACATCGATCCTACTCAATTCCAAGCATTGGTAAGACATCTCTCAACCACTTATCAACTCAGCTTTAGTTAGAATGACATGTCGTGAATCGATTCCAACCACAACCATCCTCTCCACCTTGAGGTCCTTGTAAATTGCCACAAAGTAAAAAATGTCTTCGTAGATAATGGATCTGTCCTGAATCTTTGCACATTAAAATTCATAAAATAGGTGGGATACACCCATGTTGACTTAAATAATCAAGTCATCACTATCAAGGCATATGATAATACAAAGCATGATTCTGAGGGAACAATATGCCTTCCAATTTAGGTTAGGCCTATTATACAATACACTATCCATCACGTCCTTGATATGGAACTCCCCTATAACCTCCTCCTCATCAGTCCATGGATCCATGTCATGCAAGCCGTTCCATCCACATACCATCAATGTCTGAAATTACCATTAAATGGGGTGGAAGTTACAATACACACGAACCCTCAACCATTTGAATATTGCTGCACATTAGAAGCTTCTTTTCCCCATTCTCATTACTACCCTATAGTGGAAATGGGACCACATCAGACATCATCATCCCACTCGTCTACCAACGCACTAGCCACCACTTCATCCACTCCATCATCCACATCTGATTCCACCCTTACCAAAGTCTAGATCATTGACAAGGGCTATGGTGAATACGAAATGCGTACAACTTTGAATGTGGAAACCATGCAACCCTCAACACATACATATGGCAAACCTTCTCAATCTATAATGAAGGAAGAAGAGAAGATGATCACCTTGAGTTCCAAAAATGCGGGATCCAACACTTTCCATTCTCCTGGGTTAAGGAAAGACACACCAAAAGATTACATCAACCAATGGGTATATCGTGAGGAACCTAAACCCTCTCCCCCTTTGAAATAATATTTACAAGAGACCTATCCTTGGCCCTCTATTTTGTAGAGAAACACAATTATTGGGGAGGAGGCCTAGGTGTAGAAGAACAAGGAAGACAAGAACCAATAGAAACTTTTGTGCGTCCAAGAAATTTTGGCTTGGGCTATGACACCAAACAAAAGGGTCCTATGGCATCATTTAGTGCCTCTAACAATGTCAGTGTGGACAATGGTCTCCTCGAAGACATACGAGAAGAAGAATCCTTCATACACACATATGATGATGTAGATCATGTAGACCTTTCTTCCATGTTCGAATGCCTATCCATCTGCACCATCAGCCTATCCCTTCGTCATCCTAAACTCATAGATTGGGATCTACATGGTAGTGCACATATCAACAACTTTCCCTTAGTGGATATGTACTTACATCTTATGGGATTGGGGGAGGATAAATTCCCTAACCACAAAAGTAAAAAGAAGAAAAATAAAAAAGGGTCACCTAGTGAAAACCTCTTCGAGGCGCTTCTTGACTCAGAAAAAGTAAAAAAAAAGGGTGTATCTGATAGTGAAAACCTTGATGAGGCACTAGAAGATGGGAAAATTCATCTTCCCACTGTGGGAACTTAATTGTCTGAATGATCATCCATTCTGATTGAGGAAACACAAGAAATAAATTTGGGAACCAAAGAGGATCCCAAAATTACATATGTAGCCAAATCACTATAAGAGGAGTACTCTACCATCACCCAACTTCTCAAAGAAGGCATCATCAATTTCACATGGACTTATTCAGATATGTGGGCTCTTGATCCTGCTCTAGTAGTACGTCATTTGGACATACGTCCTAATGCAAAACCTGTCAAGCTAAAAATCAGGAAAATGCACCCCCAAGTAGCTCTATTAGTCAAGAAAGAGTTGGAGAATCTACTAGAAGCTAGATTCATAAGACCCATTGACTACTCTGTGTGGATCTCCAACATAGTGCCAGTTTCCAAACCAAATGGGAATATCAGGGTTTGAATAGATTTTTGAGATCTCAATAAAGCCTGCCCTAAGGACGATTTCCCCTTGCCAAACATCGACATGTTGGTTTATTTAACTGTACGACGTGATATTATTTCCCTCATGGATGGCTTCTTTGGATATAATCAGATTAGAATTGCACTTGAAGATCAACACAAAACAAACTTCACTACACCTTGGGGAACATTTTGTTATAACGTCATGCCTTTTGGCCTCAAGAATGCCAAGGCAACCTACCAACATGCTATGACCATCATCTTCCATGACCTCATTCACATCATAATGGAAGATTATGTTGATGATCTATTGGGGAAATCAGGAACAAGGGAAGAGCACCCGATGATCCTCAAGAAGATTTTTGAGCATCTAGAGAACTATAAGTTACATTTGAATCCAAAGAAGTGCATCTTTGGGGTCACATCAGGAAAAGTACTGGGTTTCATTGTATCCAGAAGAGGCATAAATTTTGATCCAACGAAAGTCAAGGAAATTATGGATATGTCTCCACCACACAATATCAAACAGTTAAGGAGCCTTCAAGGTAAGCTAGAATCCATCTAGCGGTTCATAGCTCAATTAGCTAACAAATGCCAGTCATTCACTCATCTCCTAAAAAAGGACACCACCTTTAAGTGGAACCAATAGTTTCAACTCAGCTTTGAAAAGATCAAAGAGTATTTTGCTCACCTGCCCATCCTCATGCCACTAATTCTAGGTAAACCACTCCTACTGTATATTTCTACCACTTCAGTTGCATTGGGGGCATTATTGGCACAACATTGATGAGTCATAAAAAGAACGAGCAATTTATTATATCAGTTAGACCCTAGTAGGCTATGAACTCAATTATTCCTCGATGGAAAAAGCTTGCCTAGCCATGGTCTTTAGCTCACAAAAGCTTCAACACTATATGCTTAGTCACCCAGTTAAGCTCATTTCCAAGGTCAATCCACTCAAATATTTGTTATCCCAAAAAAATCTAATTGGTCACATGGCTAAGTGGGTCATGCTATTAAGTGAATTTGATATAGAATATGTAGATCAAAAGGATATTAAAGGACAAGTGATAGCTGATTAGCTGGAAGATGCTCCCCTGGTAGATTCGTATCCTCTAGTAATAGAATTTCTTGATGAAGGGGTCTTTGCAGTAACAAAAGTGGCCACATGAACACTCTATTTTGATGGGTCGTACACACACACAATGGATCAAGGGAAGGTGACGAGGGAGCAAACCTGAGACACAGAACAATACTCACAAAAGAGAGAATAATATTTTATTCAGTAATATGGAACTTCTTACATGCAGAGGATCTCAAATCCCCAAGCTCTGTATTACATGCAAATTACAGACTTACAAAAAATTACGCAGATCCCCCCTTTCGCAACATCTGAACTTCTTTCCCCAAAAAGCTACCCAAAAATTAGAAATCAGCCCATGAATAGCCTCTTTCCTGTTTGGAGCCAAAAATAACATTCG
This sequence comes from Sequoia sempervirens, assembly GCA_007258455.2. Classification (NCBI taxonomy): domain Eukaryota; kingdom Viridiplantae; phylum Streptophyta; class Pinopsida; order Cupressales; family Cupressaceae; genus Sequoia; species Sequoia sempervirens. Next base: position 328,058,740 of record VDFB02000015.1, on the reverse strand, counting down.
AGATAAGATTTTGGCGGTTTGGCGCCAAAAGTACAATTTTAAATTCAAAAACTAAGTCCTAATTCAAAAATTGGCAATTTTCCAAAAATCGACCAACTTCTGGAAGCCATAACTTTTGATCTGGGACTCCGTTTTTCAAACCGTTTGCATCGTCAGAAAGGTTTCAGAGTGAAGAACGCGTTAAGAACCCACTCAGCTAGTTTTGACAATTTTTGGGACCGTAAGAGACCGTTTAGTGCCTCAAACTGGACTTAGAAGGTTTTTCAGGGCAAAAAGCAGAAACTGAAACTTTAATAACCTCCAAACCGTGAATGATCTTGACCTAATTCTTTCGCCAAAGTGCTTATTTTTCCCTCAAGAACCTTCCCATAAATTTTTGTCTTCCCACGCCTTAAAATTGACACCTTCTAAAAATAGTAGTTGAGCAGAAAAAAGCAGAAAAGCAATTTTGAAAGTTGGAAACTCTTATTCGATGAAAAGGGTATCCATAAATGCAAAAAACATCTACAAAAAGAAAACAACAGAAACATAAATGTCAAACATCTTTTTTGGGTGATGTAAAATTGCCCTCACACCACTGGATGCTCCTGCATCAGACACCCAGGGTAATTTGAGAAGTGACCCCGTCACGTCTCAGATGGTTGAGGAAAACCCAAATGGTCAACCTCTGCCTTAGACAGCCAGGATGAGTCTTCTATAGGCCTTCCTCTCCACTTCACCAGATATTCTTCATACTGCCTCTTTTGGGTACTCCTTCCCACATGGCTATCCAGGATTTCTTCAATCTCCTCCTTTTCTGAAGTAGGTGTTGGAATACCACACTGTTCCATTGCTGGTACTTCCTCTGCGCCACCTTCATGATACTCTGTCAAATCTGAAATATTGAACACAGGGAAAATGTTGACTCCATCTGGCAACTCCACCTCATATGCATTCCCTGATTCATGCCTTTTCACAATTTTACAGGGACCAAACTTCTTCATCTTCAGTTTGTTATAGGTTCCCACTGGAAACCTTTCTTTCCTCAAGTGGACCACCACTTCATCACCAATCTAAAACTCCTTATACCTCCTCTTCTGATCTGCCTTAGCCTTATACTGCATATTCATCTTGTTAATATGTCCTTTGAAATTCTCATGTATATTCTTGATGTGCTCTGCAAATTCTTCGGCTTCAGCACTAGTCTTCTTCTCTTGGTCCATCTTCCTCAATTTTGGAGTAGTCCTGGGACTACCTCCATACACAATCTCGAATGGTAATCTACCAGTACTTCTGTTGACAAAATTGTTGTAAGAAAATTCTGCCTGGGGTAAGATCAAGTCCCATCCCTTGGGTTTATCTCCTACCAAGCATCTCAGTAGGTTACCTAGACTTCTATTCACAACCTCAGTCTGCCCATCAGTTTGTGGATGGTGTGTAGAACTGAACTTCAACTCTCTCTTCAACTTTTTCCACAAGGTCCTCCAAAAGTATCAACAAATTTTGTGTCACGATCGAGACTATACTCTTTGGCGGACAAACAGCCTCACCCACCTCTGAAAGAACAAGTCCAGAAATCATGGGCGCATCATGGGTCTTCGGCATGAGATGAAATGTGCCATCTTCAAAAACCTATCAACTACCCCACAAATATTGAATCATTCCCTCTATTGTCCTTGGAAAACCAAGAACAAAGTCCATACTTATAATATCCTACCATGACCTCTCTTGGTATAGGTAGGCTGATACAACCAATATTTTGGCTCCTCCTTTAGCCATCTAAAATACCACAACTCTTGTACAAACTTTCTCACATCTTGTGATAAGCCGGGGCCAATAATAATGCTCTCTTGATAATGGCAATGGTCTTATCTGACCAGAAATGTCCTGCCATTCCTCCACTGTGCTTCTCCTTTATCAGGTTCTCCCTCATGGAACTCCTCAGAATACACAATTGGCTTCCCTTAAACAACATGCCATCCTGGATTATGAAATCTAGCCACTTTGTCTTGTCAACTGTAACAGGCTCCTTGCAAGCTTTCCAAGCTTCTGCAAAATCAGGATCTTCAAGATACAATGTCTTGAGTTCGTTGAACCCAACCACTTCAATCTGCATCTCTGCCAGCAATGTTTGCCTCCTACTTAAGGCATCTGCAACCCTATTTGACTTGCCACTCCTATGCTTTAAAAGAAAGGTATAACTCTGCAAAAATTCTACCCATTTCATATGCCTCTGATTTAACTTTCCCTGACTACTCAGATATTGTAATGCTTGATGATCAGTAAACAAAAAAAATTCCTTTGGCAATAGATAATGTCTCCATTTCTTTAATGCTTGAACTATTGCATAAAATTCCTGATCATATACAGAGTACTTTCTCTTTGCATCATTTAACGTTTCACTAAAATAGGCAATGGGCTTACCTTCTTGGCTCATCACTGCTCCAATGGCACAACCACTGGTATCACAATCCACCTGAAACACCTTATTGAAATCTGGGAGGGATAAAACTAGTTGCTCTGTCACCTTCTGCTTCAAAAAATCAAAACTCCTCATTGCTCCAGTGCTCCACTTGAACTCTTTTCTATCCCCTCTCATTGTTTCAGTCAGGGGTGCACAAATACTACTGAAGTTTCTAATGAACTTTCTGTAAAAACTGGCCAAACCATGGAAAGATCTCACCTCAGTAGTAGTTCTTGGGGTAGGCCATTCTAGAATAGCCTTCACCTTCTCTGGGTCCATCTTCAGACCCTCTGCTGAGACAACGAACCCCAAGTACACTAACTCCTTTTTAACAAAACTACACTTTTTCAAATTTATCAATAGTTTCTCCTCTCTCAACTTCTCAAAAACCCTAAGAATATGCATTAGATTCTCATCCAAGTTCTTACTGAAAATAAAAATATCATCTAAATACACAATGACAAAACTTCCCAGAAACTCTTTTAGTACCCCATTCATTAGCCGCATGAATGTGCTCGGTGCATTGGTTAGCCCAAAAGACATGACTAACCACTCGTATAGGCCCTCTTTGGTCTTGAAGGTAGTCTTCCATTCATCTCCCTCACGAATCCAGATCTGGTGATATCCACTTTTCAGATCTATCTTTGTGAAGTATTGTGCTCCACTCAAACTGTCCATTAGGTCATCCATCCTTGGCAAGGGAAATCTGTACTTGATTGTTATCTTATTTATGGCTCAGGAGTCTGTACACATCCTCCATTCCCCATCCTTCTTTGGTGCTAGTAATGCAGGTATTGCACATGGGCTCAGACTCTCCTGAATCAAACCCTTTCTCAACAAATCCTGAACTTGTCTATTCAACTCCTCATTTTCTGCAGGAGTCATTCTATGAGCTGCCTTATTTGGCAAACTGGCTCCAGGGATCAAGTCAATCTGATGACTGATCTTCCTCATTGGTGGTAAACCCTCAGGTACATTATCAGAAATAATCTCCTGAAACTCATCCAATAGTCCAGAAACTTTTACTGGTACCTTCTCACTACCTTCCTTATCCATTCTAGGAATCAATGCATAACACATACGCTCATGTTTCATGCCTTCTAAAAATTTTCTTCCATCAACAAAAAAAATTCTAGCACTATTGCATACCTTTTCTTCGTCCTTCTTCAGGGGTTTCAACTTATGGCGGACTCAACCCTTCATCAAGGAATAAGTGTTTGCATGGCCATCATGTACAACACGCTTATCGAACTGCCACAACCTCTCCAACAACATGTGACATGCATCCATGGGGATGATATCACAGAGTACCTCATCACGATAGCTTCTGATTTTGAACTTCACTAGGCACTGCTCATTGACCAGAACTTTGTGGTCTTTCTACAACCAGGCAATCCGATATGGGTGTGGATGCCTTTTCCTTTTCAGCTCCAACTTCATAACCATCTCTTCTGACACCAAATTATCAGTGCTTCCACTATCAATAATGACTTCACAACATTTGTCTTCACACTTGCACCTTGTGCGAAATAGATTCTTCCTCTGTTCTAGCTCCTTCTTTTCAGTCACGAGGGCTCTTCTAACCACTAGGGCTTCTCCCCCTTCAACATCATCTGAATGCTCAGACTGCGCCTCCTCATCTGCATGTGCAACCCTTCCATGACCTTCTGGCCTTCTGTCCGTCCTTCCTTGGTGTTGTGGACATTCATAGGCTCGATGCCCTTCTTCACCACAATGGAAACAAGTTCCTCTGAAACCACCTCTTCCAGGCCCTGGCCCAGATCTTCCTCGTCCTCTACCTCTTTGATCACCACTATTTTGATCACGAGGGCGGTAGAAGTTATCATTCCTCTGGCTTTGAATGGTACCCACATCTTCATTTTTCCTTTCATCCTCATTTTGGCTCTCAAAAGATCTTCCACTACCTCTTCCGCTTTGACCTCCTCGGCCTTTTTGCTTGCTATCAAATCTTTTGTTTAGCTTCTCCTCAAATTTCAGAGAAAACTGGTATGCATCCTCAATGGTGGTCATTCTGACCAGGCTTAGCTCCTCTTGAATGCTAGGTCGTAACCCATTAAGATAACGGGCTACCTTCTCCTTGTTGGCCTTTGCATGGCCTATTCTAATGATCATCTTGTGAAAATCTTCTGTGTATTCTTTCACAGATCTACTTCCTTGCTTCAACCCTTGCAATTTCTTAAATAGATCTAGCTCGTAGTCTATTGGTATGAACTGCTTCTTCAGTTTCTCTACCATGTAATCCCAACTGCTAATCTTTCCTTTTCCTCTCCAATTCCTCTCCAACTGGACCTCTTTCCACCAAATATTGGCATGGCCTTTCAGCTTCGTTTTTGCAAACTTAACCCAATCTGGGTCCTCTACTTCTTCATACTCGAAGTATTCTTCTAGCTCGTTGATCCAGTCGATCAACTCTTCCGAGTTCAGATTTCCCGAATAACTGGGGACTTCTATTCTGGGTCTTTTTTTGATCTTCAAAATGGCCCTTATCAGCCGCATTTGATCTCGATCAATAGCTTCTTCTTCCTCTTCTATGTCTGAATCTTCTACCTCTTCTTCATCCTCACTTTCTCCTCTCCTTCCCAGGTCTAACCCTCTTCTCATTTGTTCCTGCAATGCATCGATTTGTCTTTGGAGGGCTCTGTAACCCTCGGTTGCCAATGGATCTCTCCCACCAGCATTTCTGCCACCTCTACCACCTCTAGCACCACCACGCCTACTAGGCATCACTCTTGGAGGCATCTTGAATACCTCGAACCCACAACCACGGTCCTGGTGCGAACTGCCTCACAATCGACGATCTGTTCACACACTCAAGAAAACCCGCTCTGATACCACCTGACGAGGGAGCAAACCCGAGACACAGAACAATACTCACAAAAGAGAGAATAATATTTTATTCAGTAATATGGAACTTCTTACATGCAAAGGATCTCAAATCCCCAAGCTCTGTATTACATGCAAATTACAAACTTAAAGAAAATTACCTAGTTCCCCCCTTTCGCAACATCCGAACTTCTTTCCCCAAAAAGTTACCCAAAAATCAGAAATCAGCCCATTAATAGCCTCTTTCCCATTTGGAGCCAAAAATAACATTCAAGATAAGATTTTGGCTGTTTGGCGCCAAAAGTACAATTTGAAATTCAAAAACTAAGTCCTAATTCGAAAATTGGCAATTTTCCAAAAAATGACCAACTTCTGGAAGCCATAACTTTTGATCTGGGACTCCGTTTTTCAAACCGTTTGCACCGTCGGAAAGGTCTCAGAGTGAAGAACGCACTAAAAGCCCAATTTTTTTGGTTTCGATGATTTTTGGGCCTGTACGTGACCGTTTAGTGCATCAAACTGGACTCGGAAGGTTTTTTAGGGCAAAAAGTAGAAACTGGAACTTTAATAACTTCCAAACCGTGAATGATCTTAACCTAATTCTTTCGCCAAAGTGCTTATTTTTCCCTCAAGAACCTTCCCATAAATTTTTGTCTTCCCATGCCTTAAAATTGACACCTGCTAAAAATAGCAGTTGAGCAAAAAAAGCAGAAAAATAATTTTGAAAGTTGGAAACTCTTATTCGACGAAAAGGGTATCTAGAAATGCAAAAACATCTACAAAAAGAAAACAACAAGAACATAAATGGAAAACATATTTTTTGGGTGATGCAAGATTGCCCTCACACCACTAGATGCTCTTGCATCATAAGGAATCTTGCTCGTCACCCCAGGGTGATTATATACTGAAGTCATTTAGATTGAATTTTCTGTGCATGAACAACATCGTAGAATATGAAGCTCTCCTTACTGGCCTTAGAATCGTAATCCAATGGCACATCACTCACTTTAGAGTCTTTGGTGACTCCCAATTAATTATCAAATAGGTTAATGATGAGTTTCTGACAAAAGATGATAAGCTGTTACCTTATAAGTGCATGGTAGATGACTTCAAAAAGTATTTCACTTCTATCCAGTTTGACTAGATTTTGAGAGTGCAAAAAAAAGAAGCGAATGCAATGGCTACCATTGGTTCCCTAATAAACATGCCTAAAGATTGAATAGATTGTGAGTTATTCATTGAACAACTCTTAATCCTAGCTTACGATATCCCTAAAAGTGAGATGGTGTGCGACATTGTAGGTCCTATGTCACCATGGTATCATAACATCTACACCTACCTGCATGATAAAATATTACCTCTTGACCTTACCCGTAACCAATGAAAATATTTCATCCAATGTACATCTTGTTACAATATTTTAGGTCGTATGCTTTATTGTCATGGGTATGATGGAACCCTCCTCAAGTGTCTAAATGAGACCAAAGCCCACATTGCGTTAAAAAAAATACATAGTGGTGTTTATGGGGCCCATTAAAACGACATGGCACTAGCTAAAAGAACTCTCATAGTGGGATACTACTAGTCTATATTGGAACAAGATTCTTGTGAGTTTGTGAAGAAGTGCCTACCCTGTCAACAACACGTGGATTTGATACACGCTCTTGCATAGGACCTGCAGCCTCTTATAGCACCATGACCCTTCTCTTAGTGGGGTTTCAACTTAATTGAAAAGATATATCCCCCATCCTTTGACGGCCATACCTTCATCATCACTATAATTGAGTACTTCACTAAGTGGGTGGAAGCAATGCCACTCTCTCAAATCATGGGTACTCAAATATCCAAATTAATCCTCTTCCATATTCTTTGTAGATATGGAATCCTATCCACCATCATTTCTGATAATGGAAATCCATTCAAGAATTAGGACATGAAACACATGTGTGAGACCTTCCACATCCAACACCATTGGTCCACACCCTATTACCCTCAAGGTAATGGTCAAGTGGAGGCTATCGACAAAACTTTAATCAAGATCCTTAAAAAAGTGATTAACAATACTGGCCGAGATTGGCACCTTCATATCCATCCCACCCTTTGGGCCTATCGCACTTCCATCTACACTCCTATTGGTGCCACTCCATATTCCCTCATTTATAGTGTTGATTCCATCTTGTCGATTAAGGTCAAGATCCCCTCGCTGAGAATATCTTTGAAAAATCTCATCAATGACAAAGATGCTCAGGTTGCAAGACTTAGTTAGTTGGAACTCCTAGATGGAAAATGGATCAAAGCGTATAATCATCTTTAAGCATATTAGAATAACCTTAAGAGGAGATACAAAAAGAAGGTTCATCCTCGCCAATTCAACTTTGGTGATTTAGTCCTTAAGGATAACTAGTGTACCCAGCAGGACTGAGATAAGAAAGAGAAATTTAAAGCAAATTGGGTGGGTCCCTATGTCATCATCGTAAAATATGGATCAGTGGCATATAGAATTGCCACACCTGAAGGAGAGCCCCTAGAGGAGCCCATTAACATCATGCACCTAAAAATTTTTTACACTTAAGTCAGCTGGTTTATGGTATCCTACAAAAATCCAAAAAATAAAAATAAAATTAAAAAATTGTCAAAAATACAAAAAAATTCAAAAAACCAAAAAACTCCAAAAATAGTAAAGAGAAATAATTTTTCCTATGGTGAAAACCACCCTCGGTGGCACCATGTATAAGTACGTTTGGTGAAAACCTAGTCATAGGCACCATTCGTACAAAGCTTAATCATTATATACCTTGTGTCATAGTTACTTTATGCTTCCACCCATCTTGGTTTCACATCCTATCATCCTATTGATCTTGCCCTTCCATCCACATCCCCTTTATCTACCACTTGGTATATTTTGGTTGAGCATTGGATGATCTTCATCTGCTATCCGTCATCCTGAGCTTTTATCCTAATCTGAGCTTCCATTGTCAGTCCTTTTTGTCATGTCAGCCATTCGCTTCCATCTAGGTTCCTTCATCGTGTTATTCTTCATTTAGATCACATCCCTGCCATGTCAGTCTTTTGGTCACATTTGTTGTTATTTTTCCTTTTCGAACTACATTTCCCCTGCGCTTTCATGTAGGAAAATTCAATCATTTGATCCACCCTAGAGCTTTGCTTTTTGTTTGTCCAGTCATCATTTTCCATCATCGGTTTCTATTGTCCTCTTTTCTCTTTTATCCATGGTCTTTTTCTTGAACTACGAGGGCTCCTACGGTTTCACGTAGGCAAGGCTAATATTTGATCATCCTTGGAGCCCCTAGGTCTTTAGGGTGTGTCAGTCTTGTGTCTTGTCTTGTGTCATGTTGTCAAGTATGTCCTTATCTAGTTGGTTCTTCACAAATGAGACCCACTTGTATCATGAGATTCAATCAGTTTTGGAGTCTCTTATGTCATATCGATCTTTTAGTTTAGTATCCATCTTTGGTCTTAACAAGATGCATCATTCCTAATAGACCTCATCAATCCCATCTATCCTCTTGATCCCGTGGCAAAGGACATTTGAAATTGATTATGATTTTTTGATACTTTTGGATTTTGTTTATCATTTGGGCTTCCTATCATAACTTGTTAAGGCCACCATGATGTATCATATCATGGTGTGTTTTGACTAGTTAACATAGGGGCATATCTTGATCTTTTTGTTTGTTGCTATCTACTTGGTTTTCCCGCATAGTACCCACCAGGACCCCTATAATCTTATGTTACGCTGGGGCATCCTTTTGTGCTTGTGGTTATCCCAATGCCTTGCCCAACCAAGGTCTTCGCAACTTTGGGGTGTTGGGATAGCCTTCTTGTTTGCTATGTTTTTTTTATGCATTTGACACTAATCCACCTTGGTTACACATACTCTAGAACCTGGTGTCTTATGCTATAGAAAAATTTAGTGCTCTAGAAATAGAAAATTGCATTAGGATTGCATTTCATATTCAATTCCATTGCATTTAATCTATACCTAACCTATTACCAATGATCTTGGTTATGCAAACATTCATCTTCTATCTCCTTTCTTCTCAAGATTCCTACGGTTCTTGACAGGTGCAGTTTCACACTCCTCATCCCTTTATTTTATAAGCTAAAGCAAGCATGATCCACAAATAAAATCAACCTACCACCTGCTTCCCTCACTATGCAAGCCCTTACACTCATGTCCACGTTGCGTTTCATTTATCCATTAGTGTTTGTAAGGAATTTAATTTCATCTTATCTCACATTATAGGTTCATTGTATTTCATAACATGTGCATTAAATTGTTTAGATTAATCGTAATTGGTTATTCTAAGCATTTTAGATTCATATTATTATCAATTTATTTCCATCTCATTAACACATTACATACATCGCCACCTACATCACTAATTATTAGATCCATATCCATAACATATAATGTCATAAGTCATCCATCACCCATTATCCATCATGCATATCATCCATATCATACATATAAGCATAAACATACATCATCATAAACGTATACATACATTACATCATAAGGATCATCCATAATAAAATTATGAACATACACATGAGCATAAATAAATCATCCATCACATACACATAACATAGTGTTAATAAGGGCTGTCATATATTATATAAATATCAAAATACAATGTCCATCACATGATCCATAATAATGTACATCATCTAATCAAAATACATATCCATCATATACATCGATAATCATCAAATAAAGTACAAGTACAAGGCTTTGAATCTAATCTGATCTCTGCTACTTTGTAATGTAGACCCATCCTACACTTGTCAAAAACCTGTGTCCTATCATCTATCCTCTATCCTCTCTACTATGAGCTTCCCACATCTGACCTCTGTGGTGAGTCTGGAATTTACCCTTTGTGCGGAGGAGTCTCTCGATAGCTATTGTACCCTCAGGTGTGTGTTCCTACTGACTGGGATGGTGCCAAAATTTGTGGTACTGCTCAGACATAGGGAGGTACTCGCTGTGTCTAATCTAGCATTGCCATGAAGTAGGCTGCCATATAGTAGTTGGCCTTCCACATGTACTAATCCCTCTCTCTTACTTGATATCTAGCTGAATCCCACTCTGCCTTGTACCTATCCTAAAATCCACATATGCATCTCCTCTCTTATGCCTACGCATCCTATGCTAACTGCAACTGATCAATCTTTTCCTACACCCAGGACACCTACTCTATCGCTTTGTACCTCTCCTCCTACATGGCCTGTACCTGTTCCTGCACTGTATCCCTCTCTCCCTACAAAGTCTATACCTGTCCCTCTATTGAATCCCTCTTGTGCTATATAGTCTACATCTGTCCTGCTATCATATCCCTCTCACCCTGTAGAGTCCATGCTTGTGCCTCTACTACATTCTCTCTCACCTCGCAAACTCTGTATTTGCACCATCATCACCTGCTCTCTCTCTAGAACCAACCCTGCAACCCCCGTCATCTACTCTGCAACCTCTACTATGTCACGAAGCTCATATTTCTCCCTTAGCTTGGTCCTCTCCCTCAATAGCCTCTCCACCTGTCTCCTCAAATCCTCCATATCTCTCTTTGCCTCTGCTAGGGCCTCTGAAGATACCTGATCCACCGCCCCTCTAGATTCCCACTATCCCCTAGCCTATAGTATGGTCACCTTAGCCTATAGTCTGTCTCACTCCCACCTCACCTCCACCAGCTCCTCATGCTCTCTTTGTCTCACTCCCTCCACCTGAGTCACCTCTACTCTTAGCCTGCTCACCTCGGCCTGCAGTCTATCCCTCTCTGCCTCCAACTCTAATATTTGTCACCATGTATCATTGGACAACACCACAAAATTACTCTCTCCCTCTACCTGCACCATGTATACCTCTACATGCAGCCTGCTCACCTCAGCCACCAGCCTGTGCCTCTCAACCTCTGAATCCTTGAGTCTCTGCTCCGCAATCTGCAGCCTCACCAGGGCCCCTCTCAATAGTATAGTCGGGTCCTCTGGTGGTGGTGGTACGTATGGTACCATGGTTAATGGGCCAACCTTAGGAGCATCTACATCCATCACCTCCACCTGTGACTCGTCTCTTTCCTCCTCTACCTTTGCCTCCTCCTAGCCTCTCCTCTGCTGTCTTCCCCTCCTGCTCACTCTCCTCTGCTGTCCTCCCCTCCTGCTCACTCTCCTCTGTCGATCCTCTGTATCCTCCCCGACCTTCACCTCCTCCTATCCTCTCCTCTGTTGTCCTCCTCCTCTCCTCCCCCTTCTCTGTCCAAGTAGTCTAATCTCATCCTTTGGACCGAATCCAAGTGCCCCTATAATCGGCTCCACTAGTGTAATTCATGCTGGTTGATGGTGAGCCCACCACATAGAGAACCTCCCTATCACCCCTGCATCTGCTCTTCCACTTCTCCTACCTAGGTAAGGTACCTCTTGAAGCCCCTTCCATCACTATCTCACAAAATCAGTAATAATCTGATCCCCCCATGGATGCTCTCCCATAATCCGTCTGAATCTCTATGGTTTGTGAGGGATGTCATGCTGAATCCCAAACTGTCTTTGCACTATGTTCGCCTTGTGTACCTCCATTGTGTAGGGCTCTCTCCTGATCAAATAGGATACTGTGCAGAAGTATCCTCTATGTATCTCCTCATCCTCCCTCCATCTAAAGAACCGCCATGTCATATATGGCCTCCACACTATCTAGTCCTCTCGTAGATCATCCAACTTCCTCCTCCATCTATCTAGGTCACTGAGACCCTGATAATGAAATACCTAGCCATACTCCATCTTGTACCAGTATTCCATATGTAGTGTAGGATCTTGCCCCCTCCCATCACAACTCATGGCTTGGCCACACTGATGTGCTCCTAGGCCCATACCTATAACATCATCACCTGTGTAACGCTGAGAGCCCCTTGATAGCACATTATATGCATATCCCTGTATAATTGGGCCAACATGCATGGACCCCATGTGAACTCCCCCTTCCTCTGCTCCACGATGTGTTGAAAAAACTCCATAAACTTGAGGCTGCAAAACTGACTAATCTATATGGTAGCAAGAGCATGCTAATCAAACTGTAAAGGTATAATGATAGTGGAGATACTCCCAGCCCCAAACATTTGTGAACATCCAAAACCATCCCCTAAAGTGGTAAATCCTCTCATCCAAATTAGAACCATAGGGTCTGGTCTAGCTCCTACCCCTCTGATCTCATCCAACTCACTAGGTGGCCTGCTATCGGTAGCCGTAGGATCCTCCATACGTCCTCCAAGGCAATTGCCATCTCCCTTGTCAGATGGTGAAATGTAGATGTCTCCAAATCCCATCACTTTATTAGTTCTATCAACAACACTTGATGCACTCTAATAGTAGAGTACCCTAGCATATGCAACAAACCCACTCGCACCAATGCCTCATGATCCTCCCCATTCATTGCTGCTATAGTCACTTCCAACAGCTCTGAGCGCCTCTGGAGTGTCCGTAAGCTCTCAAACCATTGCAATCACATCACACAACATGTCAGTCCTTTAAACAATCTCCTCATCTTTTCTTTCATCTTTTTTTCTTCCCTACCTTGGGTTGTCTTCTTGACATTTTTGCTCCTTTGGGAAAATGTTCCCAATTTACCTTTTTCCCCCTTTTTCCCTCACATTCCCCCTTCTGGCGTCATCCCCACCCATTTTATTGGCTTGTTTTCCCTTTTGCCTTCCCATTTCCCTTGGATGGGCAAGCTCGCCCTTGGACATGTGAATCTGCCCACCCTTTGGGAAAGTTTTCCCTTGGGATGGGTGAACTTGCCCACCCCTTGGGTGAGCTTGCTCTTGGGACGGGTGAGTGTGCCGCCCCCTGGGTGAGTCCGCTCAGGGAAGGGAAAGCCTGCCCGTCTCCTTGTGGGAGGGCGCTCTTGCCCATCTAGGTGGGTGCCCTCACTTTCCTCCATAGGTAGGCAAGCCCACCCATCTGGTAGGTTATCCCACTCGCCCTTATGGGCAAGCGAGCTTTCCACTCCGGCGAGCAAGTTCGCTTGGTGGATGGGTGGACCCACCAGTCGTTCGCCATGGGTGGCTGTGCCCCTAGGATGGGCACATGCACCCATCCTATGGGTGCACTTGCCCATCTAATGGGTGGATTTTCTCATCCCCTAGGCTCATTCACCCATTCCACTGGCTCCCCCCATTTTTTTGGTGGATTTTCCCGATTCATGGGCAAGTCTGCTTCTTTCTGTGCCCATCCTACCTTTTGTGGGATTTTTTTTAATTTTTTGGGCAAATTTTCCCATTACATGGTCAAATCCACCCCCCTTTTCCACCACCTTGAAACAAGTTATTTTTCTTACACAATATGTGAAATCAAAATTTCACCTCCTAACTATTTTTATAATCTACCTAAATTCCAAAACCCATGTTTTTAAAATGCATAAAAACTCAAAAATAAAACAAAATTTTCTTAAAATCACAAAGAGGGTTTTGGGACTAACCTGGCATGGAATCACACACTCATGAAATAACCGCCGTACCTCATCCCCTCGGTGGATAATATCATCATCGAACTCCTTGACCATCCTTGTCCTCTTCTTCTTCTCCTCTCTCTCTCACTCAACTACTAGGTGTTCAAATGAGGAATAGTAATTCTCTAAATTACTATATGTAACTTTTCCCCCCTTTTTAATTTTTTTTAAGTTAAGGGTATTTTTATCCTTTATTTAATCTCTTTTTAACTTAACTAATCCTCTAACTTCCACAGGCCACCATTTCACACCGTGTGTCTGTTTGACTTTGTTAAAAAGCCAATCTTCATGATTTTTCGAGCTTTATCCAATGGTACCCTCTATTTTCTCATATCGAGAAGTTTCCTAGGGCCCCTTTTTCTTTCCCAACCGCCCTCTCGAGGGGGCATACCCTACCAATTTTCTCCATTCCTCTGTCATAGCCACTTTCTTGTAGATTGGGGCATCTCCCTTCATTTCCCACCATTTGGGAAACCTATGCAACTTCTCCCATGTATGGGCATCATTTTCTAGTCATTTCATCTATAGAGTCATCTACATTTTATTTTTCTTCAAAACATTGTTATTCTAATAGTATTTTGAAGAGGGGCAAAATGTAGACATCCAAATTTGACCACTCCCATATGGCCAAATTCGTCTCTTTTATTCGTCTATTCCCCATTGATATTAATTAAATGATTTATTTAATTAATATTTCCCCTTTTCCTAAGGTTTCTAAAGTATTTAATTTAATAATTAAATACTTTACCTTTCATCTCTTCCTTTCTAAATTAAATAAATATATCAATTTATTTAATTTAGTTATTTATCCTTTTGAATTTAAATCAATTTTAAATTTCCTCTTTTCTCTCTCCTTGTCACATCTTCCATAATCCTCTTCTAATTTGAATTAGTTTAATTAATCCATGATTAAGATGTGCACACCCTTAATCAGGATTAAAGTCACATCCTCCATAATTTTCAACTTGCTTCTAATCCTTCATTAGCTTCCCTAATCACCTATTTGCACAACTTTACTCTAAACCTCATGCCATTTATGGCATGTGTCCAAGTCAACCTTCATAAGTGCTTTCTTCATTTAGCCTAGACAACCTCTTCCTCATGTGAATTAAAAATTCAAATTTATTCCTCCAATGCTTTTCTCTTCCCCATGTAGGTTGTTGAGAAATTCTAAAATCTCTCATGGGTCACATCTCCCACATGGAGACAAGGACCTCCTTTATGAGGACCTTGTCTTATCCCCAAGGCACTTCCAATCATGTGAATTAAAAATTCACATTTATTTTTCCAAGGATTCTCTTTTTCCCATGAGGATTATTGAGGAATTCTAAAATTCCTCATATGCCACATCCTTCACACATGGGGACAAGAACTTCCTTTTTGAGGAAATCTTCTCCCAATCTCAAGGTACTTGCAAGTACCTTCACATCACATGTCCTTTTTCCACCTCATTTCCAAATGGAAATATGTGAAGGATTGTGAGTCCTCAACTCACCACATCCCTTCAACTTGTCCATGGTGGCTAAATCCTAGCCATCCAATTCTCTAGAGATTCTTCCCCTAAAATAGAGGATTTTAGTCTTATTTTCACACATTCACATTCACAATTCACAAGCATTCAAGCTCTCAACACTCAAGAATTTTTCAAGCACTCTCATCCACCATTGTTGAATCTTCAAACTCATATTGCATCCATTTCATACACTTATCAAAATACCCAACTCCATCATTGCATCCTCCATTGCACATAGATCATTTTGCACATCATTTTAGGTGATTTTCCATGAAGGAGCACACAAGCAATCAATATCAAAGGGCCAACCAACAAATCGACTTAGGAAAGTAATCTACTTGTTTTATCTTTCTTTTGTTCAAGTATAACTAAGCTAATCTTGAGGTGTTGTATTGTGTTCTTCTTCCATTTGCATTTCTTCTGTTTTGCATCTTTTAGGGTAGGAAAACACGTTGCACATAACTATAAATAGTTTTCTTAAATTTTTAATACTTAAAATTAAGGTTCTCAAATTTTAAGACCATATGTTGAAACTCTTAGTTTTCTTTGACTACTATGATCCTTATATTTTCAACACTACTGAAACACTAAATAAAATTCAAAATCTACAGATTGTAAAATTTAAATATTATAACAAAATTATAGACAATAATATAATGTATTTGTAACTCATGAACCCAAAATATTTATAAATGCAAGGTTATCACGCACCTCAAATTTTTAAGGAATTTATGATTTCTAAATGTGTGATATAAACCATGAAGATAATAGGAATTTATAAAATGATTAAAAAAATCAAATGGCAATGGTCATGAGTGTTGCAAGTTTGAGCAAGTTTGGTGGTGTTGTCATTGATGTCAACACAATTCAATATGTTGCAAATTGTGCATGTATAGTTGAGATGCTATTGAGATATTGTGAGTACATGGAGCTATCTTCATGGTGTTGTAGATGTGATGGTTTGATGAGTTTCCAAGTGCTTTTGAGAAAATTAATAAAGAAGAGAAGTCAGAGTTGTGAATGTGTTTAGAGTGTGCTCTGGTATGTGCTTTACGTTTCTCCTGTGTTGATCCTATGCTTGTGCGGATCTGAACAGTTGGTAATGGTGATCTAGTGGTGATATCTCCTAAGTTTTAGCTTCTGGTTTGATGGTATGAGAAAGTCACGTTCACCGGTGTGTGAACTATTTTGGTAGAGTTGGTCTTCTATGGTTTGGGAGAAATGTTTCTGCTCCATAGTTCTCTGCTATTCTATTTCAGACCTTGTGGATCTAGTATATGTATTTTAATGGTGTTATCTTGGTTCTAGAAAAGATGCATGTGAATTGGTGATCTGGAAGTCATGTTTATGTGTTGTTGTATATGTTTGCATAGTCTAGATGGACTGATGGAAAAACTTCGGTGTTCGAAGATTGTTTCACTTGCTGCAGACGTATCTAAAGGAATTTGAGATGTGTTCTTGTGCATGATGAAGCATGCTTTGTCATCAATGTGTCATCTTCTTGTTGGGAAGCGTGTACATCAATGTTCACGTGTGTTTTCATTAGGTTTGGCCGACTTGGTGTTTACACTTCATTTTGGATAATTAAAATTTAATTAAGGAAGTGTGTGGTTGATTCGAGACATTTTATTTTTTGGTCTTGGTTAAATGTCTTATTGGTCCACTCTCATTCTTTTCCCCCATAAGAATGGTTAGTTGCCGACCTAATTTGAATTTATGAAATAAAGTTTTTATGGCCCACCTTGGAGAAAGTTTCTAAGGTTGAAGATGGTATAAATGCGAGAATTGTGAAGAGTTGTAGAGGTGTGATGCAAAGTGAAGAAGTAATCCACAAATAATAAGAGTAGAAGTGTGTGTGAGTGAGTTGAGGCAGTAGTTCTTCATTGTGTTAGATTTGTGAAGGCAACAAGCTAAAGGTTTATGCAATCTTCTGATCAAGGCTACAAATGTGTGTTAATTTCTATGGTGGATCTTTTGTTCTCTTTTGTATTTGTAGGCAGTGAGCCTCCCTATTGGGCAATGAGTCATTTCTATAGGCAATGAGCCTTTGTATTTGGATAGTGAGTCTTCTTCTATGAAATAAGCCCTTGGTAGTGAGCCTCTATATTTAGTTTTATAATCTTTTTATACTGTGGGTTAATCCTCACCATGGTTTTTCCCTCATTGGGTTTTCCACGTAAAAATTAGGTGTTCATTATGTAGATTTTGCTTTCTATTATTTGTGTTTCATACTTATAATTAATAATAGAATAGTGTGACTATGGAATTGATAAGTGTTGAAGTTTTAAGTTTGAATTTAGTGACAACTGATTCAACCCCCGCTCTTAGTTGTCCTGCGCCTTTTAACAATGAACCCAAGGTGCATTGGATGAGTGATGGTGTTGTTTTTGTGGCCACTAGGTTGCAAGCCTCTAGATTTGACCTGTAGCATTAATGCTAATGTTGTTGGTGTTCTCACCACTATACCAAGCATTAGTGTTTGGGGCCCAACCCCTCACTTGCTTGGGGGGACCCCACTGCCTCGTTGGGCTGGTGTGCTTGTAGCCCTTGTGCCCCTGCTAGGCTACTGTGCTAGAAGGAGTGGTGGTTGTTATGCATCCATGTTAGGATGAGGTCCCCATTTGTGGCCTCACTAGTTGGTTGTTGTTGTGCATCCATGCTAGGATGATTTCCTTGTTTGTGGCCTCACTAGTTTATAACTCCAGTCAAAAGTGCACAACCTTGGTTGCATATTACAAATAAAAAAAATAAAAATCAAATGACAATATTTATTTTGTTTAATTGAAATTCAAACATTATTCACCAAAATTTTGTTTTTACACTTTAGAGTTAAACTGACCTATAAAATGTCCACTACATCATAGAAAAAAATGTTTCTAAATTAGAAAACATAATTTAAAATTTAACCCTCACGACTATTGATCCCTCTCCCCTAATTTGACATATCATTTCACATAAGCCCTATGGATGTCAACATGTACCTCGTGTATGGGGAAATGTACAGGGACATTATTAAAATTTAGTTTATTATAGCCAACAATTGGCCCTTTAATTTATTTTTTCACTAATTTCAAAGTACTTTATGAATTTGGGTTTATGTTAGATGGTCCTTACAATTTTGAGGCGACTTAGGCTATCTGCATTTGGATAATTTTTTCTCCCATTTACTTCCACCACCTCTCTGTGACCTCACTCATGCCAATCTTGATGTATGCCTAGAAATATTGTAGTCCATGTCAAGAGTACTGATGTCGTTTCATGACTGGAAAAGTAGAAGGTATGACATTCATCAATGATTTCCTCTGTAGTCAGGCTTTCACTACATCTTAAATTTTCTGCCACCCGCTTCTTGCTCTCAGACATTATTAAACCAAGCAGATTGGTACCATAACTAGCTATTTTTTCCATTTCAACGGTCTTTTTCCTGGCATCGATAACTTGTCTTAAGCATCTTCCTATTTCTTTCACCAAATTCCAACGTTGCCTATTTTTCATGGTAAGAAAAAACATGATGAAAGGAATTATTCTTAGAAATTACATAGTAATGTAATAAACCAAAAGGAAGTTATATATTCCACATACTTTAGAATCTGAATAAACCCTCTTAATCTACAAAGAACACTACCAAATGCACATAAATTTTGAAGGACAAAGGCATTTGAGATAGGATGATAAAGTTGAAAAATAAGTGGCACTCTCAACTGAGATAAATATGGGAAAAACTCTTTGATGACTATTTAACAAGGACAAAGACAATTTAAGATCAACAATTGTACTGTCACAAAACTCAAGTTTATCACACCTGAAACTTGGAATATAAACACTGCGAAGTGATTTAGTTGCAAGAATCATTTGTTTGGCCTGCAAATTAAAGATATGCTTTCCCTCAATAAAATTTCTCACAAATGTTGTGCGGGAAATAACATCTACTTTGAGATCGTGGAACTCCTTTTGCACATCAATTTCCAATGTACTTGACAATATCAATTTACTCCATTCATCCAACATATTGGCACTGCATTTCACAATTGTTGGAATCATCCCTTGCAATTATAGAAATAGTGTAATGAAAATATATAAGTTTCTGAATATAAATATATTCCTATGGAATCCTAAATATAAATATTAAAATTGAGAAGTATTTGCAAAATAATCTTCATAGATTGTAATAAATAAGTTTTTGTTTTGCTGTCATGTGTCTAAAATTTGAAGTATATCTAAGATAAAAGAAAATTCTACGGATTGAACAAAATATTACTATTTCAAAAGCACTAGCTAAGAGATCTAAATTCAAGAGAGCAAGGTTTCCTCTCCACTAGTCAGTTAATTAATAAAAAGAAATCATAATATTATTTTTCTACTAGCATCTTAGGGTTAGTATTGTTACAAGTTTGTGAAGTATCCAAAGCCTTCAACTGCAAAAACATAAAGAGTTGGATTAGGACAACCTTGTTAAATGGACCTGAGTCCAATTCTCCTAGACGTTGTCGGTGTGGATGTAGCTATTCTATCAGTTGTGACCGTGGTGATCAAGGCTGTCACTCTCGTGCTCCTTTGTAGAGAATGAACCCAACCCTCCAAGTAGCCTTCTACTTCTACTCTTGAGTGGGGAGGAGCTGGCTGGTTTGATTTAGACAAGTTCCCTTGTTTGCATCTCGTCATTTCTCTAGTTCAATTCAACCTTTAGAGAATCTTCAAGAAGAAGAAGATGCTCTTACTGGATGAGAGTTGATTGATGATGCTATCCTTGGAGATTTAGGATCCTCCCTATGTTGACATTAACTTAGTGCTCTTCCCCCTTTGTCTTTTATTTCTCTTATGACTTTGTCCTATTAGATTTTGTGTGTTAGCCTTTCTACAACCCTAATCTTTATTTATGTATACTATACTATTTTATATTATTAATATAATTTTTAACAAGAATACTCATAACAATAAGTAAATTGTAGTGTTCTCCCATGTATCTCTTTTGATTGCTGGAAACACGCTAAAAATTTGGGTTTAACACCACATAGAATCTTCCCACTACTAAAATGCCTTAACAAAAGTATTATATTCTGTCAATTTGACTAGGGTCTTGCACTTAATATAACCCTTCTTTAAGGGTATGAAAACCTAGGATATCCCTGATTGCAATTTATTTATCTTTAAATAATTTTTTCATCCCAAAAAATCAAATTGGATCTCATTTTATTTATTTTAAATATTTGTCCATAAGTAATATGACCTTGCATTGAACATCCTGAAGAGTGGGCTAAATATTCAAGACTAAAGCTTCTTAAAACCAATTGTATGCTATTTGAAAAAGATTTTTAACTTGAGATGTGATGAGAATCAGGACTCAAACACCCACTAATGCTTGTTATGATGCCCAAGTGAATTTTTTTGCAATGGTGACATATTCTATGGGGAAATAATTGGTCATGGGATGCTTGGGGATCTACATAACCTAGATATTACACATAATCAGGGGAATCAAGGCTCATTAAAGGTCCAATGGTCAGCTTCTATATGCTTGGAATTTGGGATTTATCCTTCTTGACTAGGTGTTGGTCCAACAATCAAGCCTCATTAAATTTTGAGATGCAAAGTAGATCTATGTTTATAGATCAATGGGAATTTGGTAGATTTCCTCTAAAATATAGTTCAATTTATTTATTAGATCACTTTTTCCTAATTTCGGCCATAAATACAGACATTCAATTCCTTATCTTCAAGAGATCCATATGGAAAGTAAGATTGCTGATTTTCCTGTGCTGAGCCCATTTCTCACATGTCAACCCCACAAGTCCTTGTCTGATTAGTTATGTTGAAAGGGGATTACTCCGAAGCTTTGGATGGTTTCAAAAATTAGTGGACAATATTGTTATGATATTTAGTAATTTCCCCCACATTGCATGATGATAAAGTTGAGATAGAACCCCATTCTTGCATGAAGATAAAAATTTGGTGTTCATTGTGTTGATTTTACTTTCTGTTATTTGTGTTTCATGCTCATTCTTAATAACAAAATAGTGTGACTATGAAATTGATAAGTGGTTAAGTTTTAAGTTTGAATTTTGTGACAATTGATTCAACCCCCCTCTGCATTGTCCCACACCTTTTAACAATGAGCCCATGGTGCATTGTATGAGTGATGGTGTTGTTGTTGTGGCCACCAGCGTGCAAGTCTCTAGATTTGATCTGTAGCATTGATGTTACTATTGTTGGTGTTCAAGCCATTGTACCAAGCATTAGTGTCTGGGGCCCACCCCCTCGCTTGGCTGGGGGGACCCCACTCAATCATTGGGATGGTGTGCTCGTAGCCCTTGTTCCCTTTTTGGGCTACTGTGCTCGCAGAAGTGGTGGTTGTTATGCATCCATTTTAGGATGAGGTCCTCATTTGTGGCCTCACTGGTTGGTTGTTGTTGTGCATCCATGCCAAGATGACGTCCTTGTTTGTGGCCTCACTGGTTTATATCTCCAGTCAAAAGGGCACAACCTTGGTTACATATTATGAATAAAAAAGATAAAAATAAAATGACAATATTTATTTTGTTTAATTGAAATTAAAACATTATTCACCAAAATTTTGTTTTTACACTTTAGAGTTAAATTGACCTATAAAATGTCCACTACATCATATAATTTTTTTTCTTCTAAATTTGAAAACATAATAAAGAAGTTAACGTTCACGACTATTGTTCCCTTTCCCTTAATTTGACATATCATTTCACATAAGCCCTATGGATGCCAACATGTACCTCATGTATAGGGAAATGTACACGAGATTTATTAAAATTTAGTTTATTATAGCCAGCAAATGGCCCTTTAATTTATTTTTTCACTAATTTCAAAATAATTTATGAATTTGGGTCTGTGTTAGATGGTCCTTACAATTTTGAGGTGACTTAGGCTATTTGCATTTGGATAATTGTTTCTCCCATATACTTCCACTACCTCTCTGCGACCTCGCTCTTGCCAATTTTGATGTATGCCCAAAAATATTGTAGTCCATGTCAAGAGTACTAATGTCATTTCATGACCAGAAAAGTAGAAAGTATGACATTCATCAATGATTTCCTCTGTAGTTAGGCTTGCACTACATCTTAAATTGTCTCCCACTTGCTTCTTGCTCTCAGACAACGTTAAACCAAGTAGATTGGTACCATAACTAGCTATTTTTTCCATTTCAACAGTCTTTTCCCTAACATCGATAACTTGTCTTAGGCATCTTATTTCTTTCTCCAAATTCCAACATTGCCTATTTTTTGCTATAGGAAAAAACCTGATGAAAGGAATTATTCTTAGACATTACATAGTAATGTAAGAAACCACAAGGAAGTTATACATTCCAAATACTTTAGAATATGAAAAAACCCTCTTAAAGTACAAAGAACACTACCAAATGCACATAAATTTTGAAGGACAAAGGAATTTGAGATAGGATGATATAGTTGAAAAATAAGTAGCACTCCAATTGAGACAAATATGGGAAAACCTCTCCGATGACTGTTTTACAGGGATAGAGACAATTTAAGATCGACAATTATACTATCATAAAACTCAAGTTTATCACACCTGAAACTTGGAATATAAACACTGCGAAGTGATTCAGTTGCAAGAATCATTTTTTTGGCCTACAAATTAAAGATATGCTTTCCCTCAATAAAATTTCTCACAAAAGCTGTGCGGGAAATAACATCTGCTTTGAGATCATGGAACTCCTTTTGCACATCAATTTCCAATGCACTTGAGAATATCAATTTACTCCATTCATCCAACATATTGTCATTGCATTTCATAATTGTTGGAATCATCCCCTACAATTATAGAAATAGTATAATAAAAATATATAAGTTTCTGAATATAAATATATTCCTATGGAATCCTAAATATAAATATTAAAATAGAGAAATATTTGCAAAATAATCTTCATAGATTGTAATAAATAAGTTTTTGTTTTGCTGTCATGTGTCTAAACTTTGAAGTATATCTGTAACGCCCCAAAGGACAATCAAAACAATAATTACTACACAATTTTTTTTAAAAAAGTAAACATAACATACACGAAATACACATTAAGTCATGAAACTCAATTAAACAAATTCATTAACACTTACGTCCCTTGGGGTACATGAGGAGTCATTACGAAACTTAAATCTATACAACGAAGATAAAGAATGAAAGCCAAAGATATAATCCATAACAAAGTAAACATTTACAAATGTAACACATACATGAAAAAATATTAATAAGAAACCATCCACGTACGTAAATACAACATATATATAATTATCTGAAAACTCATAATGATAAACTTTATATCATCATATAAACTCAAGGGACATATTTCCACAGATACACCGTATCGAATAACAACTTCCATGAATAAAAATCCGTACAAGGTATATCATTGCATTTCATTACAATGTTCAAGAGTAACAATGATACGACAGTGTTCCCCAACATGAATGGGAATCCATATAGAAAGATATAGCGGAATAGATGAATACAAAGTATCATAATTGGCTCAAAGATAGATACAACTTGGAGTCGCCACAAAGGACACCGACCCGTACCTCACAATCCTTGATTGGGGACCCAATGGGGTGCTTAGCATGCTCCACCTGACCACGTGGGTCCGAAGACCCACCCCCCATGCTAAGGAGCTGACAAGAAAGTGACCGCGACCAAGAACGCCACAAGACCAACCCAATAAAGAATATCATAGCAACAATAAATCCAAAAGCAATAACAGAAGATTCCATAGATCCTAAACGACAAAAACCAAGATCCAATCATAGTAAACACAAGACCATAAAAACACATCCTAGATATATCAGAAGCAACAATCATAACACACTTCCATAACCATTTGATACAAAAACTCTTCCCTTAAAGCAATAACCAAGACCAACTCAATTCAAAATCAACTTCAATAAACCAATGTCTTCTCGATATCAACCAATCGCGAAACAATATTAGTCAACCAATTAAAAATTCAATTCCAAAATCAAGTCAATGAATCAACACAAGAAAAGTCACAATGGAAGGACTTGTCAAAAACATCCATAAATCCAACACAAACCCTATGGGTTAAAATCACTTTCGAAACCAAGCAATCATAAAAGAGGTCACATCCAATTGGAAACATCATCAAATTAGCCCTTAAACATACATATACATTCAATGCACATTCTATAGAGGACAACAAACATTCAAATACAATTTATCCCATAATTTAATAAGATGTAATTCATACAACAAAAGAAGTTTTAGAACATGATTCCTAAATAATCCAATAATTACTTTAAATCATCGTATATGTTTTACTAAGGACTAAGAGCAATAAATTCCATTTCATGTTCTCTGCAACTACCATATCAACACAACTATCACATTTCTTACCCTATAGCTTTCCAGGCGACTACAACTAAAATCTAATGAGATAGAAGTATCTTGGATTCAATTATTCAAAATATTGATTTATTAGTAATAAACTCAATGAACCGAGATTACAATACAACGATAATATTATGTGGAATTACACTTTAAACTAATAGCACTAACTTAACTTGGTAAAATATCATCTATAACGTATTGAATGGTATAATCACCATACCCTCACCAATTTTACAAATATTTACATAAAGATCAATTAACACTTCTACTCTTATACAACCACAACTTTTTAATCTAAGGTCAAATAGATATGGATGATAACACTGATCTTCCCATTTATATCATTTAAATTATAATTCATTTATTCCTTCCTAATAGAGATATCATTCTTAACTAAAATATACTATAACATAAAGATAGGCGTATCTAAGATAAAACTCCATATAATAAGAAAGAATGATTCATTGATTTACCTATGTCCACATACCTGCATCTGAAAAGATACATAAATTTATTTCCCTATTATCTAGTTTTTGCCCCATTCTTATATTTATTTATAAAGGTCAGAACCTTCTATTAAAGAAGTATAGATAAGTAAATTTTCCACAAAATAACATAACCTAATAATTAAATATAGTTAAATTTTTCTTTTAACCTAATCCAATTCATTCACTTAATAACTAATTCTCTTTAGCAGTAAATGACTTAAATAATAACATTATATAAATACAGATGCATATGAAAATATAAACTTAAAGATCAAATGCAGCCACTGCGATAGATTGACAATGGAATCAAAGGAATTACTTAAGTCTTTAAAGTTTCCTATTATGTTCAAAAACTTCCATTATGACAGGTTAACAATGGAATCAGGGAGGTTATTTAAGCCTCTACAACATTCTATTTTTAAGTCCTGCAGATGTGACAAGTTGTTAAAGAAATCAGAAACGTATTTTAAACCTCTACAACCTTCTATGTTTCAGTGAGAGGTTCCAATAGAATTGGGGAGGTTATTTGACTCAAAACACCCTACCATGTCCAAGTGCCACTGCTATCACAGGTTGTGAATGGAATCAAAGGATTTAACTAAACCATGGCAATGGATTCAATAAAGAAAAGACAGAGGAATCAAAGGACAGCAATTCCATGACAGCTGCAACTAAGACACAAAATCTATAATACACATTTGGCAAAGTTTCTATCTCTACGTATGACTAAAACTGAATGTCGATCCAAGAGTGAGGATCGACCATTTACTGAATTATACGCAAATGCAATTAAATCATAAGATGGACAAGAGCAGTTTCAATGAATTTGAGGTGTTTATCATGCAATACAAATAAAAATAGATGCAAGGCAGAGAAAGGATCGAATTACAGATCACCATCGACACTAGACCAAACACAAGAAGGGATTGCACACACTTCAGGTGTAAGCTTGCAGATACTTCTAGTGATTCAAGCAGTCTCAACATTATTCACCAAGAATCCTACACAATTCACTTGAGACATATTTTGTGATTTGAACCAGATCAATGGTATGGCTTGGTACAGGCTTAAGATGTATATTATTTCCTCTAGCCGTGGATAGTGGGATCTCGATCTGGAGAATTTATTAATTCCCTCTGTTTGTATTCAAAGTATAAACATCTATTTCAGAAATGATTTTGCAGGCAACTCAACGACTGGCTGTACTAGAAATCTTCGACACCTATCTTGGAAGTATTATAAGTGATGCTAAATGAAACAATAGACTTGCATGCAAATTAACGAAACCAGACCATACCTCAAATGGTTAGACATAATATTGAAAGAGTAGGCGTGGCTTGCAATTGCTTGGATGAGGATAAAAATATATCAAAAATAAACAAAAGATGACATAAACCTAAGTGACGAGGGATAAGGAAGAAGGGTAAAGATCTTTGAGTATAACTATGTTCGAGCGTTTAACATGCATAGCACAAGCTCTGTTTGAAAAACACAAGGAATACTTAACACCATTTACTGATCTAATGGCAAGAAAATCCATTATACATCCAATCAAACTGAGATGATTCAATGGTTTAAACACATACCGAAAACAATGGATCTGTATTGTTACCTGATCTTTGGATTCAATCATTTGTTGACTGTTGCAATAACCTACGTCCATAATTCATTGTAGGATGCGAGGGATCGCCAATGCAACATAAACCATCTTTGTTGAATACTATGAGGAGCACCCCCCAACGCCAACGCCAACAATAGCCTTTTTGTTGCAGTCGACGTCCAGAGAATTCCATTCACAAAAAGCCCTTAACCCCCTGAAATTTTCTCTCTTCCCCCCACTAAAGTAAAAATTCCTTCCTAATACTTAAAACCCAATCGAAGATAAATTTTTCCAAAACACCAAAAAAATCAATCCAAAATAATGAGCTTCCCATTCCGCTTTCAACTTTTAGTCATGCATGAGCACTCCCTTAGTTTTTTCCATCTTTTTCTATTTTTTTTGTTTTGTTTTAACCTTAGTTCCAAATCTTATCTTCGAGCTTTATTTGGAGTCACGTCAACTTTCCCTATTCAAAGATTATCCTTCTAAATTTCATTTTGTTTTTTGCTAATTATTATTCATAACCGTCTATTTAAACCTCATTATTCTCTCCTATTAAATGATTGTCCTCACACAATAATGGGTTATCAATTATCGTTAATTACTATTCAAAACCATACTATTTTTACAGCTTAATTTCTTTAATGATTTAATATTAAAATTTGTGCTTTATATTTCAAAATTTAATTTATTGTAAATCACTTAGTTAAAATAATTATCTTGTCTTCACTTAATTTGTCCCCTTATAATTATATTACTTTCACCTTTCAATAATTAGTTTCAAATGATAATACAACTATCAATTATTATTAAGTCTAGTTTTAAATTCCAAATAACTCAAATGACCCTATAATTGAATTAATTTAATTAATCAAATCTAGACATAATGTTGGTGTTATCGAATAACTTAAAAATCAAATTAAATAAACCAATAATAAAATCATCATATCATTACCAATCAACCAATAACACTGAAACGACATGACCACCCACCAACAACTTACTAGAACATCAAGGATGATAGAAACGGAGGAGCATTACATCATCCCCCCCTTAGGCATCGACTTACTCCTGGAAGTCGATCTCAAGAATAAACACGGTAACAGAACAATATCAACTATCATAAGCACGTCAACACTATAAATTAAATCATCAATTAAACATCGTCAAGTAAGCAATGAAAATTAAACAAACCAAAAAAAATACGAAAATGATACCAAAAACGAAAGTGGTGATGGGGTTGCAACCAGACCAATTTGTCAACCACAAGGATGGGTGACGAACTAGGTTGGGGAAACTTTCTTGTCAGCTCCTACTTTTCCACATCAAACCCATTGGATGTTTATGATGCTTGCCCTGTCCTGACAATGTAGGTGGAATCAAGGCTTAGTTCCTACAATCCTACATGCAAACAAATGTCGTGCACAATATATATATCACAAACACGCTATGAGAGGAATTCACAGCATAGTAGGGCACTCGTGAGTGAGTGATACTACATTGTCCCTCCCACGAGACACACACAATAGTCAAAATTACTTTAATAACTCATAAGTAGTTCGCTACTTATCAATTAGGTGAACATTCACATAATGGTCCTAACCTTACATCTATTTTAGAATGCTATTTCAGAGGTCGATTACTACTTGACATTAGAAATATCTATCTCTATAAATACTAATTCGATCACCTTTGTTGCTGAGTTTCTGAGCCAATTACCTAGAAATCATTAACTACCATGAAACAAAACACATTAGTATCAAGAATTCAAGCTAATTATTTACCTTAAATTGTTAAACTTTCATAAAATTAAAGCATAATCATCTACTCAAATGCACTTTTTGCTAAAACTCATCATTTTCACATAAAGCACTCCACTTCAATCATTATTCAACACCAAATCTCACAACAATTTCAACAAAAGGAAAAATTTAACACCTTCACAGATTCAGGAAAACATAATCCGTCACTCAAGGAAAACAAATGGAAAATTCCACACACACTTGACATATTCACACACATAGCTCACATCACACAACGACACTAGGGTCCATAGTGCATCCATGACAGGAAGGATATTGGTGCATTACACACTACACCGAGGGTCCTATCCTTTCCCATCAGTTTCCGGCACCATCGACCCAACACCAACTAACGGGAAAAGAGAAGGCTTGGTTAGTAGAAGAAAATTTGGCAATGGCATTCAAAGGACACACATGAGTTCAGATCGGCAGTGCACCATCATCGGGTGTTGGTTCTCATGGAGGTCTGGCCTTGGCTGCAGGGTCCCCTAAAGGCCTTCAAGCACCCACTAAGGGTGAGCAGCAACAACACTCCTAGTTGAGACTTGAGAACTCTCAGTCTCAGCAGGGAGATAGATCTCAAAATAGGAAGAATTGAAGTTGGCAGCGTAATAGACCAGATCGTTTTGTGCAGCCTGCACAAAGCACACAGTCGACACCTTCACGAGGCAATTTTCAACAATCGAGTGCACCAACGAGTGTTAGAGGATTTGGGTGAGGCACAAGCTACTTCTCATGTGGGTAGCAAGGACATATTGTGAGATAGTGTCCACAAGGGAGTACTTCAAGTTTTAGCTAGAAACCAGCTGCTTCTGAGCCGACAGTGGGCGATGCGGGTAGAGCACATAAGGTGTTTGCGGGTTCAATGGGACCCAAATGATGAGACTTCGGCGACATGGGAGGATGCATCCCATATTAGAGAGGCTTACCCATATTTATTTAGTTATTGGCTTCTAGGAGTAAGCCATGTTCTAGCGGGGGAGGATGTAATACCCCCATGTTGTTGATACTCTTTGCTATTCTTTGATACTCTTATGTGTTAGTTTGATACTGGTTTGTGATGGTGATTAGTTCACTGACTTGGTTGTGTGTGGATTCATAATTTAGTTGGTTGCTACACTTTACATTATTATGATGATTTATGATACTTTATGGGGTGGTTAGATTATTTGATTATGCTATGGTTTTTCCTTAATATTATATATGTCGATGTTGTGATTCTATGATGCTATGTTTTCTAATATGGTGGTTAGTGAGTCTTGGTGAAAGGACGGAGTAGCATCACTCACTTGCGAGCGCCCTGCTACCCCACAATCTCCTTGCACGGTGTGTCTGCAATGGAGAATTACATGTTACTTGACGTTTATTTGTATGCATGAATTGTAGGAATAAAGTTTCGATTCCACCTATTTCGACAGGATAGGGCGAGCATTAAATTAACCCAATGGGTACAATGTTGAAAAAGGGAGTTGATAAGGAAGTGTCCCCGTCCCAAGTCCGTCATTCCGTTGTGAGTTTTGTTGTGTCATGATTTAGGTTTTTTCCTCGTCTTGGTATAGTTTGATTGTTGATTATTTATTTTATTTATGGTTAGTGGTTATTTAATTGTTCTTTATTTTATAAGATTAATTAATGTTGTTTTGTTGCTTTGAATTAATTGTAAGTTAGTAAAATGTTGAATTTAAAATATATTGTAAATTAAAAGTGTAAGTAATTAATTTAAATTAGTAATGATGATGATAATTATATAT
The DNA here is from genome assembly GCA_007258455.2 of Sequoia sempervirens. Taxonomy (NCBI): domain Eukaryota; kingdom Viridiplantae; phylum Streptophyta; class Pinopsida; order Cupressales; family Cupressaceae; genus Sequoia; species Sequoia sempervirens. The sequence continues at coordinate 328,028,403 of VDFB02000015.1, read as the reverse complement.
TATCTTTTTTTCTTGATATTAAATTAGAAAATCAGAAGAGAAAATATTGTGAGGATAATATCATGAGGAAAATAATAATTTTTAATTAAAATGGTGAGATAAGTGTGTGCTTTTAAAAGCAAGAAAAGAACCAATGAATGGAGAGGATTTTTGAGGAAAAAGATGAAGAGCTTTATTTATTTTTATTGTGAGGAAGTTTTTTTACACACACAAGGATTTACTGGTGTTTGTCTAAAAAGAAAAAAAAAGAAAAAAAGAAAGGTTTTTTATTGTACTTCTGGGTGAAAGTTGTTCTGTAAGAAAATATTAAAAGATTGATTCAGAAGTGAGCTGAAGACAGGAATTTGAGAAGAAGCTACAGAGGGGATTCTACATCGAACGAAGGATTCCAAGTTTTTCTTTTAATTTATTATTATTTTATTGTTCTATAAACAAAATCTGGTTTGTTGTGTTTTGAAAATCCATTCGTCTATTTTTTTGAAAGTGGTTTTGTGATTGAAAATTTGTTTGTATTAAACCCTTGAATCTTTTGTGGGAAACTTTAGTAAAACCTTTTTGAAGTTCTTCAATATAGTTTAGTAGTGAAATTTATTGTTTTGAAATAAAAATCATTTTTGATTGTGGGTTGATTTTACATGCCAGATCTATATTGGGTTTATTGAAAAATCTATTTGTATATTATTGCTTTGAATCTTTTGTTAAATATATATATATATATATATATATATATATATATATATATATATATATATATATATATATATATATATATATATATATATATATACTAATATATATATTTAAACATAAGTAGATATACATATATATGTTATAATTCTGTTGTGTTATTTTAAATGTATATTTATAAATATTATGTACTGTGTGATTTTCAGTTTATGTGAAAATAATAAAGTTTATATTTTCATTTTTTTGGGGTTTTGTGTTCGCCACTGTTTATGTCGAAATCAAATGTAAAATAAAAATAAAAATATTTATGAAAATTTTATTTAAAATTAATTTAAAACAAATTATTATGGGGAGGGGTCAGCCATGCTGTACCCGTTTCCCCCCCCCTCTGTTGGTGTTGTAGTCGGCAATTAATGGCTGCCATCAGTCAAGGATTGCCGTATGCAGCAGTCCAAGTGGCTGTTGGCACGCCAACCCTTGGCTGCTGTGCATGGCCATTGAGGAGGCCGCGGCCTCCCTAATGGGAGGTTCACAACCTCCTCAATGGAGGCGCTATATGGTTTTTTAAAATTTATTTTTATTTTCTTTAAAAATTTCGTATTATTTTAAGTTTATAAATTTTATTAAATTAAATTTAAATTTAATTTAATGTTTAATTTATATTTATATAATATATATATATATATATAATAAAATATATATGTATATGTATGTATATATATATCATGAGTGAGTATTTTAATTATGTTTATATAATGATTTAAAAAAATATGATTTTTTATATATATATATATTTTGTATATATACTTATATATATGTATATATGTATATACATGTAAAAAGTGTATATATGTGTATATATATATAGATATATACATTTATATATATACTAGTATGGTGATAATTTTATATGTTGAGGACATGGATAAATTATATAGTTTCATATGTAGCAATGTTGGAAAAATTGTATAAATTTGTATTATTATAGTTTAATTGTGAAAATTAGAAATAAACTATGTGTTAATTAATTGAATATTCTCGAGTAATTGATTTGTTTAATTGATGAAATTTTATTGTGTATTGAAATGAGTTGTATAACATTGTGTTATGTAAATTGCTTACTCTTGAGACTATTCATTGAGTCTATTGTGGTTTTCTTTTGTTCGGGTTTATGTCTTGTGGGAAAACCCTAGAGTTAGCTTATCCTATTATAGTGACTTAAGTTGTTGTTTAAGACTTTCGGAGGTGGGAATAGTGATGTTGTATTAATTTTTGCAATTTGATTTTGGCCTATTTTGGGTCTATGGTTGTGAATTGTGTTACACATGGATTGTACTGCTTTGTAGATGTGTTTCATATTTTTTGGTGAGATGGTTATGCCTCGCGAAGGATCCATTTGATTGGTTTAGTAATTCTTGTTGGTACAATCCTTTTGTGTTGGATATTTTATGTTTGGGTGGCTAGGGAGAGTGGCTCTAAGTGGGGGCCGGTGCACAAAGGGGTTGTCAGGGTAACCCATGTAGAGTTAGAGTAATTAGTGATAACCTAAGTAATTAATTATGGGTGTGTGGTTAAACATTAATAAGATAATTATGATGCCTCATCCGCCTGTTAGTGCTATCATAGACTAAAGGGGACCGAGAAGGCCATGGTTGGCAAGATCGTTGCCTTGTCTTCACGAGAGGTTAACGATTTCGCATGAGTAACCCTATGGAGCGATACCTTGAGATAGGCTGTCAGGAGAACCATAGATGGAGGCGACGCCTTGAACTAGGCTGTCTGGATAATCCATGTATAGATGGAGGCGACACCTTATGATAGGTTGTCTGGATAATCCATGTAAAGCCATGTGATGACACTCTCCTCTAGCATTCCATTTGAGTTGTTTTATTGAAGTCCTCTGGAAGTAGTTTATTGTTATGTCTTTTGGTAGTTTATCGTTGTTTAGTTTTGAGAGTGGTCTTTTGATATTATGTTATCTTTTCTGGAGTTAGTCTTGTGTCTATCGTTTGGACGTGCTTGGTCAGGGATCCTACCTTGTTTACTCCTAGCACAGGGGTGGTTGGGTGGAATGTTCTACACACCCCTTTGGATGCAGTTGTTCCATTCAGTGTAGGGTTTTGCAAATGCTGTGGATCCAGGATTCATATGTTCCAAATGTGTATTTGTACTACTGGTGTATTTCATTTATTGATGTATCTCTTCCATGCGTGTTGGGAAGACCTTGATGTAATTTGTTTATATGTGCATTATGTTGTACTGCCAAATTTATGTAATGTTTATTCATACCATGTAATCATTCGTGAACTATCATTTGTAATTACTGATTATGTTATGTTGTATCTGTGGAAATATATATATATTTAATATCTTCATGATTAATTCATTTGCGTTTTGCATATATGGTTTAATATGGAGTAATTTTATTAATTTGGTCATCGTTAATGGATGGTTTAAATGGTGATATGAGTATGAATGGATTTACGTTATTGGTTATATAATGTTTAATATATTATCTTTGGTATGGGTTAGTTTAGTAATGTCACCTCGTATACCCCAAGGGATTTAGTTGTGCAACTTAGAACATTGTTATGTTGGAATACTTAAGTACATTTATTATGTTCTTTTTTTTAAAAAAATTTGTTGCATTTTTATTAGTTCCTTTGGGGTTGCACGACGAGGCGTTACAATATCTAAGATAAAAGTAACTTCTACAGATTGAACAAAATATTTCTATTTCAAAAGCACTAGCTAAGAGATCTAAATTCAAAGCCTTCAACTGTAAAAACATAAAGAGCTGGATTAGGACAACCTTGTTGAATGGACTTGAGTCCAATTCTCCTAGAGGTTGTCGGTGTGGATGTAGCCATTCTATTTGGTGTGACCATGGTGATCAAGGATGTCACTCTTGTGCTCCTTTGTAGAGGATGGCCCCAACCCTCCAAGCAACCTTTTCCTTCTACTCTTGAGTGGGGAGGAGCTGGCTGGTTTGATTTAGACAAGTTCCCTTGTTTGCATCTCGTCATTTCTCTAGTTCACATTCAACCTTTAGAGAATATTCAAGAAGAAGAAGATGCTCTTACTGGATGGGAGTCAATTGATGATGCTATCCTTGGAGATTTAGGATCCTCCCTCTGTTGACATTAACTTAGTGCTCTTCCCCCTTTGTCCTTTATTTCTCTTATGACTTTGTCCTGTTAGATTTTTTGTGTTATCCTTTCTACATCCCTAATCTTTATTTATGTATATTGTACTATTTTATATTATTAATATAATTTTTAATAAGAATACTCATAACAATAAGTAAATTGTAGTGTTCTCCCATGTATCTCTTTTGATTGCTGGAAACACGCTACAACTTTGGGTTTAACACCACATAGAATCTTCCCACTACTAAAATGCCTTAACAAAAGTATTATATTCTGTTAATTTGACTAGGGTCTTGCACTTAATATAACCCTTATTTAAGGGTATGACAACCCAGGATATCCTAGATTGCAATTTAGTTATCTTTAAATAATTTTTTCATCTCAAAAAATCAAATTGGATCTTATTTTATTTATTTTAAATATTTGGCCATAAGTAATATGACCCTACATTGAACATCCTTAAGAGTGGGCTAAAGACTCAAGATTAAAGCTTCTTAAAACCAATTGTATGCTATTTGAAAATGATTTTTAACTTGAGATGTGATGAGAATCAGGGCTCAAACACCAGCCAATGCTTGTTATGGTGCCCAAGTGAATTTTTTTGCAATGGTGACATATTCTATGGGGCAATAATTGGTCATGGGATGCTTGGGGATATACATAACCTGGATATTACACCTAATCAGGGGAATCAAGCCTCATTAAAGGTCCAATGGTCAGATTCTATATGATTGGAATTCAGGATTTATCCTTCTTGACTGGGTGTTGGTCCAACAATCAAGCCTCATTAAATTTTGAGATGCAAAGTAGATCTATGTTTATAGATCAATAGGAATTTGGTAGATTTCCTCTAAAATATAGTTCAATTTATTTATTAGATCACTTTGTCCTAATTTTGGTCATAAATACAATCATTCAATGCCTTACCTTCAAGAGATCCATACGGAAAGTAATATTGATGATTTTCCTGTGCTGAGCCCATTTCTCACCTGTCAACCCCACAAGTCCTTGTCTGATTAGTTGTGTTCAAAGGGGATTACTCCAAAGCTTTGGATGGTTGTGAAACTTAGTGGACAATAATGTTAGAATATTTAGTAATTTCCCCCACATTACATGATGAGAAAGTTAAGATAGAACCCCAGTCTTGCATAAGTTAAAAATTTGGTGTTCATTGTGTTGATTTTACTTTATGTTATTTGTGTTTCATGCTCATTCTTAATAACAAAATAGTGTGACTATGAAATTGATAAGTGGTTAAGTTTTAAGTTTGAATTTTGTGATAATTGATTCACCCCCCCTCTCAGTTGTCCTGCGCCTTTTAACAATGAGCCCATGGTGCATTGGATGAGTGATGGTGTTGTTGTTGTGGTGACCAGGGTGCAAGTCTCTAGATTTGACCTATAGCCTTGATGTTACTATGGTTGGTGTACTTACCATTGTACCAAGCATTAGTGTCTGGGGCCCACCCCCTTGCTTGGCTAGGGGGACCCCACTCCCTCATTGGGATGGTGTGCTCGTAGCCCTTGTTCCTTTGCTGGGCTACTGTGCTCGTAGAAGTGGTGGTTGTTATGCATCCATGTCAGGATGAGGTCCCCGTTTGTGGCCTTACTAGTTGGTTGTTGTTGTGCATCCATGCCAGGATAATGTCCTTGTTTGTGGCCTCACTGGTTTATAGCTCCAGTCAAAAGTGCACAACCTTGGTTGCATATTATGAATAAAAAAGATAAAAATCAAATGACAATATTTATTTTGTTTAATTGAAATTAAAAGATTATTCACCAAAATTTTGTTTTTACACTTTAGAGTTAAACTAACCTATAAAATGTCCACTACATCATAGAAAAAAATGTTTCTAATTTTGAAAACATAATAACAAAGTTAACGCTCATGACTATTGTTCCCTTTCCCCTAATTTGACATATCATTTCACATAAGCCCTATGGATGTCAACATGTACCTCGTGTATGGGGAAATGTACATGGACTTTATTAAAATTCAGTTTATTATAGCTAGCAAATGGCCCTTTAATTTATTTTTTTACTAATTTCAAAATAATTTATGAATTTGGGTCCGTGTTAGATGGTCCTTACAATTTTGAGGTGACTTAGGATTTCTGCATCTGGATAATTGTTTCTCCCATATACTTCCATTACCTCTCTGTGACCTCGCTCTTGCCAACCTTGATGTATGCCCAAAAATATTGTAGTCCATGTCAAGAGTACTAATGTCATTTCATGACCAGAAAAGTAGAAAGTATGACATTCATCAATGATTTCCTCTATAGTTAGGCTTGCACTACATCTTAAATTGTCTCCCACTTGCTACTTGCTCTCAGACATCGTTAAACCAAGCAGATTGGTACCATAACTAGTTGTTTTTTCCATTTCAATAGTCTTTTCCCTGGCATCGATAACTTGTCTTAGGCATCTTCTTATTTCTTTCTCCAAATTCCAACATTGCCTATTTTTCATGGTAGGAAAAAACTTGATGAAAGGAATTATTCTTAGACATTACATAGTAATGTAAGAAACCACAAGGAAGTTATACAAATTCCACATACTTTAGAATCTGAATAAACCCTCTTTAAGTACAAATAACACTACCAGATGCACATAACTTTTGAAGGACAAAGGAATTTGAGATAGGATGATATAGTTGAAAAATAAGTGGCACTCTCAATTGAGACAAATATGGGAAAACCTCTCCGATGACTGTTTAACAAGGATATAGACAATTTAAGATCGACAATTGTTTTGTCACAAAACTCAAGCTTGTCACACCTAGAACCTAGAATATAAACACTACGAAGTGATTTAGTTGCAAGAATCATTTGTTTGGGCTGCAAATCAAAGATATGCTTTCCCTCAATAAAACTGCTCACAAATGTTGTGCAGGAAATAACAATTGCTATGAGATCGTGGAACTCCTTTTGCACATCAATTTTCAATGCACCTAACAATATCAATTTAATCCATTCATTCAACATATTGGCACTACATTTCACAATTGTTGGAATCGTCCCCTGCAATTATAGAAATAGTAAAATCAAAATATATGAGTTTCTGACATTCTGAATATAAATATATTCCTATGGAATCTTGAATATAAATATTAAAATAGAGAAGTATTTGCAAAATAATCTTCATAAATTCTAATAAATAAGTTTTTGTTTTGCTGTCATGTGTCTAAATTCTAAAGTATATCTAAGATAAAAGTAACTTCTATGGATTGAATAGAATATTGCTATTTCAAAAGCACCGGCTAAGAGATCTAAATTCAAGAGAGCAAGGTTTTCTCTCTACTATTTAGTTAATTAAAAAAGACAAATCATAATATTATTTTTCTACTAGCATCTCAAAGTCAGTATTGTTAAAAATAAATGAAGTATCCAAAGCCTTCAACCGCCAAAACATAAAGAGCTAGATTAGGACAACCTTGTTGAATGGACCCGAGTCCAATTCTCCTAGAGGTTGTCGGTGTGGACGTATCCATTCTATCAGGTGTGACTGTGGTGATCATGGCTGTCACTTTCATGCTCCTTTGTAAAGGATGGCCCCAACCCTCCAAGCAGCCTTCTGCTTCTACTCTTGAGTGGGGAGGAGCTGGCTGGTTTGATTCAGACAAGTTCCCTTGTTTGCATGTCATCATTTCTCTAGTTCACATTCAACCTTTAGAGAATCTTCAAGAAGAAGAAGATGCTCTTACTGGATGGGAGTCAATTGATGATGCTATCTTTGGAGATTTAGGATCCTCCCTCTGTCGACATTAGCTTAGTGCTCTTCCCCCTTTGTCCTTTATTTCTCTTATGACTTTGTCCTGTTAGAATTTGTGTGTTAGCATTTCTACAACCCTAATCTTTATTTATGTATATTGTACTATTTTATATTATTAATATAATGTTTAATAAGAATACTCATAATAATAAGTAAATTTTAGTGTCTTCCTAAGTATCTCTTTTGACTGTTGGAAACACGCTACAACTTTGGGTTTAACACCACATAGAATCTTCCCACTGCTAAAATGCCTTAACAAAAGTATTATATTCTTTCAATTTGACTAGGGTCTTGCACTTAATATAACCCTTCTTTAAGTGTATGACAACCTAGGATATCCTGGATTGCAATTTATTTATCTTTAAATAATTTTTTCATCTCAGAAAATCAAATTGGATTGCATTTTATTTATTTTAAATATTCGGCCATAAGTAATATGACCCCGCACTAAACATCCTTAAGAGTGGGCTAAAGATTCAAGACTAAAGCTTCTTAAAACCAATTGTATGCTATTTCAAAATGATTTTTTAACTTGATCTGTGATGAGAATCAGGGCTCAAACACCCACCAATGCTTGTTATGACGCCCAAGTGCAAAACTTTGCAATGGTGAGATATTCTATGGGGAAATAATTGGTCATGGGATGCTTGGGGATCTACATAACCTGGATATTACATTTAATCAGGGGAATCAAGCCTCATTAAAGGTCCAATGGTAAGCTATATGTTTGTAATTTGGGCTTTATCCTTCTTGACTGGGTGTTGGTCCAACAATCAAGCCTCATTAAATTTTGAGATGCAAAGTAGATCTATGTTTATAGATCAATAGGAATTTGGTAGATTTCCTCTAAAATATAGTTCAATTTATTTATTAGATCACTTTATCCTAATTTTGGTCATAAATACAATCATTCAATGCCTTACCTTCAAGAGATCCATATGGAAAGCAGGATTGATGATTTTCCTGTGCTGAGCCCATTTCTCACTTGTCAACCCCACAAGTCCCTACCTGATTATTTGTCTTGAGAGAGGATTAATCCAAAGCTTTGGATGGTTTCCAAACTTAGTGGACAACATTGTTAGAATATTTAGTAATTTCCCCCACATTGCATGATGAGAAAGTTGAGATAGAACTGCAGTCTTGAATGAGGATAAAAATAGAATTCTTAAATATATAATTTGCATGTTAAATCTTAGAGTTTGTAATTTGCATGGAGTTGCATGATAAGTTTCCAATATTCTTTTGAATTGTTCAAGTCCTCTATATAGGCAATTGTAATTCATTTATTGTCTTTGATCTTTGATAATTGATCAAATTGTATAATCATGAGTTTTATTTCATATATTATTTCCAAATAATTATAATGTTTGATATTGAATAAAAGAATCCTCAACATGTGTTGAAAAATAATCTATTTGTTACAGTAATTTATGTGTATCACAGTTTTTTCAATTGGTATCAGAGCAAGGTACAATTTTTTTTTTTACATAGTTGTAGGTTAATAGTTTTCTCCAAGAATTAAAAGAATGGAAAATGGTGGAAATTTTCCATTCCATCTTTGACTGTTTATCAGAGAAAACTATGACCATTGGAGTATTAAAATCAAGACCCTACTATTATCCCAAGATCTTTGGGAATTAGTAGGAGGATATGTAGAACCTATAGATCAGAATGCATTAAATGTTTTAATTGCAAATCAATGAACTCAACTAAAAGATGACAAAAAGGACAATTGAGCTCTATTTTCCATCCAATTTGCATTGGATATGTCAATTTTTCTCCGTATAGTTGGTATGACAAAGTCAAAAGATGCATGGGAGCCCTACAAACTACATACTAAGGATTTGACAAAATATGATTAGTAAGACTTCAAACCTTTCATAGAGATTTTGAAAATTTAAGGATGAAAGAAGTTGAGTCTATTAAAAATTTTATTACTAGGGCTTAACGTATTGTAAATCATTTGAGCACTCAAGGGGAAATTGTTATAGAGAAAAAAAATTGTAGAATTTTTTTTGAGATCGCTTCCTCCAAAGTTTGATCTAGTGGTGATAGCCATTGAAGAAAGTAAAGATATAATCTCATTCAAAGTTGTAGTGTTGATAGGTTCTTTGCAATCTTATAAAGAGTGTATGCAATGTTCTACAAAGAACCTAGTTCAAGCCTTTCAATCTACTGTAAGAATTGAAGAAAAATATACAACCCCTTCTCAATCAAATAAATATCAAGGGGAGTCTTCTACATCTAGATGATGTGGCAAAGGAAGAGGAAGAGAAAATAATAGAGGAAGAAGAAGTTCTATGGATTGTAGAAGCATCCAATGCTGATATTGTGGAAGGAATGAACACTATGAATCTGAATGTAGAAAGAAAAAAACTGACTTGAATAAGTCAAGAGCCAACTATACTAAAGATTTTTTTGAAGAAGCAAAACACTCTACATTCTTTACTTGCAATTTGGAAAAAGAACCTCAAAAGGATGTTTGGTTCTTGGATAGTGGTTGCTCAAATCACATTGTAGGTAAATCTGTTCTCTTTGTCAAATTAGATGAATTTGTAAGGAGTCAAGTAAAATTCGGTGATGATAAAGAGGTTGATGTAATGGGAAAAGGTACCCTTGCAGTGAAAACTAAGCAAGGAGAAACTACATTTATTCATGACACTTTTCATGTGCCCAAGTTACAACATAACCTGTTAAGTATTAGACAACTTGTAGCAAATAATTATAAGGTTGTGTTTGAAGATAATTGCTGCAAAGTATTTGATAAATCAGCTAACCATCATTTGTAGCAAAGGATTGTATGATAGAGAATACATTATTTCCTCTCACATTAGCATCCGCTAAGTTTCCTTCCCTCAAGGAATCCACAAATGATTCGTGGTTATGGCATCAATGGTATGATCATTTGAATTTTCAAGGATTGAGTTTACTTCATAAGAAAGACATGGTGAGAGGACTTCCAACAATTCAGGAAAAAGAAGAAGTTTTTTTAGTGTGTGCACTTGGCAAGTAGCATCAAGACAATTTTCTGATGAACAAATCATGGAGGAAAAAATATCCTCTAGAGCTTGTGCATAGTGAGATTTGTGGTGACATGCAAGAGGAGTCATTGGGTAAGAATATTTACTTTTTGACATTTATTGATGATTTCTCATGCCACACATGGGTTTATTTTCTTAAGAATAAATTTGAGGCACTTGAATGCTTCAAGCACTTTAAGGCTATGGCAGAAAAACAAAGTGAGTATTCTCTAAAAATAATCAAAACAAATAGAGGGGAAGAATTCACTTCTAACGAGTTCATTGATTTTTGTAACACTCATGGTATCCAGAGAAAACTCATAGTAGCTTATACTCCCCAGTGAAATGGTATTGCTAAAAGAAAGAATTGTACCATTATAGAGATGGCATGAAGTATGTTGTAGTCCAAAAACCTTCCTAATTGCTATTGGGGAGTTGCTGTAGCAACCACCGTTTATATTTTGAATCGAAGCCCAACAAAATTGCTTTAGAATATCACTCCAAAGGAAGCCTGAAGTGGACACAAGCCCTCAGTAGCTCACTTTTGTGTATTTGGTTGCTCCACATATGTTCATCTTCTAGTTCAGAAGCAAAGAAGTTGGATGCAATATCCCAACTTTGTATCTTTGTGGGATATTCTGATTCTACAAAAGGATATAAATTCTATACCCTGACACAAAGAAATGGATTATTAGTCGGGATGTTTTTGATGAACGGGGAGTATGGCAATGGAAAAAAGGAGATCAACAAACTGTACCACTAATCATGGGTTTTGAAGATGATTAAGTTCCTCCTATCCCACAAGCTCAAGTGGAAGTTCAAGCCCAACTTCACCAAGTTCTCCAAGTTCCTCTTTAGATGATAGTTCCAGTCCACAATCATGTCCAAGTTCTTCATGAAAGGTACAAAGTTTAAATGAAATTTATCAAAGAAGTTCAAATGTGAATCTAGTTGCCAATTTTTCTTTGTTTAGTACCATTCAAGAACCTTTTGTGTATGAAGAAGCTATGAAAGAACAAGTATGGATTGATGCTATCAATGAAGAGATGCATGCAATTGATAAAAAAAATACATGGGAATTAGTGCAACTTCCTAAAGGAAAACAAGTGATTGGTGTCAAATGGATTTATAAGGTGAAATATCATGCTGATGGTTCCGTGAATAGACACAAGGAAAGATTAGTTGCCAAGGGATTTGCACAAATGCCTAGAGTAGATTATTCAAATACTTTCACTTTAGTTACAAGATTTGATACTGTAAGGCTTATATTGGCTACTGTTGCACAACACAAGTGGCCAGTCTATTAGATGGATGTAAAATCAGCCTTCCTAAATGGTTATATTGATGAGGAAGTCTATGTGGAACAACCTATTGGTTATGAAATTCAAGGAAAATAAAATTTGGTTTACAAGTTAAAAAAATGTCTCTATGGGTTGAAGCAAGCACCTCATGCCTGGTATACAAGGATTGGCAGCTATTTCTTGAAGAAGGCATTCATTCGAAGTCCCTCCAAGCCAAGCCTATATATCCAACATATTGGTAATGATATTCTTATTGTTTTCCTTTATGTTGATGGCCTCATTTATATAGGTAATAGCCCATCTCTCATGGAGAAATTTCAAGTAGAAATGAAACAAGAATTTGAGATGTCAGATCTGGGACTCATGCATTATTTTCTTGGAGTGGAGGTGCAATAACAATCATAAGGTATATCTATTTCTCAAACCAAGTATGTGGCTGATTTATTGAAGCAGTTTAGAATGATGTCATGCACTATAGTTGCAACTCCTGTAGCCCTTGGTGAAAAATTAACCAAGGAAGATGGAAGTTCCAAAGTGGATGCTACTTTATATAGAAGTTTGGTTGGGATCCTCATGTACCTCACTACAATGAGACCTGATATTATGTATGCTATAAGCCTCATCTCTTTGTTCATGTAGGATCCACATGAGTCTCATTGGCATGCCACAAAAAGAATCTTAAGGTATGTGAGTGGTACACATAATTTTGGCATTCAATATTCTCTCACACATAAGTTTGAGCTAGTTGGTTACATAAATTCTGCTTGGGATGGCTTAGTGGATGATAGAAAATCAACATCTGGTTATATTTTCTCACTTGGTTTTGGACTTGTTTCATGGAGTAGTAAAAATCAAGAAATCGTAGCTCTCTCTTTCGCAGAAGCAGAGTATATTGCAACAACAATAGCTAGTTGTCAAGTCATATGGATTCGACAAATTTTGGAAGATTTTCAATTGGTTCAAGAACATCCAACCACTATTTAATATGATAACAACAGTATCATTGCAATGAACAAAAATCCAGGGTTTCATGCTAGATCGAAGCACATTGAGATTCAACATCATTTCATCCAAGATTTAGTTCAAGATGGGACATTGGAATTGCAGTTTTTCCTTACAGCTGAGCAATCAACTAATATTTTTAGCAAAGAACTACCTATAGCCAATTTTATTGCTTTGAGGAATCAATTGGGGCCCATCCCCATTGTTCATGTAGGGGGAGATTGAAGACATGCAATCATGCATTCACAACGACGGTTCTCTAGTCTTCTCTAGTCCCACCACATCTCCAATTTCACCGCAAGAACTTTAGTTTCATTTTATTCATTTAGTTAATAAACTGTAGCTTGTGCAATATCTTTCAGTGATAGGATTAGCTTTCTTTTACTTTATATTTTGCATGATCATTGCATGTTGATATCACGTGATCAGTGCACCTTTCTACAATTTATTTTTTAGGATTACTATAGTTAAGACTATTTTTAGTCTCTCGTTCCATACAAGCAACTTGCATGGGTATTTCATGTTTCAATTACTTCTATATATTGTATGTAGTTTTTAGAATATTTTACATAGTTGAATATTCAAAAAATATTTCTAGCTTTGGTGTTCGCTCAATGAGTAGATTATTTATTTTTATTTTCTGAGTTGATCAATATGATGTTAGAGCATTATTTTTAAATCTTTCAATCCTTAATGAGCTTAGTGTGGGGAACAACCAGCCTAGCATTCTAGGCCCAAAACAAAAAATAAAATCCTGACCTATATCACATATAACAAGATTATTAATCAATAGAGTATTCACAATCCCACATCTCTACTTAATCGGTGACTATTCTAATTTCTAACATAACCCCAACAAAACAATCAATGGTACTAAGCAGAAATTCTAGTAATATGATTAATAAAATACCATATGCTTTAAAATATGCAGAATACAAGTGTACCATAGGTTTTAGTCCACTCATGATGATAGGGAAGAACTCGAGGGAGTATGTCATGTGAGAGTGGAATGGGTTTGGAGTTCTACTCATTGATCATTATGGACATATTTGTAGAATTCCCATAGAATAGCCTATATGGAGGGCCCTTGATTCCTTGGGCTTCAAAGGACTTTTTCACTTGTAGAGGCTTCCAACATATCGTTGTTGTAATCTTGAGCATAAGTAAAACTAAACTAGTAAAAACAACAGTTGAACCCCAAAGTACCCACTCTATATTCTAGACGTGGCCAACACCTAGTAATTATTTGGTTCTAAAAGCTTCAGATTTGCTGTAACTATATCAATGCTGTCCAAGTGTAGGATCCCTTATGTTCTTGTTATATGTACAATTGCAGAAAGAAAATGACCTGTTTATTTACTAGACGAAGATAAACAAAAAATGACCTGTTTATTTACTGGACGAAGATAAACAAATGCAAGTAACTTCAGCTCCTCCCGTAGTCCAAAATTGATGAAGCTTAGATTTTACTTTTGGATGTACAAGGTATGCCTCACACGGGAAAATATATGCTAACAAATCTCACCATAAAATGCAATAGGAATTCCCATAGTAATGTACATAAGTTAGTTTTACACATATTTAATTCTAGTTTACATAAAATTTATTATAAAACCTATTCATGGTAATTTATTAAATTTTTTATTATATTTCGTTACATCTTTATATCCTCTTGATCAACTAAGCAATTTCTTTTCAATTACAAAATATAGTTCACAATCTTAATTCAACCATAGCAAGTGTGATATTTCTATATCACAATGTACAATCTTACACTAAGATAAGTTCATTAAACATGAAAAATATCTAGACCCATACCTAATCTTGAAGGGTTCATTTGTGATGGCCCTACCTACACATCCCTTTCTTGGGGAATTAGTGGCAACATAGTTCAAAATAATAAGATTGTATCCACTAATCTATAGGGACCAACTTATATGTACAACATTAACATACACATAGTGGTTAATTCATTTATAAACACATGACCAAAATGTCACTAACTTCTAGATACATCAACTTTAAATGTCCCGTGGATAAGCTCAACACCTTTGGGAAATTCATCAAGATTGTCATAGAGCATTATGTTGCATGCTTTGGTCTACATGTTCATATGGATATTGACCAACTTGTGTGATCCAAATTCTACAAGAGGTTAGAATATGATAAGAGAATGGAGGACAATCTCCATTCTTAAGCTTGGTACTAGATCAAAGCTTGCATTAGTGGTGAAACTAGCAAATTTGATTCATAAAAGTAAGAGTTTCAACAAGGCCTAGACCAAATAAAAATTAGAGATATGTGTCAAGAGTAGTCACATGCCACACTTATTATTTATAATAAATTTAACCCCTATTCATAAAGTTTTATATTATTGGTAAGACATAGTTTGATTGGTCATCTATGGCTAGTTGTGTGTGTTGAAGTAGTCACAAGGTGTGGTGGACAATTATGTATGTCCTTGTTTGTACTAAAAAAAATCATAGGGTGTGTGTCCTTATTCATGCTAGTTAGCTTGGATAACTAATTAACTCCATATCATTGGTTTATATTTTACTGAGGTAAATCTTATTGAGGAGTAGAGTTAAGTACACCAATGTTCACAATGATGCAATGATGTGAAATTGTGTGTTTTTCCTAGTCGACCTGAAAAATGTTATCTCCAAAACTTAGGAGTATGATGTATGGGTGTCTATCATACTTGGTGAAGTATTTGGTTCTAGGGGGTGTTACTTATCATGTAGGTTTAAATATAAGGGTAAAGGTTGGAGTGTATATTAAACTATGGCATATATTATACTTGGTATAGTTAATAATTAGTTACGATGTAATTTTTTTTGATTAGATAAGTAGGGAAAGGGCCCTGATCCAATGGTTATAGCCAAACAAACAAAAAGGAAAAATAGGGTGGGAAACAACACCACCAACCAACATAAAAAAACAACATCTAGGGTGGCACGTAGGCCAAATCTCATAACCATAACCATAGACCATCCATAGTTAATAAAAAACATAAAGTTTTTACTAAAGTACTTAAATATATACACAAACCATTAATCAAATCCACCATTTACCAACAAGTCCTAAACCATAACAAAGCTATTATGAAATGGCAGTCCATAATTAGGAAACAATAAGAAACAAAAAGGAGAGCAATCATTAAATAACATCAAAAGAGGAATCCATTACTCAAATTTTCCCAATAGGTCTTGACCAATAAGGGAGATATACTCCCTCTAGTCAAGTCCCTTTGAATCATCCAACACCTTCAAATCATCAAACTTCCCTAATTTTTCAAGCTTCTTGGAAATTTTTGGTTGCCTAGAAATTGCACCAATCATAGCTCTTTGCATCAACCTATTAGTCACCTTCATCAGCATGACCAAGGCTTTCTCTATGTCATCAAATTGTACCTACAAAAAGGTTAGTCTACTTTTCATAAAATACAAGCTAGAATTAACAACATTGTTATCTTTTCTAGTATTCCCAACATCTAGAATAGTCAGGGTATCATTCTTTGGGTTCTCCTCCATTTTATTTTTCTCCTCATCATCATCTTACTTCTCCTCTTCTGATCCTTGTTCCCCCATATCATAGGAAAAATCCTCAAAATCCATCCCATTAGAATCTTCATATACTTGGGCTTCGAATTCTTCAATTTCTAAGTCTTCCTCAACATGCACAAAGATTTTTTGTTTTCCTTTCCTATCCTTGGAAGTATCCTTTTCCAAGTGGGCATACCTACGACCACTACTACCATTTCTTCCTTGCCCCTACTGGTTCTCAATCATTTCCTCATTTTGTAAACCCTCTTCACTGATTGTGATAACTTCTTGAGGATTTAGATCTTTTTTAACCTTTTTTGACTTGGGTAATTCTAGGAGAAGAGAATGCTTTCTCTTTTTCAGGGTCACTCTCACAAGCTCATACACCAAGGAACCTTTACCAATAGATTTTTGAGACATATGGGTAGAAGGATTCAAACATGTAGCAACAGGGGAAGGGCATTTGGCAGGGGTTAGCACCTTCCTAGCAACAACAATGGGAGGCAAACCAGGAATAGATTCCACAACAGGGTTTTCATCCATTGGGGGATCATCATTGTCACCATCATTTTGATTATTATTATCAATTCTAGCAGCAATAGGGTTTCCATGAGGGTTTAGCACAAGAGTATGCTTATACAGAGCAAGCATCAAATCTTGATGTAGGGCAGGGATAACACCTTTCTCATTGTTAATTTGCAGGGAGGACAAAAGGAAGAAGGGAAAAAATATTCTTTCACCATGCCTAATATGATTTAGCAAAGGAAAATGATATGCATGTACATACATGTATCTACCTTCCAGCGTAAAATACCTCATAGAAAACAAGCTTACTAGGGCATAGGGAGGTGGAAGCTCCAACCTAGTATACCAATTTTGGAAGCATTTGAGATTCTCCCCATCATACAGAAAATTATCCACAAACATCTTGTAGTTAGACTCACTTTTCTTTGCCACCTTCATTCCTTGATTTTTCAATCCTGTAGCTTCTATGATAAACCTCGTCATCACTTCAAACTTGATATCCCCGATAGCAACATTTCCATTCCTCCATGAATTTGTGAATTTGGCAGTAAGGCTCTCATTATAGCCTTTCATAGACTCAAAGAAAGGAGCCATTCCTGCATTGTAACACTTGAGAGATGATGTTCATATAACCACATCATTTTCCAAAACTCATTACATTCCAAAAATAATAAAAGTAAAGGATGCATAGATCAAGGTCTTTCCATAAATGCTCAAAAAGGAAATTCAGTAATAAAATTTACATTCCATATATACAAAAGAAGTAAATTGCACTAACAACAAAGATATTTGAAATGATACATATGTAAATACCATTTGCATATCAATGAGTTTCCATAAATTCATTCAAGTTTCAATTACATCAAAACTTTCATTCCAATACATCTATTTCAATGTTACAATACTGAATTTCAAATAGAGTTACATTTACAAGTGGGCTTTACAAGCCATTCAAAATAATACATGAATACACTTATAGCATGTGAACCTCTAAACCTCAACTACTGTGACACCACTAGTCTTCTTGCAAGCTAGGGCCAAGAGTGTGATTAAGGCACCTTTTCCACCCAACTACGAAGTACAAGACTTCCCCAGGTTTCTTCCTAACTCGAAGAAATGCCCGGACCTACATGAGGAGCCTAGCAACCTGAAACAACAACGCAGGAGGGAACGCTCGATGCAAGCCTGATGCCTATATGCATTCCTAACATGAGAATCACATATTTCTTGCAAATAGGAGGTGGAAGAGACCTATATACATTTAGTTCTAGGCTTTTAATTCCATCTATTTCAATGGTGCATGTGCTTGGCCAAGCATAAATAAAATAAATGATAGTTTTAGAAAAGGTAAAACTACTGTCTCTGTGGCTCCACCTTCAACATCTTGTCTCGAAAGTTTCTCTAAATAAAGTGAATAATGCATTTTCCTTCTAAGTTCTCATTCAATTTTACACATTTCTGATTCCAAAGAAATTCCATCATTTTCCAATGTTCACACAAAGATTATCAAAATAGCCTTTCATACATACACTCAGTATGAGAGATTTTTCTATGTGTATTTCTATTGATAGTTACTATGCAATTTAAAATCAATCCAAGTTTTGTTTTCTAAAATAGTGATTTTGATAGATTCAGAAAAAGAATACTTGTCTCTTCAACCTTATAAATATGAAGTAAAATCATTGCACACAGATTACTTTCCTATTGAACAAGAATATGTCTAGAATTTTATGAAAAAGAATTATAAGTTAAGTTTTAAAGAAAAGAAAGCAAATTCATACATGTTTAATCATAGAGTTACAAAAATTAGGTTGGCAATCTAATCACTCTTCCAGTAGTGGAAATAACAAAGCTTTCAACAAATTGAAGTGTAATAATATTTTAAATACAACCCTTGTGTTTTATGTTCAGGAAATTCTCTAGAGTCTACATTTGCTATAAAGATTCATCTTCAGCTCTTAACATAGCCTTATGTGTATTTCACCAAGTTTAGAAATGATATATGGCGACTCATACATTGCTTTGATATTCAAAAATATAATGAGTTTTAGAAAAGAAAAACAATGTAGATAACCATATTTGCATATGAATACACATTTGCTACTGTACGCAGAGTTATTTATGTGAATTTATTCTGCATCTTTTCCAAGTTTTAACTTTTAGATATAAAAGTTCACCGTACAAATTTGTATATGTATTTATTGTGTAAGTATATATATTTATAATATATATATATATTTATAATATATATATATATATTTATAATATATATATATATTTATAATATATATATATATTTATAATATATATATATATTTATAATATATATATTATTTATAATATATATATTTATAATATATATATATATATTTATAATATATATATTTATAATATATATATATATATATATTTATAATATATATATTTATAATATATATACATATTTATAATATATATACATAATAGACTTATAACTGAATATATATATTGAGCTTGTACACAATGCTGTGTTTTTCTTTGTAATACCATTGACAGTGGGTAATATTTTTTTGTGGAAAAATAGAGTTTACAAATGTCTGGGTTTGTATGTATGTGTATATGTATATGTATGTATATATATTATAAATATGTATATATATTATATACATACATATATATATATATATATATATATATATATATATATATATATATATATATATATATAAAAATTTATACAAAGTTTTACATATCACAAAATTTTTAACGCATATACCAGTGAATGTATAGTTTGCAGTTTTATATGGTAAGATGAGGTCGACACCTCCCCCATAGGGGAAGTCGCTGCCTGTGAGGGGGGCAACGCCTCCTCCATAGGCCCTGGCCTATGGAGAGTGCTGTCCCTCTCACAACGCCGCCCCTTCGTCTATGGGTCGGGGCTGGGGTTTGCTCCCCAATAAATAGTTTCTTGCCATAAAAAAAAAATTAACGTGCTTCAAATAATTCATATACTATGAAATTCTCATGAATTCAAATAGGTATAAGGTAATGAAAAAAAATAAAATTATATATATATATATATATTTATATGCACAACGTTATATGTGTGTATATATATATATATACATAATCTTAACATAAATATTTAGCATTGAGAAGCAAAATCATGAACTACAGTTTGCAAAGAAGAGAAACCCCAATCTGAAAATGAAAGAAATTAATTTCTTTCAATGCATACAAAAGAATGAAAATATTTTCCCAATTTTCACAGTTTTGTAAACAATTTCAAGTACTTAGTATTCAAATTCCAGCGATAATATTATCATTTTTTAGACAAGAATCATGAAAAAAGAATAGAAAACCTGGATATTTCGCTTCCAGCTGTAGTTGCTCTCCAGACAGATTCTTCTCTTTGCCTCCTCTTGAACTGGTTTTTTGAAAAACTTCTTCTTCTTCTCCCCTTTCCTGTAGCTTCACTAATTCTTCATTTTTGTACTATTTCCAAAGATTCATTCTAAAACCTCTAATTTTGATAAATTGCACATTTTCTTGGTAGCCATTAGAGCAAAATTGCAGAGCTTATTTTCAAGAATGATTTCAAGAACTGTTGCTTCTCTCGGGAAGTTCTTTTCCTTTTAATAATATTTTTACCTTTCCATTTCCTACCCTAATCTTGAAAAATGGATTTTAAAAATGAAATTAAAATATAAATATAACTTTGTGTTTTTACATGTTTCATATTCTTAAATAAGAGATATGTAAAAAAAATCCACAATTACAATTGCACAAAGGAAAGCCTTTCGAAAATAATCACCCAAGGTTAAGTTCAAAATAAGTATTTATCTAACATTTAAATAAATGTCAATTAATTATTATTTAATTTTATTATAACAAGAATTTAACACAAGTTAAAGAAAGTAGGATTCTCACTTAGATTTATATCATGATAATCATTTAAAACCCTTGAGTTAAATTATAATTAAAATTAATTCCTTTACTTTATCATGCTTTCATTTCATCATTTATTTAATTTGCAAATAATTCAAAACAAACACACTAAAATTGACATTCCTAAATGCAATCTACATGAATCTAAGTGCTTGTGTGTGTGATTGAGAGGACTTCCTGCTTTGTCCTGTCAAGAGGCTAACCTCCTCTCCTTAATCACACCCTTGGTCTTCGACCTCCTGCATCTCAAGTGCACTCAGGCACACAACAATAGCTGAATTAGTATCACATAAAGATATAAATCAAGCAATATAATACATAAATTCAAATATTTCTACTCTATTTTGCTTCATCTTCAAGGTAAAACGCATTCAATACTATTGAACTTTTCACAATTTAAGTAAACACTTTCATATACCACCACACAAAAACACCATAATATTCATTATTATTCTACCACACACATCAAATCATATAACAAATCCACACAAAACCAAAAGTAACTTGCATCAGGGCTGAGACGTGACATGCATTTTCAAATAACCTCCACAAATCCATGTTCTGCTTGAGTGCCTGGCAATTTGGAGGCTTTGTGCGCTTCCTTGGCCCACCCATCTTAGCACTCTACAATTTTTTTGACTGCTACAAGCTATTCTTCATTACCACACTCCTCTTTGGCTCTTTACCAGTCTTGTAGGAGACACTTTTACTCAAAAAATGAAAATAAGCCCATAAGAAGTTAGGAATCAAGAACTTTCGATTATGGAAAGCCAATGACACAATTCCTAGAGCCAAGATCACATAATTATTTCTACAAATAATTAACATCTCATTAATAATCTTACCTTGCAAATCTTCACAAATATACGATGAGCTGACATTAGACATATCAAAACATATGTATTTGACATCCCTCCCCCACTTGAGAAAATCCATGTGATCCTTGATCACCTCGGGAAGGAAAAAATGATTAATTTTTCTTCTAAGAAGGATCAAAATGCTCGACACCGTACCACAAAGCACATCATTAAACTACAACCCTTTAAATTTAGAAGATCTCCCATACTTCCCATGCCACTTCCTAACTTTAACTTTGTAAAATTTATAATCATTTGCAAATTTATCATTTAAAATCAAGTCCCTTAAAGACCTCAATAGATTATTATTACTCCAATGGGTCCACCCCATACACCTCAGTGCCTCATTGGCTACACAATCAACAGATTTATTCCCTTCTTTGTAAACATGTTGCACCTTGTAGTTAGGAAAATAACTCTTAAGGGATAAACACTTGTCAATAATATTTTTTATCTCCTATGGTGGCATAGCTACTCCATTCAAAATGTCCACTTTTAACTTAGAATCTCCTTCTAGAATAATATTTTTAAAGCCATACTCCTTAAGAGTCTTTAATCCCCCTAAAGTAGCCATAGCCTCAACTTTGTTACTGGAACAAACACCCAAGTTAACTCCGAAGCTCACAATGCACTCCCATTTTTGGTTTCTTAGCAATCCCCCTATCCCTGCCATACCCGGGTTTCCTTTAGATCAGCCATGAAAATTACACTTAATCTAGTCTTTTTGAGGAGGAGTCGACACTGTATAATTTTTGGTTAACATTTTGGTCCAATTCATGTTAGTAAGCTCCTTCCTTAAACCCCAAATCTGCTTTATCTTATCTCTTTGTAATTCAACCAAACTTTGGAGACACTATATCTTCCAACCTCCATATTTTCCTTAATTTGTGTTTTTATTATCATACTAACCTCATTGTTGCTTCTCTCCACTTCCTTGAAGATCCTGTTATTCCTTTTCTTCTATATTCCCCAAGTAACAAAGGGGGGAAATTAGTTCCAAAGATCAACAATAACTTTATGGGAAAAGGGGCTATTTGATTAGCTTTCTATAAAAGACTTCATAGAGTGAGGAAACACCCAATCAGTGAATAAAAACGGGAGGAAGAAGGACTTGTCCTCTTTGGAGAACTAGCAGTGGAAGAAGATATGCATTATAGACTCTTCATCCTGCTTGCAAAGGGCACATTTGTTAACCAATTGAAACCCCCTTTTGACCAGGTTATCAATGGTAAGAATTTTTCCATGTGAGGCTACCCACCAGAAATAGTTAATTTTAGGAACCAAGTTCTTTAGCCACACTTTTTCCTAGTGGCGATATCTATTGTATAACAAAGTATTAACCATTTCCTCGTAAGCACTTTGAACAGAGAAATAAAGAATTAATCATTTTTCCATGTGACCCTGCCCACCAGAAACAGTGAATTTTAGGAACCAAGTTCTTTAGCCACACTTTTTCCCAGTGGTGATCTCTATTGTCTAACAAAGGCTTAACCATTTCCTCATAGGCACTCGTAATTGTTATTGTGTAGGTTTCAATAATTATGTAAACTCAATGGTTGATATATTAGGTTTATATTTTATAATAGTAGGTTTCAATAATTTTATGTAAACCCATTGATAGTTGATATATTAGGTTGCTATTTTATAATATAGTATATGGTTGGGTATTTTTTTATGACACCCATATAGATAGGATTGATAAGAAATTGTTCACATAAAATAAAATAGGAGTTTGATGAGAAAGAACGTGACCATCAACACATATTGTATTGTATAAATTTCCTACTATGTTGCAATAATAATATGTTATTATATTGCTTTGAATGAATGGTAAATCCAAATGAACACCATGATTTGTGATTTTCTGCTTTATTTCAAATAACTACTGAATTATGATATTTTGTAATTACTAGATTTTGAAGGTAAAATTTAAAAGAAATTAAAGAGGGAGGAAAGTCACAATGCATGAAAAATTCATCTAGTTAAGTAGTTGTGGCATAAATTGAGCTCCCTCTCCATTTATATATGATCCTAAACTATATAGTTGATGCACTATACTAGGAGAAGATTTAAACTTATACATCATACTTATTAAAACTACATGGGACCACCTAAGAATTAAAATAGCAATATAAACAAGTTCTATATGATACCATGACATTAAATCTTGAAACTACATCTATGGAGATCCTATTTTATAGAAAAACAACCACTTTAATCTTGTAAATGTATTTTTTAATTCTATAATTAGAATAAAAATAGGAACCAAATAGGGAGAATTTGATAGCTCCTATTTTCTAAAAGGATTGTAGTAGAAATTCTTATAAGTTGTAGGTAGTATTTCAAATTAATATTTTTTATTTGAAATTTTGTATTAGGATCCCCTGAGATGGAACTATATTACAAAAGTTGGAAATGATGAATAGTTAGAGAATAAGAGTAGTAGGCATCATTTGTCTATAAACAAGAAGATCATGTAACAATGGCCCACACTACTTTACTTGAAAACATGAAAGTTTGTTGGAATTCACTTTGTTTGTGTTGTATGTATGAATGAACTAAGATCTTCTTCATGTAAATGACTAACTTGAGGTAAATGGCATAATATGAATATTATCAAAATCAATATAAACTAATAATCTATGTGATTAAGCTATTAAAATTAATATACTAATCAATAAGTAGACATAATAAATGCAAGTTCCATATGAATATCATATTTATGTGGAGAAACCCTTATGAAAAAATTTCCACTACTAAAGAGGCTCAAGCTTGTATTGATCTCAATAACAAGTAGGTCCATTAATAAAATCATGTATCCTTTTGATAATAAACTAGCATAGTATGAGTACTGTTATGCCTTGCATAACCACCCCAGTTTGTTGTGGAACAAAATGGGTCCCCCTTGTTCTTTTCTTTTCCTTTGGCCTTTGGTTTTCTGCCTTGGGCATTTTCTTTGTCCTGTCAGATTTAGAACCAGGACCAATATCGAACTTGGATTTTCATCCAAGTTTTGGTCTTGTTTTGTTCCTAGTTCTGGTCCTGACAGTTCCTTGGTCTTTCCTTTTTGCTCTGTCGGATCTGGGTCCGGAGCTAAATCTGAACTTTGAACTCTTTCGACGTTTCAAGTTTGGGTTCCATCCTGAGTCTGACTCCGCTTCTCTCTCTTCTTCGTTGGTCTTTTTCCTTTGGTTTTGTGTTCTGTGCCTTAGGTGTTTTCTTTTCAGCCTTAGGAATTTTTCTTTTGTTTTGGCAGACCCAGAACAGGAATGGAAACCGAACTTGGAATTCCTTCCAAGTTCTGTTTTCTATTCCTAGTTCCGATCCCAGTTTCACCTCTTTTTGTTTTTCTTCCTTGGGTCTTTTCATGTTGTTCTAGTGGACCCGGACCTAGAACTAGAACCGAGTCCTAAAACTTGCAAATTTTTTTGGTTTGGGTTCCGTTCCGATTTCGGTTCCGCGTGTCTTGTTCTTTTGCTTTTATTCCTTTTGTTTTGTCGTGGGGTATTTTCTCCCCTTTCTTCTTCTCTTTCTTGTCCTTTTTCTGTCTTTTTTTGGGTGTCATCAGAGGCGGGTTCAAAATGGAATCCAAACCTAAAACTTGCAAAAGTTTCTAGTTCGGGTTTGGTTCCGGTCCCGGCTCCACCTGGTTCATTTCTTCATTTTCCTCCGGTTCCATCCCACTTGGTCGAGTGTTGGGTTTTCTGTTTGCATCGTTTCCATTTTTGCGGGAGTGGAGCCGAGATGGTAGTATGAGAGGTTAGCGTTTGGTTTGTGGCTTGTTCCCATTCTGACTCTTGTCCCAATTTTTTTTGGTTCCGCCCCTGCCGGTTTTGAAGGAGGATGATGTTTCCAGTTCTGTTTTTGGTTCCACCTCTGTCGGAGCTGGGTTTCTTTTTGTTAAAATTGAAGGCATGATAATAATAGTGCATTTTATATACTTTTGGAACTAATGGAGGCATTTTTTTTGTAGGATTGAATCGCTCATCTAAGGATATCTCTCAGGGAAGCCAACTAAGGGCATGCCTCAATCACATTCAGCATGGCACTCCCTAGGAAGAAAGTCATTGAGAACTTTTAGGTGTCTTATCGACTGGCGGGGTGTATTTTTCATTTGGGATCCACCAGTTGCCATGACATCTCGGTTGCCGTAGGGTTTTATATGTCTCTCTGCTCAGGAAGAAGTCTCAGAGAAGGGAGGTTTGCATCATTGTGAGGTCTCATCGATAGATGAACCTCTTGCCAACAATTATTCACACGAGCTCTCGGGGAAGGTTTTGCATTCGGTGTAGGGTCTCGGTGAAGTGAGCTGGTCTCGCTGACATGGGAGGTCACATCGAAGAGGGATCTCATCAGGGGGATCTCATCGGGTGGAAGGTTGGTATTTGACATGATGTCTGGCCGAAGAGGGAGGTCTTAGCGACAAAGGTGGCTTCAGGGTGAGGTCTCACCGACAAGGCGAACTCTTGGTGAGGTGAAGCGGCATCGGCGTAGTGGTTTGGGCTCACTGAGAAGTCTTAGCGACTAAGAAATGTCTCATCGATAGGTTGTGCCTTCGAGGAGAAAGGCGTGTTCGCCATAAGGTCTGGCTGAATAGAAAACTCTTGCTGAACATGAAATGGAGTTCTCAGCGAAGGGGAATTGCTTCGGGGTAATATCTCCATGACTACTAAATGTCTCACCGAAGGTTATGCCTTCGACGTAATCTCTTGTTGACATAAAATGAAGATTTCTCGCCGAAAGGTTCTCCCTTCGGTGTGATGTTTGGGAGACTACGAGAAGTCTCGGTGAGGCGAAGTGTTTTCAGCGAAAGGTCTCGCTGACTCAGAGATGTCTCGATGATAGGGCGTGAGTTTGGGGTGAGGTCTTCCCAACATAAAAGGTCTCCCCGACATAAGATGAGCTCGTAGAAAGATTTTAAACTCGGCAAGATATCCCACCGACTTGTAGAAGTCTTGCCGAAGTGGAAGGGGTTTAAGCTCAGGGAATAAGAATGAGCTCAGAGAAGCTCCGAGTGGATGATTAGGGCTCAGGGAGATGTCTTCCCGAGTGTGATAGTCTCACCGACAAGAGATAGTATGTGTGAGGGTCTCATCGAAAGAAATGGTTTGAGCTCGGTGAGAGTGGGATGATTTTGCTATAGCGTTCCAGCGACCAAATAAAGTTTGACTGAAATGAAATGGACTTGGTGAGATGTCTCACCGATGGCTGTTAGTCTCGCCAAGGTGGAGTGAGTTCGGGGTAACATCTTGCCAACTCGATAGTGTCTCATCGACATTTGTTCACAAGGTGGACATCGGAAAGACTCCTGGTTGAATGTTTTGGGCTTGCTATGATGTCTAGTTGATGGTGATTTCTTGGTGACCACAATGGATATCGATATAACTTGTGCACCCCAGTATGAAGTATCACCGACCATCATATGTCATGTTGATGGCTGCTAAGAGAGTAATAATCACATCGGGGAGACATGATTGGTGTCTCACCGACATGTGATTCTGTGTGAATAACTTTTGACCGCCTGAGAGTCTTACGTGGAGTTTGTTCCACCAATCAAAAGAGGCTAAAATGACTGACCATTGACTGATTGACTACCCCTATGAGGAAGATCGTCAGAATACAAATGACATGGACTCATTTTGAGATCAAAAGGCAATGGATCAGCTCGGGTGATGATGTTCAGATCTAAAGGGAGGCCCGATGCTACTTCCATAGATGGTCAATGTGCAGAAGCATCTAGAGCAGGAAGGAAGCCGAAGGAAAGAAATGACCATGAGTCACAGGGATAGCGTTGAGGTCTATTGGTGAAAGGAAGATCAGTATTAATGACAATGCTTTAGAGCATTCAAGGCAGCTTTACGAAGGAGTTCGAAGATGGCCACAAAGGCTAGAGTTAATGCTGTAGATACAAAAGATCTACAGATCATCCTCGAAAAAATATTTCACCAACATGGACAGCAGGGATGCAATTCAAGGCAGTATTAACTATATTCAAAAGATTTGGGGGCTGACCCTCCTGCAACCAAGTGAGATATTTTGTAAACCCTAAAAATAGGGGTGGTGCATTCTTTTTGGGTACACTCTGTATATATGGCATTCTTGCCTCTTTGTAAAGGGTTAGAAGTTAGAAGAAGTTAGCACTGGTGAGAGGAGATAATAGAGTAGACAGGTCTAGAGATAGATTTTTTTTTAAGATTACGAATTTTCTGAAGGATAGAAGAGACAAAGTCGCATCCTGATTCTTGTAATGGGAGTTTCTTTTGTCTTCTTAGTTAGGAGTTAGATTCAACATAGAAAGTAATGTATACATCAAGTTTTCTTAGTGTAGATGGAAACAATCTGAAGACATAGGTTTTCTATACACTGGTGATTGTGCCAGATTTGTAAATGTTGCTTATCTATTTCACCAATAGTAGGAGCAACCAGATTTGAATCTACTTCATATTGTGTTCCAGAATGGTATTCATCTTGAGTTAATCATTTGATTTTGAAAGCTTTCAAGGAATGAAATATTATTTTGTGTTTTGTTTAAATGGTAACTTATAATTAGTTGTTGAAATCAACACTATGAATGAATGCAATTGTGTGTTAATCACAAGTTAATTTTGTTCTTCAGTTTTAGTTAGCAATTCCTTGAGAGGTAGCAAGTCTGGTTAAGTTAGATGAATTATCATTCTTTTCAGTACCAAAACCTTGATCTATCTTTTTATGTTTCTTTAAAAACCTTGGTTAAAATAGGTTTAAGTTTACGTTTGATCAGAACAATCCAAAAGCTCAACACTAGCAGGCCCCTTGAACATTACTGTTACATTGACCATTGAGCAACATCAACACAGTTGAGAACCAACTACAAAGACCTTGGGAGCTAAGATATCCATGTGTTGTCTTTCTCTTTCAGGAGAAACAAAATAGTAATGTTCTATTTGCGCGTTGTTGTACCATCGGGCATGTCAACAGAACTGGCGCTAAAAGGAGGGCCCAGAAGAGAAAACTAGATAACACTGGTTTTTTCCCACCAGAGAAGCCCCACAGAGTTCTTCGATCATCTGAAAATCCACCACCTTTTATAGAACTCAAGACCCCAACAAGACACAAGGTTCGCAAAGTTGGGGCAACCATCATACCACCCTTGTTAGCTCCGCTCCCTCCACCAGGCTTCTCACCAATACCCTAGTGGATACCTATCAATCCACCACCGAATCCATCTCAATTGTCATCATAATCGGTTCGACCCATCCAACAGCTGGCTCAACCACCACCACCACCACCAATGGAATTGTTTCAGAATAATCCCTGTCCATTGGGGACTATTCCTGGAGGTTTTCATGATATGCCTAAGAATCTTGAGAAATTATGTCCCAAGTACATTCATGGTGAATCAAAAAATGATGAGGAGCACATACAAGCTTTTAAGGATGCTTGTACCAGGGATCAGATAGCCCACCATGATTTAGTTTGTAGGTTTTTCCCTTATATCTTAGGGGATATGGCGTACAACTGGTACCTTAATCTTCCTCAGGGTTCTATTCTGACCTGGACACACTTGGAAAATGCTTTCATCAATTAGTTCAGGGTTTATGTGGATCCAACTCTTTTATATCACCAATTTTCTACCATTAGGAAAGAGCCATGTGAATCCTTGCCTTTGTTCAATACCAGGTTCCAATGAATGTATAGGAGATTGCAAGACCCCTATCTAGTCACTGAGAATAGTGCCATTCAAGCTTACTTTAGAGTTATAGACCCCTTGCTTGGCTTGTTCTTGCAAAGGACTTATCAACTAGCTGATATTGATTCTCTATCCAAAGTTTATCATTTGGCTATCAAGCTGCAACAACAAATTAGTTCTCAACAAGGAAGTCTAGGAGGAGGTTTCCCTTCAATAGGATATCAGATGCATAGCCCAATCCCTCTATTCAATATTGTCCCCAGAATGTCTCCTTCCCATTATGGACCTATGTCTGAGTTGCAGACTCAACCTCCCATTCCATTCTTTGCTAATGGAACTCTTGACTTCTTCCAACAACCACAGGTTCCTCAAAGTTCCCATGGTCATCATAACCAAATTGGAACACCAAATCATGGTGGTCAGCCGCCTGTTGCTAAGAGTGTGGAAAGTGAAAAGACAGTTCAACTTACAAATGAGGTAGAGACCTTGAAGAAAACACTGTCTCAAGTTACAAATGACATGGATCAACTTTGATTGAACCCCTCCCAAAACCAAGGTAACTACCCTAATCAAAACAACAATCAGGGTACTTATTAGAATAACAACAATTACAACCAAAGGGGTTATCAAGGCCAAAACTCCTCTAACCAAGGCTATCAAAATTAGAATAGAGGATATAACCAAAGGCCAAATAACAATCGACAATGGAATATAGGGCCCAATAATGGTGGAGTTTCTCACAACTATCAAGCTAATGAGGAGAGATCACATACTGCAAACGTGGCCGACCTCAACTTTATGACTAACTGGTGCAGGCTACATGATATTGCAACTCATTCTGAGGTAAATTGCCCTGAAATGGAGAAAGTTGTCAAGATGGCATAGGCAGATGCCCAAACATTCCAAGGGAATTCAAACAAAGAGGGTGGCTCAGTGGATACAACTATGACTTATGACCTCTTTGAAGAAGAATCCTCATTCCCAATGCAGAGTGAGAATGAACCAGAGGAAGATTCATACGATGCCCAAGCTTTTCAGACAAAGGGAGGACACTTCCTAAGAAATCAAAGGGTCCATTCACCTCATGAGTGCCACCTAATCACATTGTGCCTCCAAATCAAAGTCCTGATAATAACCCTCCTCCACCAAAAGGCTCGCCTGACTTCCATAACAAGGGTAATTCCTCTGGTATTTTCAAAGGTAGTGCAAGTTGTAATACAAAATTTGATATTGTTTCTGAGATGCAGAAACAAAAAAATTCTGTCATATTTTGACATCCTAAAGTGGTGCCATGCCCAACGGGAGAGAGTGCTGAAAGCCTTGGAGGAAGCTGATAAATCAAAAGGGAAAAACAAGGCGACACCTGCTGGGGACGTGAACACAGCCTTGTACATAAACAAGGTAGGTACTCCACCATTTCTTTTGAGTTTAAGAATTTTTGGGAAGAACCTACATAATTGTTTGTTAGATTCAGGGGCTTCAGGCAATGTTATGCCATTTTCCATATGCAAGAATTTGGGATTGAACCTTGTTCAAACAAACAAGAAGGTCATCCAACTTGACAAAATAGAGGTTAATGTAGTGGGAGAGTTGAGAAACATACATGTGCAAGTAGGGTCAGACCCTAGGGTTCAAACCAACATAGACATTCAAGTAGCAGACATTCCTGAGACCTATGGTATGCTGTTGAGCAGAGATTTGATGAAAGGTATAGGGGGATATCTCTCCCTCAACTTTTCACATATGTGGTTACCATGGAGGGGAACTCCCACATAGATTAGGATTGAAAGTGAACCCCACCTCGGGCATATCATCACTGAATATGATTGCCCCAATGAGGTAGCCTATTTTGAAACTGGGATAGGGGTTTATAAAAGAGAGGAAATTTTAAACTTTTCTGTTCTTGACCCTAAAGAACTGCCAATACAAAAGTTCCCTGATTCTATGATTAATGAAAATCAACAGGCATTGATCAAGAAGCTGCAACATGATCAGATGGTCTTAGGGGAAGATACCGATTTGCAGAGTCTTCTACTCCCTAATTGGTGCAGGGTGCATTACCAAAATCATTCTGAATTGACTTGCCAACCCTATATTGACATTTTAAATCATGTTTCCCAAGCTGAGGAAGCTAGCCTAGGTCACCCTGAGACCATTGCAAATCACTTCTCATGTGAAGCCAAGGAGGCAATAATGTTAACTAGGGATAAGATACCTTCAAAGGAAGTTCCTTCTCAAAATGAACCTACCCCAGACACATTTATGAATCAGCATATTAATGAGGAGCAACCCCAATGTTTGTTCAACACCCCTGTACTCACAAGTATACCGAAACCCAAGGGGTTAACCAAAGGCACAAGTGACTGTTAGAAGAATAGCCACATATCATATGATATAGCTGAGCAGGAATTGGAAAGAGTACCTAAAGAACCTATTGAGCACCCGTTCCTTATATCTGATGCAAAAGATCAAGTAGCACCACCCCTGGCTCATTCTATCCCAGTGCCCACAATAACCTCCAAAGGATTAACTCCAGCTCATAATCAGTTGTGGACCCTCATGTTTGATTGATCCAAGTCCAAAATAGGTAGTGGTGTGGGAATTGAACTAACTAGCCTGAAAGGGAAAACCTTCTTTGCTTCTTACAAATTGCAGTTTGGGTGCACTAACAACGTAGCAGAATATGAAGCTCTAACTTGGGGGCTGATGTTCACACATAAGAAGAAAGTCACAGCCTTGATGGTCAAAGGAGATTCAGAAATTGTTATCAAGCAAGTGTGCAGCCAATACACATGTCACAATAGAAGGCTGGAAACTTATAGAAATCGGGTATGGAACCTAATTGAATATTTTGATGCTTTCAGGATTAGTTTAATCCCTAGAGAGGAGAATTAGATAGCTGATTCATTAGCTATTGCTGCAAGTACCCTGGAACCCATGCAAAGTTACAAGCTTAAGAGATTCTCAGTGGAATTAATTTCCACCCCTGTAATTCCTGACAATGTCAAGAACTTTCAAGTCTTTGATGATGATCGACATGTTCTTTCTTTTCTAGCAAGCTTAGATGTTTTCGAAGGACAGATCATTGATGAGTCCAACAGAGATCAAGGAGATTGGAACCCTGAAGATTGTGATAAGGAAGGGGTCCTCAATTTAAAAAGCAATAGCATTCCCAAGGGAATGGTGGCCTTGGAAAGAATTTTTGACTCAGACCCAAGGGCTCGAGAGAAGGTATCAGTTGAAGATAAAGGAGGTGAATATGAAATTTTTAACCTAGCTGATTCTGGCCCTGAAAGAAATGTTTACATAGGGAAAGATTGCCCTGAAATAATTAGAAAAGATATAATGAAGGCCCTAAAGAAAGATAATGCTACTATAGCCTGGGGGTATGAGGATTTAAAAACATTTGATCCTTCTATAATGACTCATACTATCCCTCTGAAGCCCGAAGCTAAACCATTCCGACATAAGCAGTGCCCTGTCAACGCCCTGATTGAACCATTGATCCTTAAAAAAGTTCAGAAATTACTTTCTGCAAGGATAATCTTCCCTATGCAACATTCAACATGGGTGGCTAATTTGGTCCCAGTCTGTAAGAAAAATGGAGAGATCAGGCTATGTGTAGACTTCAGAAATCTGAACAGAGCATCAGAAAAGGACAATTACCCACTCCCTTCTCTAGATAAAGTCTTGCAAACTATTAATGGATCTCAAATGATATCATTCCTGGATGGTTACTCTAGATACAATTAGGTAATGGTTAACTGTGAAGATAGAATGAAGTCCACCTTCACTACAAAGTGGGGAACATTTGCATATAAAAGGATGCCATTCGGTTTGATAAATGCTGGAGCAACTTTTTAGTGCGCCATGGACGTAGCATTCAAGGACTTGATCGGTAAATGAATTATTGTTTACATGGATGACCTGACAGTGTTCTCCAAGGACTGACTGAACCACATTGCAGACTTGGCCAAGGTTCTCGAGAGGTGTGTCCAGTATGGCATCTCCCTCAATCCCAAAAAGTGCGTATTCGAGGTTTCGGAAGGAAAGCTCTTGGGGCATATAATTTTAGAAATAGGAATATCAATTGATCTAGACCGAGTCAAGTCCATTATGAAGATCACCAGGCCAGGAAGCAAGAAAGAAATGAGGTTTTTCTTTGGAAAGATCAACTTTGTGAGAAAGTTTATCACGGGCTTTGCATAAATCGTAAAACCACTGAATGAAATGATGAAGAAATATGCCAAGATAGAGTGGAGTGATGAGGCGAAGGCTGCATTTTCACAGGTTAAGTGATCCACTTCAGAAGTGCCAGTCCTTACCAGCCTTGACTACACGAGGCCATTCTACATTTATTCCTTTGCTTCCGAACATTCCTGCACAGCTGTATTAACTCAACAAAGAGAAGAGGGAGAGGAGAGACCAATCACTTTCATGAGTTCTCCATTCAAGAATGCTGAGGTGAAGTACCCACCTCTTGAAAAGCAAGCTTTTGCACTAGTTAGGGTTGTCAAGAAATTCAGGCACTACATCCTCTGAAGTCAGATTATCACTGTAGCTCCTGATGCGGCTGTTAAGTCTCTACTCATGTAGAGCGAACTGGGAGAGCGAAGAGGGAAATGGATGGCCTTTTTGCAAGAGTTTGACCTGGAGATGCGCCCTATGAAACTTGTCCGAGGTCTGGGCCCATCTCAATCCATGGCGAATGCTGGTGAAAATGTCATTTGTCAGCAATACACCACTCAGTCCTTCTCAAACGACCCTTGGTACGCCGATATCATTTGCTTCATGCTGAATAATCAGTGCCCACAGGGAATGAACGCCACTCAAAGGAGACCATTGAGAATGAAGAGCTCTCATTATATGCTCAAAGGAGGATTATTATACAGGAAGAATTTCGAGGGAGTATACCTACGATGCCTTGATCAGCAAGAGGCTAAGCATGTGATCGCTAAATTTCATGGGAAACATGGCACATGTCATGGTTCTGCAGACTCATTAGCACACCAGGTCCTTAGATCTAGTTATTACTGGCCTTGTGTGTTCAAAGATGCTCATCAACATGTAAGAACATGTCACATATGTCAGATTTTTGCATCAAAAGAACTCCATTCAGCCATGCCATTGCAACCTGTCTATGAGGTAAGGCCATTTTCCCAATGGGCGCTGGATTTTATTGGGGTAATTAACCCAAACTCTTATGTAGGACACAAGTTTATTTTGACTGCTACTGATTACTGCACTAGATGGACAGAGGCTATACCTTGCAAGAATAGTACAATAGAGGTTGTGATCAAGTTCCTCACCAAATGCATCGCCACTAGGTTTGGGATACCCTTCGCTTTGGTATGTGACAATGGCTCTTCCTTCTCTTCTACTGAGTTTATTTCATGGGCTTACAATCACAAATTTTTTTTAAAGTATTCTTCAAACTATTACCCACAAGGCAATGGAGTTGTAGAATCAACCAACAAGAATCTCTTAGGGGTAATTAAGAAACTATTAGAAAACAATCCTAGAGACTGGCATACCCAATTGAGATTTGCATTATGGGCAGATAGAACTAGGATCAAAGCTGCTTTAAAGACCTTCCCATTCAAGCTAGTGTATGGGAAAGAGCCTATGTTCCCTACCCACCTACAAATACCTATCCTTGAGTTCATGCAGAAATTCTACTCTAGTGATGATAGGATAGAAGTAAGATTAGATGCCTTGTTGAAATTAGAAGAGAAAAGAGATACTACCTTGCAACAATTATTTAGACACCAGGTTGTTGTCAAGCGATGGTTTGACAAAAGAGCCAAAATCAAGGCCTTTAGGATATCAAACCTTGTGTTGTTATGGGATAAAGCTAGTGAAAAGAAGGGCAGTCACCAGAAATTCGATAAGCTTTGGTTGGGTCTCTATTAGATTGCTGAGATCCTAGGAGAAAATGCTTTCAGACTGAGTAGTTTAACTGGAGAACCTGTTCCCTTGCTCGTCAATGGGCAGTTTCTCAAACATTATTTCAAGTTGTAAAGCTTGCTAATTCTGTTCTGCATGTAAATAGTTTCCTGTTCTTTATGTAAATAATTTGCTTGTTCTGTTTGTAAATAGTTCTACTATTGTTTGTTCTTTCTTTCTTTCTGTCCTTTCGCTTCATTTGCTATTTGGTTTCTGTCTTGTTTTGTTCTTTGGGGTTCACTTGTTCTTTTCACCTTTAAATAGTGGGTTGTTATCTAAAGTGTACTTTGGTTATTGGGACAGCAGTGGTTTAGAAATTTTTAGGTTTTCTGATTGGGTGATTTTGTCCTAAATTCTTTGTTTTATGCCCATTGTCAACATGAGTTGTGGAAAGTCTTGAAAACAAGGTGCAAAGTAAATAAAATTCATTAGCTCCCTCTGAATCTGTCACAAATAATCAAGATCATCTCCTCTTGTAATGGTATATTTGTCCTAGGATGATAGTGTTGTAAGATTTGAGTGAAAAATCTGATCTCCCAAGTGCTGTTATTAGGTCCATGGTAGTTTTCAACCTAGAACAGATGTTAAACATCTGACATATTGAAAAAAAATTTGATTGAATGAAATATTTGAAACTCTATGAAAAAAAAAGAGAACTATTTAAAGAGAAAAGAAGACTCACTATGAATGAGTGTTTCCAGTATCTCTACCGGGGCTATGGATGCCTAGCTGGTAGTAGAGCGATGTTGTAAGAAAACTAGAGGTATCTTTGTCAGGGCTATAGATGCTTGACTGGCGGCGGAGCAATGCCCAGGATATCATTGCACAACAACTAAAGGGAATCAACTCATGTAGCTCAAATCTTGCACACTGTTGTTCGAAAGATGAAAACTTTATAAAGAGTGATGCACAATCCAACACACACATAGATTCAGGGGTGGCCATTGTTGATTTACATTTGAGATTCTAGCTTAGCCTTGGTTGTTAAAACTGACCCAATTGGAATTATGATGTTCATAAACCAGGAGTTCTGGGTAGCTGAATTCTTCAGTTTCTTGAAAATGGTTAAACCATTTCCCCAGTCGAGTCACCATTCGTTATGCCTTGCATAACCACTCCAGTTTGTTGTGGAACAAAATGGGTCCCCCTTGGCCTTTGGTTTTCTGCCTTGGGCATTTTCTTTGTCCTGTCGGATTCAGAACTGGGACCAATATCGAACTTGGATTTTCATCCAAGTTTTGGTCTTGTTCCGTTCTTGGTTTCGGTCCCGACAGTTCCTTGGTCTTGCATTTTTTCTCTGTCGGATATGGGTCTGAAACTAAATCTGAACTTTGAACTCTTTCGATGTTTCAGGTTTGGGTTCCATCTCGAGTCCGACTCCACTTCTCTCTCTTCTTCGTTGGTCTTTTTCCTTTGGTTTTGTGTCCTGTGCCTTAGGTGTTTTCTTTTAAGCCTTAGGCATTTTTATTTTGTTTTGGCAGACCCGGAATCGGAACGAAAACCAAACTTGGAATTCCTTCCAAGTTCTATTTTCTATTCTTGGTTCCAATCTCGGTTTCACCTCCTTTTGTTTTTCTTCCTTGGGTCTTTTTGTGTTGTTCTGGCGGACCTAGAACCGGAACTGGAACTGAGTCCTGAAACTTGCAAAAGTTTCTGGTTCGGGTTCCATTCCGATTCTGATTCCTCGTGTCTTGTTCTTTTTCTTTTATTCCTTTTGTTTTGTCGTGGGGTATTTTCTCCCCTTTCTTCTTCTCTTTCTTGTCCTTTTTCTATCTTTTTTCAACTATCGTCGTCGGAGGGTTCGGAACGGAATCCGAACCTAAAACTTGCAAAATTTTTTGGTTCGGGTTTGGTTCCGATCCTGGCTCCACCTAGTTCGTTTCTTCATTTTCCTCCGGTTCCACCCCACTTGGTCGGGTGTTGGGTTTTCTGTTTGCATCGTTTCCATTTTTGCCAGAGCAGAGCCAGGATAGCGGTATGAGAGGTTAGCGTTTGGTTTGTGGCTTGTTCCCATTTCAACTCCATTCTCGGTTTCTTTTTGGTTCCACCCCCGCCGGTTTTGAAGGAGGATGTTTCAAGTTTTGTTTTTGGTTCCGCCTCCGCCGGACGTGGGTTTCTTTTTGTTAAAATTGAAGGCATGATAATAATAGTGCATTTTATATACTTTTGGAACTAATGGAGGCATTTGTTTTGTAGGATTGAATTGCTCATCTGAGGATATCTCTCAGGGAAGCCAACTGAGGGCATGCCTCAATCACATTCAGCATGGAACTCCCCAGGAAGAAACTCGTTGAGACCTTTCAGGTGTCTTACCGACTGGTGGGGTGTATTTTTCATTTGGGATCCACCGGTTGCCATGACATCTCGGTCACCGTAGGGTTTTATATGTCTCTCCGCTTAGGAAGAAGTCTCGACAAAGGGAGGTTTGCATCGTTGAGAGGTCTCACTGATAGATGAACCTCTTGCTGACAATTGTTCACAGGAGCTCTCGGGGAAGGTTTTGCATTTGGTGTAGGATCTCGGTGAAGTGAGCTGGTCTCACCGACATGGAATTGCATCAAAAAATGGTCTCATCGACATGGGAGGTCACACCGAAGAGGGATGTCATCAGGGGGATCTCGTCGGGCTGAAGGTTGGTATTCGACATGATGTCTGGCTGAAGAGGGAGGTCTCAATGACAAAGGTGGCTTTGGGGTGAGGTCTCACCGACAAGGAAAAATCTTGGTGAGGTGAGGTGGCATCGGTGTAGTGGTTTGGGCTCACCGAGAAGTATTTGCAACTAAGAAATGTCTCACCGATAGGTTGTGCCTTCGGGGAGAAAGGAATGTTCGCCATAAGGTCTGGTCGAATGAAAAACTCTCGCCGAACATGAAATTGAGTTCTCGGCGAAGGGGAATTGCTTCAAGGTAATATCTCCTCTACTGTTGAATGTCTCGCCGAAGGTTATGCCTTCAGCATAATCTCTTGTTGACATAAAATGAAGATGTCTTGCCGAAAGGTTCTCCCTTTGGTGTGATGTCTGGGTGACTGCGAGAAGTCTCGGCAAGGTGAAGTGTTTTCAGCGAAAGGTCTCGCCAACTCAGAGATGTCTCGGCTATAGGGCGTGAGTTTGGGGTGAGGTCTTCCCGACATAAAAGGTCTCCTCGACATAAGCTGAGCTTGCCCAAAGATTTTGAACTCGACAAAATATCCCACTGACTTGAAGAAGTATTGCCAAAGTGGAAGGGGATTAAGCTCGAGGAAGAAGAATGAGGTCGGAGAAGCTCTGAGCGGATGATTAGGGCTCGGGGAGATGTCTTCCTGAGTGTGACAGTCTTGCCGCAAGGAGATAGTATGTGTGAGGGTCTCGCCGATCTGTTGGAGTCTCACCAAAAGAAAGGGTTTGATCTCGGCGAGAGGGGGATGATTTCGCCATAGTGTCCCAGTGACCAAATAAAGTTTGACCAAAATGAAATGGACTCAGTGAGATGTCTCACCGATGGCTGTTAGTCTCGCCGAGGCGGAGTTAGTTCGGTTTAACATCTTGCCGACCTGGTAGTGTCTCATCAATGTTTGTTCACAAAGTGGACACCAGAAAGAATCCTGGCCGAATGTTTTGGGTTCACTATGATGTCTAGCCGATGGCGATTATCTCGGCCACCACAATGGATATCAATATAACTTGTGCACCCTAGTATGAAGTCTCACCGACCGTCATATGTCACGCCGATAACTGCTAAGAGAGGAATAATCACATTGGGGAGACATGATTGGTGTCTCACCGACATGTGATTCTGTATGAATAACTTTTGACCACCCAGGAGTCTTACATGGAGTGTGTTCCACAAATCAGAAGAGGCTAAAAGGACCGACCATTGACTGATTGACTACCCCTATGAGGAAGATTGTCAGAATACAAATGACATGGACTCATTCTGAGATCAAAAGGCAATGGATCAGCTCGGGTGATGATGTTCATATCTAAAGGGAGGCCCGATGTTGCTTCCAAAGATGGTCAATGTGCAGAAGGGTCTAGAGAAGGAAGGAAGCCAAAGGAAAGAAACAACCACGAGTCACAGGGACAACTATGAGGTCTATTGGCGAAAGGAATATCGGTATTAATGACAATGCTTTAGAGCATTCAAGGTAGCTTTGTGAAGGAGTTCGAAGATGGACATGAAGGCTAGAGTTAATGCTGTAGCTGCAAAAGATCTAAAGATCATCCTCGGAAAAATATTTCACAAACATGGACAGCAGGGATGCAATTCAAGGTAGCATTAACTATATTCAAAAGATCTGAGGGCCGACCCTCCTGCAACCAAGTGAGATATTTTGTAAACCATAAAAATAGGGGGCGACGCATTCTTTTTGGGTACACTTTGTATATATGGAATTCTTGCCTCTTTGTAAAGGGTAAGAAGTTAGAAGAAGTTAGCAGTGAGAGGAGATAATAGAGTAGACAGGTCTAGAGATAGATTTTTTTTTAAGATTACAAATTTTTTGAAGAATAGAAGAGATAGAGTCACATCCTGATTCTTGTAATGGGAGTTTATTTTGTCTTCTTAGTTAGGAGTTAGATTCAACATAGAAAGTAATGTATAGCTCAAGTTTTCTTAGTGTAGATGGAAACAATCTGAAGACATAGGTTTTCTGTACACTGGTGATTGTGCCAGATTTGTAAATGTTGCTTATCTATTTCACCGATAGTAGGAGCGACCAGATTTGAATCTACTTCATATTGTGTTCTGGAATGGTATTTATCTTGAGTTAATCATTTGATTTTGAAAGCTTTCAAGGAATGAAATATTATTTTGTGTTTTGTTTAAATGGTAACTTATAATCAGTTGTTGAAATCAGCACTGTGAATGAATGCAACTGTGTGTTAATCACAAGTTAATTTTGTTCTTCAATTTTAGTTAGCAATTCCTTGAGAGGTAGCAAGTTTGGTTGAGTTAGATGAATTATCATTCTTTTCAGTACCAAAACCTTGATCTATCTTTTTATGTTTCTTTAAAAACCTTGGTTAAAATAGGTTTAAGTTTACGTTTGATCTCAGAACAATCCAGAAGCTCAACACCAACAGGCCCCTTGAACATTACTGTTACATTGACCATTGAACAACATGAACACAGTCGAGAACCAACTACAAAGACCTTGGGAGCTAAGATATCCATGTGTTGTCTTTCTCTTTTAGGAGAAACAAAATAGTAATATTCTGTTTGCACGTTGCTGTGCCATCACGCACGTCAACAAGTACCTCAGAACAACATTGCAATAATCCATCACATGCCTCCAATATGTAGAAAATTAAAAAAATAGAAACTATCAAGTGACATTATTCAAAAAAATTAATCAACACCATAAGCCATGCCAAAAATCTAATGTCCCATAGTCACATGGTCAAGAAACTTGAAATGATAACTCATCTTGCGCCTCTTACACATCTTACAACTTTATTATGTGTCATAAATTCTATAACATTGATCAAATAAATGAGTAGGTATTCTATAAAATTTGAGTACATAGTAAAGAGAAACTAGAAGAGAGTAGGTATATATTTAAATGCGATGAAGATTGAAATGGTGTTGATGGGTTCTTTAAAACGTTGACAATCTAAAATGGTGATGCAATAAATTATCTTTCCATAGATAGAGGATATAAGATAAGGTCCCAACCAATTAGGACTAAATTTACCTTTCAGAATTAGCATATTCATGTGTATTTCATGTTACTTTTCATAGAAAACCAAATCACTAACTTGAAAGGAATTAAGGAGAATACACTAATCATTTAACCATTTAAGCCAGTGTTGATCTAGGTGCAAATATTTTGGAAGATAGTTATATGATGTTCATAAAGTTCCTTGATTTCTTTGAGATAATGTTTACAATAAGTATCATCATTAGTTAGCTCATCAAGTAAAACTCAAAGAGAAGATATTTTAAGGTCAAACTTGGAAAAATAATCCTAGCACTACAAAAAAAAGAGAGTAAGGTGTAGTGCAAATGGGTTCTTGTGTAGTATGCCAAAAAATAATATAAAATTTGGATATGGTAAAATTTGTAAGATATTTAGATAAATTTTCCCTAAGATTTAGTCAATGTTCTTGTTAGAGGTTTTTAATTGACCATTGTATTGAGAATAATATGGTTTTGAAAAATCATGTTGAATATGGAATCTATTAAGGGTCTTTTCCACATATTATTTTTAAATGAATAAATATTAACATAGATGACAATGAAATGAATTCCGGGCTGATTGAAGAAGTTGGGTCCACAAAAAACTCAAAAAGTGGAAATGTTTTTGCTGTTTTTCATAATTTGTCACACTTGGACTAAAAATTCGAGGCACTTACACAATGAATCTTAAAAAAAGTCAAGAATATAAAATTTATAATTTTAAGTCTAGTTTCCAAATATGTAATTTATTCAAATACCCAGATGATAGAAATTCAATTTTGATAGGGATGTATAAAAACCACTTTATAAAAGTCATTTTTTTTACCATACCATGCACATGTACGAACACCACTTTTTGACCCAAATAAAAGTATTTTGCTAATTACTTTTGGGGAAAGAGAGCTAACAACATGA
Organism: Sequoia sempervirens; assembly: GCA_007258455.2. Classification (NCBI taxonomy): domain Eukaryota; kingdom Viridiplantae; phylum Streptophyta; class Pinopsida; order Cupressales; family Cupressaceae; genus Sequoia; species Sequoia sempervirens. The sequence goes on along the minus strand of VDFB02000015.1, from coordinate 327,986,430 downwards.
AGATTGATGAGAAATTTTTTTGTTATGTTTTTTGAATATTTTTTTTATTGAATTTTTATTAGCCTTAATTGTTGTTTTTAAAAATCAATGTGTACGAACAACATAATTGGACCTAAACTAACATTTTTTGAATCTTTTTTTTTTCATTGTGTGGAGAATTGTCTAAATATTGACGCCATATAATTTTTTTTACAAGAAACTTAACCAAAAAAAAGTTATTAAAAAATTAAAAAAATCTTATATTTCAAGTTTAAGGACTAGTTTGCTTAGAAATTAATTAAAAAATAAAAAATATATTCCAAAATTAATAAAAATTATATATTTGGAAACTAGACATCATGTTATCTAATGGGTTTTAATTTCATAGATTGATTCATAAAAAGAGTCCATCATCCATATTGCCAAAGTTGGACATTCTTCTTCAATCTGCCTTAGTTTTTTAGTTGCAGGTCAAAGGCTAAGGGTCAGGTTGCCAAGCCTTTCCCAAGCCTAAAACCAAGGCTGCATGTGGGTTGGAGATTCAAAATTTTAATAACACGTATGCGTTATTAAAATAGAACGTGTACACATTATATAATGCATACACATTATCTATTTACCCATTGGGTAAAGGGAACACATACACGTTATATAATACATACACGTTTCTTATTTATCCATATTTTCCTAATTTTGAAAATATTGATAGAGCACATTTTTTCTGCAACATTCCTTTTTTGCAGTACGGTTTGAAAGCGCCATTTTCTACAATTTTTTATTACAATTTTGTCTTGTGCAATCTCTTAATAGGGCATATTCTATTCAAATTGTTGGAAGAGACAAATGCAGGTTGAATTTTCTGAAGTGGAATCAAGTACAAGAATATTTTACAAGAATATTTGGAAAAAAAAAGAACTTTTAGATGTATTCATGATGGTTTTGTACTTTAAAGTTTATAGAAGAAAGGATCTTCATACTACATAGTTTTATTTGAATATTTGAAGGAGAAGGCAATTTGAAAATAGGTTACAAATCATTTGTTTTGTTATCAAAGAGGGTTTGGTAACCATGGAATCAAAGAAAAGGAAAAAAAATAATGTAGAAAGTTAATGACACTTGAAGAAATTCAAACAAATAAAGAAATGGAGGCACAAAGACAGGGATATAAGAGAAAGGATTCATCAAATGAAAAATTTGGAAGCATCTAGTTCCATAAATGTTGAAGAGGAAACCATGAATGATGAGATGAATGTAGATGATGCAAATGTGGAGATGGTGAATATGGAAGAAAATGCAATTATGGAGACAAACCCAACTATGCCTTCAACTTCAACTTTGAATGATATGGAAATAACACCTATGCAAACAACTTTAGGTATGTCTTCAAATCCACTTGCCAATGATATGGAAAATGCACCTATTCAAACAATTTATCTAGGTATGTCTTCAAACCCAAGTCTTGATAATATTGATCTTAGTTATTTACAAGGAGCTGGATACACCATTGATGATATCAATAATTCTAGGGTTGAAATAATGCAAAAAAATAATAATGATAAAATATCTTATAAGAATGCAAATGAGAATGAAAACCCTCATATTGATGAAAATGAGAAGGAAATCCCTTTTATGTTTGAAAATGAAAGTGAAACCCCTTGCGTGAATGAAAATGAAACCCCTTGTATGGATGAATATGAAAATGTTTTTTTTACAATTGAAAAATATGTGCTAGATAACCTTCTAGTAAAGTATCTTGGAGACAAATGGGAACTTATGGAAATAGAATATATAGAATGTTTTTTTATAGAAATAAATTAGGATTTCAATGTCAACTCATGGTGCAATTGATGAGAATGTTGAAAATGAGAAAAGTAATGAAAAAATTAAGCATTTTTGTAAAACCAAAAAAGATAGATGATTCAGTAGAACAAGTCATATCTATTGTTTCTAGAATGCTATGGATTTTATACGTAAGAAAATTTGATCTAAAGATAAGAATGCAACTCATCGTGCAATAACAATTGCTCTAGTTAATAAAGAAACTTCAAATAAAAGAATGTTAAGTAAGATTAGTAAATGTATTAAAGTAAATCCTAAAAAAATTGATAAGAGCCGCTAAAAGAAGAGAAAGTATTGAAAAGGATCTAATTTTAATCAACGTTGGAGTTTTAGTGGTAGATGCCCAAGATCATACATGAAATTAACTAATGAAATCAAATATTTAATCAAAAAATATTGGCATGATATTATAAGAGTATCACCTAACATTAGAGAAGTCTTAAAATTAAGGGTGGGTTCCAAAATTTGTGAACCTCATCCAAAGCATCTCTTAGATATGACTCAAACTGAATTATATAATTTTTTTTAGATGATTCAATCTTACCATTTAATATTAACATAAGTCAAAGATCATTCGAAAAGTGTAAACCTTGGTATGTTAAAATTAATAAACAATGAATCTATTGTTGTTGTAAGACTCATGTACAATTTCGTTATTATTATGATATTTTTTGATATATATGATGTACTTTGCGTGCTAACTAAATTATGTAGGAAATTTGTGTTATTAATATGCCACTTGAAACAATCAAAGATTTTATAGCAGGTTTGTTTTGTGAACCCTCTAATGGAAACTTATTTTTTTTAAAAGCATGTATTTCTGGAGAATACAATAGATGTGGTAACTTTTCATTGTTAGGAGAATGTATGCATGAAAGTAGTTTAGATGAATTTGAATGAAAATTAGTGGATGTAAAAGAATTTACAAATGTTGAGTATTCTTTAAAAGATGGAAAAATTGGAAAACGTTGTGAGCTAATTGTGGAAAAATTTAGTGTGCATGCATTTATTAAATAATTTAAAGATAAGATTGTACCTAAATATGTTAAAAACTATCAGTATGCTCATTGGCTTGATAATCAATTTTGTTTATGTAAAAACACATTCCCAATTGGAACTATATTGTCAGTTGTTGATTTTGCTAAAAATTATACTCTTGCTCCACAAGAAGAAATTCAATCAGAGTATTATAATTCAATGCAAGTAGCTATATTTGTTCATATTTTTTATAGACATGTAGATGATAGTAGAGAAGATAATAGAATTTTTTTGAGAGAGTACCATTTTTATGTAAGTGATAACCGATTACATTCATTTGAGTTTGTTCAATATTGTTTTAATATATTTTATAAAAATTTAAAAGAGAGAGGAATTCAAAAGAGAGAACATCTCATATGGTCAGATAATTGCACGGGTCAATTCAAGAATGCTAGAATGTTTTATTGGTTATGTAGAGTTCATAAGGAAAATAATATCCAACACATGTGGAGTTTTTCTGAAGCTGGACATGGTAAAGGAGAACATGATGTAGCAGGTGCATGTGTGAAAATAGCTCTTGCTCAACTAAAATTTGAGGATGTTACAAAATTTAGAGATGCATGTGCAATTGTAGATTGGTGCAATACCAAATTATCTACAAGAACAAATGAGAGCTAAATAATTTGACGCTTCTTTTGGTTAGTTCAAGAATAAAATGATATTTTTCTCAACAAGATTGTGATACAATTAATGGATCTGCAAAATGGCATTCGTTTAAGAATTTGAATGCAAACACATGAACAATATGGACAAGGGAGCTTTCATTTTTTTTCAATTTTGTATTGCAAGTGATTGGGAGGCGTGTGAAAATACAGAATGGGTTGAACAATGGCAACAAAGAGCTTTAACACCTACATCGACACATGTTCAACATGGAACGACAATTGAAGATAATAAAGTGTTAGTATCAGATGATTATGATCATGTTTTGGATCTTGTACAAGAAGGTACATTAAATTGAATTGAATTTTATATGTATGCATGTTTATATGTGACTTAAATATAAGTCACTATTTATTGAATTTTTTATTTATTTTTGCAGGACATGTGTATGTTGTCGTTGCACCTGAGGGGAATGAAGAGGAGATGAAGTATTGGTTGGCTAGATGTGTTGAGAGAAAACATAAGTTGGTACATCCTAGAGTGGATGATGAAAAATTTGAATATCCAATTGGTTTGGTGGTTGTTGTTGGCACTTGTCTTTGAAAATATTTGATAAGAAAGAATGGATTGCCTGCATTTGAAGATTATGAATGACACAAGAAGATTATACATTATTCACATTTGATTTTGGCAACCAATATAAAACTAGTTAGATATCAAGGGAGACCTTCTAATAAAGTGTTATGGACACTTTCAATGGATGATCATGAGACAATCATAGATGCATTACAAAAAAGAGAGGATGTAGATGGTACAACAAAGTAAATAAATATTGGTAAGTATATAGTTGTATATATATTTAATTGATAGTTGATATGTAGTTAAAAAATTATCACATATTCATGTCTATATATATATTTGTCTTTAGTCATTTCCTAATTAAATTTTTATATCATTTTTTGTCTCAAGTCTCCCAAAACTAGATGCATTACAAAAAAGAGAGGACATGCATATATATTACAATGGAATTCAAATCTAGAGATAGGTAACTATATATAGTTCTAGATACATTTAATTGATAGTATAAATATAAACTAAATTTAATTCATTGTCATTTTATAAAAAGTTTATAATTGAGTTCATATCCCCTTAATCCATTCTCTTAGGACCCCTTAATCCATCCTCTTATGTACCATTAATCCATCCTCATGTATCCCCTTAAGTCTCTCTATTAATTCCCCTTAAGTCATCCTCTTAGGACCCCTTAATCCATATCCTCGTATATCTACCACTAATCCATCCCCTTGCATCCTCTTAAGTCACTCTCTCAACACCACTTAAGCCATCCTCTTAGGACCCCTTAAGCCATATCCTCATATATCTACCCTTAATCCATCCACTTGCATCCCCTTAAGTCACTCTCTCAACAACCCTTAAGCCATCCTCTTAGGACCCCTTAATCCATATCCTCATATATCTACCCTCAATCCATCCACTTGCATCTCCTTAAGTCACTCTCTCAACACCCCTTAAGCCATCCTCTTAGTACCCCTTAAGCAATATCCTTGTATATCTACCCTTAATACATCCTCTTGCATCCATTTAAGTCTCTCTATTAATTACCCTTAAGCCATCCTCTTAAGACCCCTTAATCCATCCTCTTATGTAGCATTAATCCATCTTCTTGCATCCCCTTAATTCTCTCTATTAATTCCCCTTAATCCATCCTCTTATGTACCATCAATCCATCCTTGTATATATACCCTTAATCCATCCTCTTCCATCCCCTTAATTCATCTCCTAGGATTTAGGTCTTAGGTTTAAGGGTTTAGGATATTCATGTCATAGGGTTCATGAGATGCTTAGAATAAAAAATCTATATGGGTTTTAAGGGTTTAGGGTTCATCTCCTAGGCTTTAGGTCCTATGGTTTAGAGTTTACGATTTTTAGGTTTCATGAGATGCTTAGAATAGCAAATTTGTATGGATTTAAAGGGTTTAGGGTTCATCTACTAGTCTTTATGTCCTATGCTTTAGGGTTTAGGGTTTCTAGGGTTCATGAGATGCGTATAATAACAAATCTATATGGGTTAATGGTTTAGGGTTCATCTCATAGGCTTTAGGTCCTATGGTTTAGGGTTTAGGGTTTCTAGGGTTCATGAGATGCTTAGAATAACAAATCTATATGGGTTTTAAGGGTGTAAGGTTCATCTCCTAGGCTTTAGGTCCTATGGTTTAGGGTTTATGGTTTCTAGGGTTCATGAGATGCTTAATCCCTTTATGTCATCCCTTGAAATCATTCTCTCAACTCCCCTTATTCCACCATCTTGCATGCCTTAAGTCACTCTATATGGGTTAAGGGTTTAGGGTTCATTTGCTAGGCTTTAGGTCCTATGGTTCATGAGATGCTTAGAATAAAAAATCTATATGGGTTAATGGTTTAGGGTTCATCTACTAGGATTTAGGTCCTATGGTTTAAGGTTTAGGTTTTCTTCGGTTTTGCTCTATCAACTCTCCTTAATCCACCCTCTTACATCCCTTTAAGTCATTCTATCAACTCCCCTTAATCCACCCTCTTGCATCCCCTTAAGCCATCCTCTTAGGACCCATTAAACCATATCCTATGGTTCATGACATGCATCCCCTTAATCCACCCTCTTACATCCCTTTAAGTCATTCTATCAACTCCCCTTAATCTACCCTCTTACATCCCCTTAAGCCATCCTCTTAAAGGACCCTTAAGTCATATCCTCTTACATCCCCTTAATCCACCCTCTTGCATCCCTTAAGTCACTCTCATAATTCCCCTTAAGCCATCCTCTTAGGACCTATTAAGCCATATCCTAGGGTTCATGACATGCATCTCCTTAATCCTCCCTCTTACATCCCTTTAAGTCATTTTATAAACTCCCCTTAATCCACCCTCTTTCATCCCTTTAAGTCATTCTATTAGCTCCCCTTAATCCACCCTCTTGCATCCCCTTAAGTCATTCTCTTAACTCGCCTTAAGGAATTCTCTTAGGACCCATTAAGCTATATCCTCTTAGGTCCCCTTAATCCATCCTATGGAAAACACCATTGAATTTGTAAGGAATTTATAGGATCCAATTTTCTAAATTTTTCTAACTATTGTTCTTTTCTTGCATGAATTATTTAGTTAAATGACTCATAAAAACTATAGTTACTTTACTTACATTAATTATTTTTGTAGGTTCTCATCAAGTTGGTCTACCATGTGATTGTCACTGTAAATTTTTTTATCAAGAGACCATGTAAATATCAATTTGTGGTCTTGACCTAAAAGTTGATAAGCTTTAATTGTATCTACATGCACACATATGTTTCATCATGTTATATAGTTGTATTAAACATCAATATGCATTATATATGTTTGTTCGATGCATGAATTTGATGAACTTATTAGTCACTTTTTAAATATCTTGTTCCAATTTTATCTTATACAAATCATTTCTTGTATTTACCACATTTTATATAATTGTTCAATTGTATAGATTATACATTTTATACATACAAGGAGATAGATTTTTGTTCAGTGACTCAAATATTTTCTAGAACTGGAAAATAGTTAAAATTACCTGCCCTTAATTTATTATGAATATGATCTAAACTATTTAAGGAATGTTTTAATTTTTCACCTAACCATGTGATAAATTATTAAAATTTAAGAGTTAATCATTTTAAGACATGTCTAAACTTAATTCAACAATGACATGTAAATATATATGAAATTTGATTCTAGATAAGAATTTATATAGTGCATATTACTTGAAAATTAGGTAAAATATATATACATAAATAAGTGCATATAATCATCAAAATGAACATAACATGATCATAATTGAGTGCATATATAATCATCATATGAAAGTCAACTGATATAAATAAACATAAACATTGATCATATTAATCAATATAATGTAAGTGAAATGGTCCATGAAATAACATGTTCAAAATGTATATGTCAAGTCCAACACATATATTTAAATAAAACTAGAGATCTATAGTCCATAAAATTTAAAACCATCTAACTGTCAGGGTGATCAATCAAATCAAGTCTCCTCTTTGCTCCACGTGGACTAGATGTACTCGTATCATGCTATAAAAGAGTACAAGAATCTTGAAATTAGATTTAAAGTTATTTAGAAATTTTGATATAATTTAACATATAAACTTGAAAATATAAACTTGATAAAAATAAATTTAATTAAATATCTAGTAAATACAATAAAAATGACTTTTATTATGCATAAATTACCATATGATCATGTGAATCTACTAGCATATTTTGTTCAATGGGTAGCATAACTATCAATTGAGAAGGTCCAAATGCTTGATCTAATATATCCTGCATATTCATATAAAGCAAACAATATATTTTTGATAATGTAAGTAGAATTTATAGGGTGCTATACCCTACACAGAGAGCCACAAGGGCCAAAAATTCCAAATCAAAAAAACATTATCTAAAACACCACACCAAAAAACACCTAACTAAACCCAGACAGAGATTGACAACACACATGGACCAACAACAAACCGACAACATACTACCTGGCCTTCTCCCAATTCTTATCTAGACAATAGCTGAACCATATCATCATAGACCGACTCCTGAAAATCCTTGGTCTTCTTTATCCCCATATCATCCTTCATGGAAGCCGACAGGTTATTGGTGACACAGTGAATCATCTTGACCGTGAAGTGGGTCAACCCAAGGAGCTTTTTGTCCAGGATTTCCAATCTATTTTTCAACATACCAATCTCCTCCTCATTGCCTATAGTGTAGATGATATCATTCTGATCAATCTCCAGTGGCTTCAACGAATGGGAGGACAAAACCTCCTTAAAAGAAAACAATATGTTAAAACATCAAATATATATATTTAAAAGGTCTCTAAAAATTGTATATGAGATTTAGTAAAGTTTACAACTCGAATGATATGACCTCATGATCACGCACCTGAGATTGCCCATGCATAAATGCTGATGATGTATCAGGTGAGCTCACCATGGGTATCACATGAAATCCCTTCATATAACTTTACAACAATGTATAGATCATTCACACATGTGTACAAATTCAAATTAAATTAGATCTATGATGTGTATTTAATTTAAACTTAACAAAATTTTGAAAGCACACACCTGAGTTGATGATGACTTAGGAGCACTCACCACAACTTGTGGTTGGTTGGTACTTGGTATAACATGACCTCCCTACATCTAGATACAATATATTATTTGACACATGTGTACATATTCAAATTAAATTAGATATGTCCACATAAATTAAAATATATATTGGTTTGTACCCAACCAAAAGGTGAGCCCAAATCTACAACACTCAAAATATATTGAGATTTAGGCATCATGTGATCATGCATCTACACCAAACACTTATTGAATTAATATTATATTATATCTATAATTTTATGTTATTATTTACATGAATTTTGCACATTTCAAACAAATTATTTAAATGTGCCTAAGTTCAAAAGATGAACATACCTGTGTAGGATGATCCTTAGAATATAGTAAATCCATATATGACTTTGTCCTAGATGCATGTGGGTCACCTGAAGTGGATTCCTGAGTATGCCCATAGCCTAAGCCTCCATGCTCTCTATTTCCTACTTCAGCTATCGTGTGTGTAGTTTGATGCGTGAAATGTATTTAAAGAGAACTCAATGCTCCTAATGTCGATAACATCATTTGCTACTAAAATGTAGTAGGAACACCAGGAGAAGGAGGAGAAACAATAGGAGCAATCAGAGCACATCGCTGAGGATTGACATGTGCTTCTATCTATATCGGGGCATGCCATGCCTAGCTCCTTGAAATGACCTCATATCAAAATATTTGGGTTTTAAACCCAACTCAAACTTAGCCCATAACTTTCTCAAAAATTATAGGGGCACCTTACAATTTCCATGTGGTGGAGTATCAAACACCATCCACCATCTATTCCAAAAATTTGCAGCTATCTACGGGTTCCTACACCATTTAATTGAAATTTGTTTTTGGTGGGTGGAATTGGTTCGTTTATTTGGGGGATAAAAAAAAGTTGGAAAATGGTTTGTTTGGTAATTTTAAGGTCACGAATTTATTTATAGGACAATCCATCTACATAGAATTGTCTCCTCTCTTTTCTCCATTGATGGAACCTATCTAGGTCCACATCAATAGATCGAATAGTATTGACAAAAGTTTGCATCAAAGATGCAAACTGTGTGAGATGGCAGGGGACATTAGGATCATTTTTATCAAAGCTATATTTTCCTAAATCACATTAAGGTTTTCTCTAATGCTCTCTTAACTGAGCCTGATCTACTATAAGGCATGGGGGACTAGAAGGTGGAGAGTGTGGAGGTGTGGGGTTTTGTTGTGGTGGCGGATCTGGATGTATGGGATCTTCAGGTTTTGCAGTAGGTATAAAATATTCTATGTTAAATCTAGGCTCCATGTGAACAATGAAATGGTAATTGCATGTTAAACAATTAAAAAATATATATCAACAAACTAATTAAATAGTGTACACAATTTGAAAGTTATAAATCACATTGAATGTGCACAAATTCAAAATACATTTCATTTGAAGTCACATTCAATTTATAACATTAAAAAATCCATAACATTAAAATCCATAGCATGTACATTAAATTATACAATTAAAGTCATGTACATGTATCCTTGGTTAAATTCAAGCACTTTATCTTCTAGTAAACCATATGGTTTTGTTTTCCTTGCAAGGTTCAAATTGAGTGGTGTGTGGTTGTTAATTTCAAATTATTGTATCATTCTATCTTGAACTAATGAATGCCATGCCTTAGTGATGTTTTTTAGACGATTCTATGTATGTCCTAACCTATGCATTGATTGTCAATGAAAGATGCCTCCTAGGCATCATGTCACTCATCAAAGTGGGAATGAGGGGAAGGCTAAGAACCCACCTATGAGTCTTATTGGTGGTCCTCAAGTTATTGATCTCCTTCAAGATATAATAGTAAGGGGCCCTCATCAAGAGGCATTTGTGTGCAATTTTTTAAATTAATGTAATAAAGAAGGTGGATGTGAATCTATGTGTAGCTTGAATGCGTGTTGTGATGGTAGAAATTGAGAGATTCTTAACATGCATTTGTGGGTAACTACAAAGTATTATATTTTCTACAAGGAGGTACTATAGGACACTTGTAATAAATTGGTAGTATTACTACAAATCGCTTCCAACCTAAAGGTAACAATTTCTTGTAAAAAAGGGGCAATGGTACAATGGGTGACTTATATCATAGAAAGGTTGGAGGCACTTGCAATTTTATTTGAGATTTAGATATTTATTAACTTAGATTTATTATGAGATGTAGATAGTAGGAGGTCAACTAGTGTTTGTGTTTATTTTGTTTAGTGGTACAATAAATTGGATGAGTGAGTAGCATGTTGTGGTTTCTATATCTACTATAATGACAAAGTATGTTGTAGCTACTCTTGTCTTTAAGGATTTTAGTTATATTTATAGCTTGTTTTTAGATGTTGGGTTGGGTCCTGTTGTAGTTAGAAGTTAATACAATATTTAGTGTGCCATTAGCTTGGCAAAGAACCTAAACTTTCATATATAAGTGAAGCATGTTGATGTAAAGTATCATTTTTTTATGATGTGGTGGGGATGGGAGAGTGATTTTAGATAAATTTGATACTACGAAGAATGTTGCAAATATGTTAAAAATGTAATAAAAATAAATAGGCTTAAATAGTGAGATGAAACTATTAGTCTCACATCCCCTAGTAAATAGTTCACACAAATGATTGTCAATGAGAATAAGAAAGATATGTATAATACACAACTTACAATCCTAATGTTTGGTAACTATCTATTTTTTTTAATGTAACCTCATTATTTTGTTGTGCACCTAAGCATGAATAGACCTAGGATCTAGGGATCATAATTTTATGACATTATAAATAGACCTATCTAGGGATTATGTGTGATTTTAGGGCTAGTAAAAAGACAACAAATCTAGACATTATAAATCTAATTTAGGTTTAGGTTTTAGGGTTTAGGGTTTTAGGTTTAGTTTTTAGGGTTTAGGTCCTAGGATTAAGGGTTTTAGTTTTTAGGTCTATGTTTTTTGGAACCTAGGGTTTAGGGTTTTGATTTCTAAGTTAAATGTGTCCAATTTAGGTATAAATATTATGGTTTTCAATTTACAATATAACGTTTTTGGTTTGGTTGATGTTTTTGGTTTTAAATACAATTTAAAAACTATAAAATATTCAACATAAAATAAAATAAACAAACATAAACTAAATAATAATTACAAAACAAAAATGCAAGTTATAAAGCAAAAAAATCATAATTCAACTAACCCGGAGGTTGTTGAGGTCAGTTGTGTTAACGGGAGGAGCTGGCAGTAAAAATTTGGTTGAATCGGGCTCTTAGAAATGTGTACACGAAATATGCTCTCCCTTAGGCGCGTGGAAAAAATTCAGCGAGAAAATAAATAATACAATTGGTAATTTAAAAAATTAAATAGCTTTAAGAAACATGTACATGTTATAAAACACGTGCGCGTTATTAATGTGTACACATTATAAAACAAATACACATTATTAACGCGTACACGTTTTGTAACATGCATGTGTTTTAGGGTGCGTATCCAAATCTAGATGCATACGTGTTTGGATTTAGGCTCGGGTACCCGAGTCAAAGTGCATACGTGTTTCCTACAATTTTTTTTGTTTTGGCCAAAACTTCCCCTTTTCGTGGACCCAACTTCCAACTTTTACCCTTCCAAAGTTTGAGATATTTTTTCATTAGGAATCTAAAAATTACTTTAGTAGTGGCAAGGAACAAGACAATAAATTTAACCCATTTATTTTTACATGCTTTGGTCACATACTTCATTGTAAGTTGTAGTCACCCGAGTTGCACTATCACCATACCAAAGTTTATCTTTGGTGATTTGTCATAGTTCTTTTAATTATTAGATAAGGTGTCATAGCATGTCACATTTTTGTGTCATATTCACTTTGTTGACACATTGCATTCAATCAAGAAATGTCATGTAAGTTGTATTTAGCTTGCTAGTTGAGTTTGTTCACCTCTCATGCCTTGTCATCATGTTGCATTTGTTTTTGCATTTTGATGTTTTATATTAATAATTGTTCATCATACTTTATCAATAAAATTAAGTCCCAATATTTTCTATAACACCATAAGTTTGTGTACATATTATCATTTGTCACATTTTAAATTATTACAACACTCTACGGTGAAGTGGAAAATTAATTTTATTTGTTGTTACTTAATCATATTGTTTTGAATTAGTGGAAAATTAATTTTATTTGTTGTTACTTAATCATATTGTTTTGAATTATAAAATCATATGCACTTTAAATTATTCATATTTACTCATGAATTTAAAATATAAATTAATTTGAGAGTGGTTTTAGAATACAAATCTTCTTTGAAACATATGTGTATATTAATTAATTTAATATTACCTATTCAAATTAGAATAAATATCTTTTAATTTAAAAAAAAAAGAGTATATATTTTAAAATATATAATTTAAACAAGAGTGGGAATCTCTTGACATCACTCTTACCTCGTTGATGTATGGGGTAAGTTGGGTGATAGAGACCTTCTTGTGCTCTTGTGCTTGACCCCATTTGAACTCTAAGAGTGTGATTTCATACATATCCACTTTTTTTTGTGAATATATGTACTTTTATTATCTAACTTAATAAAAATGGTGACATCTATTCATAAAAAAATACAATTTAAATAATGAAGATTTGAAATACATATTTTAGATAATATATATTTTAAAAAGTAGTGAAATAAAATGTATGAATGAAATGTGTGACTTAAGATTAAATATTAAAATAATATTTGAACTCATGATTTAATTTTAATACATCTTAATACAAAGATGGAAAGAAAAGCTACTTGGGAATGTGGCCGGCTGCGTATTCAGAAGGTTTCAAACTTTCAAACAAATACAAGTAAACACCAAACAAAATCTTTCTAGCCTATGCCAGGCTCAAGAACCAGGTTATGAAGATCCATTGAAATGGAATTACAATGGATTTTTTCAAAACCCTAACAAATGTACATGTAAAACGTGGAGCCATAGACAAGGCTTGTCAATTATTTGACAAAATGACTTAAAAAAATCAATTGCAGGCGGCATATGGCATGGAGGAGACACGCAGGCTGCATGATAAAATGACTCAAAAGAAATATGCTGTAGGTTGTGGCTGGTAGTGACTAGCTACATGAACTATTTGATAAAATTCTTAAAATAAAATACCAACAGATTTGTCCGCAGTTGGTTTGGAAGTTTCTAGTAGCAAAATTCCTCTACAAAACGTAAAATGCCGTGATGCAATATCACAACCAGAGGCATGGGAACCATCTGACAAAAGGCTTCAAGCTTAAATCAACAGCAAATCAAACACAATCTCATTCGCATCTTCATCAGTTTTTACAGCAGATTGGACTGCCTTTTTTGCACAGGTCTCTATTTATAAGTGTATTGCATGTATCTATATTTGTAATACGATGTCTTTCTGGGTTTAATATATGAAATCTGCGTTCCCTACTTAGTAAAAAAAGATTGCTCTAACCAACTCAACAAAGAAAGGATTCTCTCCATGCACAAGAGATATTCGTAAGAGATGGTAATTACCATGACAGGTAATCGATCCACCAGATACTCACTGTTGGACAAGTAGAGCATCTTCTACTTTGAGGCCAAAGTCATTTTCCAGAATCAAATAAACAGAAAGAGAGAATTCTGTAGGTCAGGTGTGGCGCCTACTCAACCAGCATATCCTACCAACCAGTCAAAATGAGGAAGTGGTGGGGCGCCTACTCTACCTTTCAAGTGATAGGAAGAACCTTTCAAAGACTTTTTACTAGTAAAGTTCAGATTGAGATGATTTTCTTTTCATTCCAAAGCAGCTATCATTTACCTACTTTTCGATCCACATTACCAGTTCTTTTCACCATCAAAATCCTCCCCGCTGAATATGCAGAGCACGTGAACGAATCCCACCCACAAGTTTGAAATGGAAGGAGGAATTTACATTGGCGTGCGTGGTTTTCTTGTTGTTTTCGAGTCACCCTTTGAATGAGACACCAGATGACAGAGACGGCCATGATTACTGGTATATGTCGCTCTAAGTAACTTTGAACTTGTCTTTCACCGGTCACGACCCACATGTCTTGGTGTTACTATTTTTTTGTTAAAGACACTGAGTTTTGACTGGTTGCATAAACAGAGTTTGAAACAGGTGAGATACTCTCACACTTTATTCATCAAAGATATTACATTTATATAGATACACTGAACTCAATGATCTTTCTATAAAGGAGTTTGACAGCTAACTGTAGCTGATTGACAACAAATTTGAGACTCAAACACATTTCTACAATATCTATTGACACATAATCATAATTCGATTAAGACTTATTTTAACACTCTTCCTTAATGAATAATTGAATTTCAATGAAACTCCTAGTATATCTCTATAGAGTACAAACTTTATCTTGTCAAATGGATCAGAAAATATATCATCATGTTGTCATTTGTGTTACAATACATTAACTCTATATCTTGTGATTGAATATTTTCTCTTACAAAACTGATGTTGAGTTACAATCAGTTTTGATCTTACATGATAAATTGGATTGTTTGCCAAATTGATTGAACTTTGATTGACTGGAGTTAAATTTTTTATTTATGTCTCATATCTTCAATTATATGCCTTAGCCAAATTACTTCACAAATAGTACTGCACAATGCTTTCTACTTGGCTTCAATAGAGGACAAAGAAATAGTTGTTTGGCTCTTGCTCCTCCAAGAAATTATGATGAGTATATTACTATTTTTAAAAATTTTAATTATTTGAAGGTAAATTAAATATCAAAATAAATTGAAGAAAGTCAAACAACTATGAAATTAAGGATAATTAAGTTGTTTAAAATTGGAATTGAAGTTTGCATGGATAATTAGTAATGAATTTAACTAAGTAAATATATACTATAATACAAACAAACCTTAACACTAAATCAAGCCCCTTGACTATATTATCCAAATTATTCTTTGGCTAAGTATTCTCATAAACCTCATAATTAGTTGAAGAAATTTCTTGAGGCTAGATACCTTTTAATTAGGGGAAGCTTTGCCTTTCCCCCTATAAAGTTCATGTCTTGTAGGGATATTGGTGTGAAAAAACATGCATCAACACCTCCATAATCAAAATATCCCTCCTATATTATCTCACAACAAAAAAAACATTCATCCAAAACTCATCCTAATTCACTCATTTTGAAAACACCCTATATCAAAGGAGTTTTTACAGTAACTTACTATGATGTCTAAACTTGAAAGAGTCTCTTATCGCACTCAAAGAATTTCATGATGGTATCTATGGTGCTTACACCAACTATATAACCTAAGATAAGAAGATCTTGAGAATATGCTATCACTATATGCATGTCAATATATCAAAAGGTGTTTGGTTTGTCAACATTGGTGCAAAAGCACCTACACCTCATCCTCCATTTTTGATCATTTGAAGGTGACTAGGTGGTTAGTAGTTTAAGTGTTGATATTTTGAGTCTTTTTGTCTTGAATAAGGTCCATCAAGACCATTGAATATGTTCTAGGGTGAGTTTTTTAGGTTTGATGGTCAAAATGTGTAAAAATGCAATCTTGCAGAAAAGTTGCTTTTGTAGCCTATGAAGGAAAAATCCTAAATTTGCACATAGTTAGGAAAGAGTGGGGTCATGATATTGTAATAAGGCTATTTCCAAGCCTTTAGTATAGTTTTAGGGGTTATAAATTGCAAACATTGCACAATACTTCAATATACTTGTAAAGGTGACAAATTGTGTAAATGGGGGTAATTATTCTTCTAACGGTCATGGTGGTTTGAAAATATGTTGTAAGGTAGTTGGTGGGTTGATGGGAGTGGAATAACCTTTAAAATTCATGAGAACAATGTTTGTAATTTTGGCTTGAGATTTTGAAGAATTAACAATAAGGAAACACAACATTTTCATCAATTTTCTGAGTTCTTTCCCATTTTACAGACCTATACGAATCCATACAGTCTAATCTTGCAATGTAAACATTCATTTCTTGTGGTTCCCTGTATTAGAATTATTTTATTTCAAGTGTGAAGGGATTTAGTAGTGTTTTGAGTTAGAAATCAATGTTTCTTTGAAAACAGACCGAGATACCCTATTTTTGGGATTTTGTGGTAAAAAAAAATGTTTTAAGGGCCCTACGACTGTACCTACTATGACAAGTGTGGAGGGCCCAAATAAATTTTCATAATATGTAGGATCATGAGGTTAGTGCATAGAAAGGGAAATAAAGAAGATGCACTTGATGTTCTAGTTGTTTTGTGAAAGGAAACATATGAAAATGGAGGTTCTATGTTAGGGTTTTGAGAATTAATGTTGCAATCAAGTTTGTGATGGTGTAGAGGGTCTGTGCAGACCCAAATATAGATGTTTTGCATTTATATTTGATTGTAGGAGCCTAAAATATGTTGGAAATAGGATACCATTTAATTGCAAATCCTAAACATTAATTATTTCATGTATCTCCTAGATTCTTGGAATGTGTTTAACAACACTAAGATTAGGATGAGATTAATATTTGATGAAATAATCATGATTATTGACATTTGTAATTAATTCTAAATGTAAGAAGCATGTGAGGGCATCCATAGTGAGTTCCTAAATAATAGAGACACATGGGACACTCACATGGTAAGGTGAATCTCACCTCTTGTCCAGTTAACTATACAGAGTAACATTTAACACTTCTGAATGCATGAAAAGATCCTAGGAGTTAGGATTTGATGTTTGCATGCTTGAAGTTCAGTTAAGTTCAGTTCAAATCAATTCAATTTAGTTCAGTTCAAAATTAGTTAAGTTTAGTTTAGTTTAGTTTAGTTTATTGACTGACTAAAGTCACTCATTTCCTGTGTTAGGATGTTATGAAAGATGACATCTGCATTCATAAGCTCTTGAAATTATTGAATAATTCTTTTGTTATCACCTTTCTTTGCCTTTATTTGTAGTTCCACCTCCTTCATTCTATCAAACAACCTATCATGTTCCAATAGGGCTGCATATGTTTTTTCATGGATGAACCAAACTTTTTTAGAAAGCTTAATCATATCATCAAATCTCCTACACACAAATTCTAATGCCATCTCAAATATTGTAGTTTTTAATTTTCTCTTCAATTCCTCTTGCCCTTTCTGAACCTTTTCATATTTGTGCTTCCAATAGGTAGTCTCAAACATTGCATCGAGCACCTTTATTTCATGTTCAATCAATGGTAAGGTCCTAAGGAGGAAGGTAATCTATCTCTATAGTTGATTACTTCTTGCTTCAATCTCTCATTCTCATCATTCAATCCCTTATTCTCTGAACAATTTTTGAGTTTTCTCCTTGGTAAATTTGGCCACATTTACACTTAGATCAGTAGTCTCCATAGGGTTTGTATCCCCTACTATTTGTTCTAGAAGGTGACCAAAAATATTATCATTATTGTTGATAAGGGAAGGCCTCTTTCCTGGTCGGTACAATGCCCAAATCTTCAAGGTAGTGTTATAAGTATTATACCCTGATCCTATATATATCTTATCGCTGACCTCATCTGTCAATTGCAAGGCCTTATTCTCTCTTTTTAGGAAACTTTTAAACACAATGGATGAGTTGATGTCCCATCCTGAAAGAAGCATGACCCCAGCTTCTTGTAATAGTGCTCTTCCTCTTTCAGGAGTCATATTATCCATTTCTTTATCAACCTCGTGCTTCATTTCCTTCAAGGCATTTGCTTCCTTCTTAGGGTTGATTTTTTTTAGCCTTTCTCTTATATTTCTTCCTTTGTACTTATAAATAAAGGTCTTAAACTTAGAGGTTTGCAAAAAGTATCATCTGCATTGAATTATTAGCTAGCTCGGTGTCTCAAATTGTCAAACAATTCATTAGAAGCTTCAAATGTGATCACACTCCTCTTTGGCAGTACTTCATATTGGGGGAGAGCGGGAATGGTAATCTATGTAATCACATTCTCTTCCTCAATATCATCCTCAATAGTAATAGGAGTATTTGTTGAGAAGCACACCTCTGGAGTAGGTTGTGGTGAT
The DNA here is from genome assembly GCA_007258455.2 of Sequoia sempervirens. NCBI lineage: Eukaryota > Viridiplantae > Streptophyta > Pinopsida > Cupressales > Cupressaceae > Sequoia > Sequoia sempervirens. The sequence continues at coordinate 327,967,774 of VDFB02000015.1, read as the reverse complement.
GCATGACTCAAAGGTACTACATTCCCATCATACCTCCTAAAACCAATATCTCTTCTTCTTCTCCAAGCCTCAGCCATAAAAATTTTGTTGTAAGCAACTTTCCTCATCATTACTTCATTTTCATAATAATTCCTAATGAAGTCATCCATGAAGAATTCATGTTAATATCCCTTCAGTCTTTGTGAGATCATGGCATCATAAATAAAGTGTTCAGGGTCAAATTTCTCCCTTTTGTTTCTCAATGGTTAGCCATGGTAATCTATTTTGCTGCCAATTGATTCATATCCTGTATCAAAAATGAAGGTAAAGTCAGCAAAACATAGAGTAGAAGGCATAAAAGTTTTCCTTACATAGCCTTTCAGATGCATAAAATCTGAGTAAGCCAATTGCCTTATAATCTCAAGGTATGCAACCCTGTCTAGCATAGTTTTAGGAAATAAGAATGGAGTTGCCTCAAATCCATATACTTTGATCATAGTACAATCCTCAAATGCATACCAATCCCCCCAATTATGGTTTACCTTTCCCTTATGTTTTTTCTCTTTTTTCTTGAGAAATCTCTATATCTCTGGGGACAAATTGTAATCACATTTATGGCCAAGCAGCTTATACAAGGGTTTGACAAAATATTCTTCAAAATATAAATAGTGGGATCTCCCATATCTACTATCCCATATGGATGTCCACATCTAAATGAGTCTGTAGTTCTCATCACTATCCACATCCTTGATTCTCAACTCCTCTCCCCATATTTCCATTGCCTACCCTTCATATAATATCATATGCATAAGCAATAAATAATGTTTGAAGTTGATGGCATCACTATTGTTCTTAATGGCAACAAGAGAAGTGTTAATGACCCCAGACAAGTATTCTACATAATCATAGGGCCTAACATCTTGGCTTTGGATATCTGTAGCCAAAACCACGGGAGCTATGGTCATGTTGGCATGAGCATCAATTCCTAGGACCTGGCTAGCTAAATAGTTGGTGTATTGATAATATTCTTCAAATGAATCCACATGAAATGGGGGTTTCTCACCACTAGAAAATATTTTAAGTTGGTTTCCTGGGCCCTTAGGTCTATGCAGAGGTAATTTCCACCACTTAAAACTTGTATCCATGGTTTTATATTCCTCTAGCAGATCCCTTATCCTCAATCTTGTCTTCAACGATGTGTCTAATTGAAAGACCATGCAAATATAATCCTGTGTTATAATAATAAATTGTGAACCATTGTGAGAATAGATTTCCCTCATTTTAGGGTTGTAGTTTCTAGCCAATAATTTAATCAATTCTACATTAACAAACACATTAGGCATCACAAGCTTAGCCAAATTCATAGTCCAGGGATTCAAGACAGGCCTATGTCTGTATTTCCTTATGTAATGACATATAAATAGATCATAGCCTCTCTGCAGAGTCCACACATCTCCTATATTTTTGTGCTTATCTTCCAATGTTTCACATGAAGGACTTAATTGAGTTGTTCTCCTAGATTTTGGTCCAGACCCAGAACAATGATCTATTAAGTCTTGGTTTAATGGTCTGGCCTCTATTTTTTCCTCTTTATTTTTGGTTTTTCTGGGCTTTAAAACCCTACTTGTACAATACTTCAAGAAAATTTGTATAAAACACATTCAACTGAGCCAAGAGCACGCACTTGAAAGAATGTTGTGATTTTGAGTTGCTTTCCATCATCTAATTCTTCCTTCTCGATATCCAACCATAGTTTGTAGTGATTCTGATTTCTTAAGAGTTAGATATTTCAAGATTTGGCATGCTTAAATGAGCTCTGGTTCATAAATGGAACTCGTGCCACCTTTCCAATCAACTGCAATATTAATAGAAATTGTCTCTTTGATGACCATATTAGTCATGTCAATTGGGTGAGACATTATTTCATAATGTTGAAGAGACATTTGAGTTTCTCTCTTCAATCCCACAAGGTCTCCTTGATGGCTGCACTTGAAGTTCTTGAACTTTTGACATTTGAATGTTGATGGGACTGGTGAGCACTTCTCTCTGATAATGTATGTCTTGTCGACGTATCCATGTTCCTCTTTTCAACAACGTTTCTTCAAATAATTCCCTTCTATATCTTTGAAATGTCAAAGAGACCCATGGTTATCTCTCTTTGATGTCCCATAGTCTCATCAATGATATATGTTTGTAGTTGCACCAAAATGTCGAAGAGACTTTTAACAATGTTTGCTTGATACTCCCTTGTCTCTTCAACATCTTATTGTTTAAAAAATTAAAGAGACTTTTGTCAATGTTTGTCCAATGCCTTTTTGTCTCTTTGACATTTTTTTCTCACTTGCTCTTACGGTGTCGAAGAGACTTCTACATTTCTCACTCTGACTCACTGATGTCTCTTCGATATTGGCATCGTACTCACCCAACCTTGTTCTTGTCAGTAACTTATCAATTATTGTATAATAATCTCTCGATGTCTGAGAGATGTTTTTCTATTTCTTGAATGCGAAATAATCTTGTATCCTTAGAGTATTGTTGTCACTGTGTTTGTCAAAGAGACAAGTTAATTTTTCTCTTTGATGCATCTAGATCTCCTCTATATATATTGCTCCTTGGGTTTTCAGAGAGACATTCAAGTATGTCTCCTTGACGCATGAGGATCTCATCGATATTTTATCGGCCTTCTATTGAATTTATCAGAGAGACATTGGTGCAACTCTCTTCGATGTGGCATTGTCTTAGCGACATACCCTATGATGCCGAGGAAGCTCCTTGGGAAGGGGATTTATTTCAATGTCGCAATTAGAGGCTTTATTTTATGATCTATGTACACTAGAAAATTTAATGTTAAACATCAAATACAATAAAATCAAGGGTAAAGGGGGCTTATGGCAGGAATGGGATGATGAATAAAATGGGGGGGATGTAGAAGACCAAGGTGGATTTTTTAGCTCCAACAATGGCTCCGATTGGGGATGAATGAATGTGAAGTCATTGCAAGAATCCAAAAATGATCTTTGGGAAGCAAACTATGGGTAAATGCGATTGAATGGGATGGGGTAATGGGAACCTAAAACTATTGTGCATGGAATATTAGTTTTTTAAGAAAAGAAGTGTTTCAGGAATTGTCCATGCACTGGAAATTCTTGATCTTCTCTTGACATATTTTGAAAATAATAAGAATCTTCACCACCTTTTCTTGTAACAAAAAATGGTCTTGTCCAAAGAGATTCAAACTTCTCATTATTCCCTTTATCTTGACACCTTGCATTTAATAACAAGACCATGTCATTCACTTCAAACTTTATATCTTTTTCCCTTTTGTCAAACAAGTATTTTTTTTGGGCCTACATTTTTGTGTTACACTCCTGGGCCAAGCTTCTAATCTCATCCAATTCTGCCAACTATTTCATTCTATCTTCATAGGTTTGGGGATGTCCAAGTCTTCCTGGAGCATAAACTTATTTACTGGTAAAAGGTTTTGCATAAGCATCCTTGCATGTGTCCCATAAACCAATTCAAAAGGTGATTTTCCAGTAGACTTCTTCACTATAATTCTATCTTCCCATACCACCATCCTCAGTTTGGAATCCCGAGCCTTTTATTATTATTCAACATCCTTTTAATTATCTTTAGGATACTCTTGTTGCTTGACACAACCTGCCCATTTGCTTGTGGATGATATGGAGATGCATAGGAAATTTTTATACCATAAGTCTCATAGAATCCTTTGAACTCTTTTGTTCTAAAGCACATACCATTGTCTGTGATTATCCTTATCGGTGTCCCAAATCTAGTGATTATGTTCTCCATCAAAAAATTTATCACAACCTTACTAGTGGCTTGTTTTATGGGGATGACTTCTATCCATTTTGTAAAATAGCCAATTGCCACTAGAATCAATCTCTGGCCTCCACTAGATTTCTCTAGTATTTCTCCAATGAAATCAACCCCCCATTGATGAAATGGAGCTTCAACTTGCATTGGTCTAAGTGGTAGTGCTCCTTGATACTTCATTTTCCCAGAAAATCTTTAACAAGCCTCACATTTTCATACATATGTAAAAGAGTCATTGAAAACCTTGGCCCAGTAGTATCCAGCTCTTAAGATCTTGTGGGCAGTGGTATGGGCTGAAAATTTTCCTCTATAGACTCCCTCATGCATATCTTTCAACACACAGTTTGCTTGAGATTCATCTAAACATAAACAACACTCCATCTTTATTCTTCCAATACAAGTCTCCATCCATGAAGACTACTTTAAGGCATGCAATTTCAGGTTTCTTTTTTCATTCTCATTCAAGTCTTTAGGACATTTTTGGTTTTTAAGATAATACATTATATCAGTATACCATGGGGTGTTCTCTATGCTTGCAATCATACCTTCTTCCTCCCCTATATTGTGGAGATGAGATGCTTCAAGATTTGATTCAACAATGAGCTTAGCCACCCCTTGTCCTCTTACTAATTTGGTGATTTGGATTTCAATATCAAACTCTTGAATTTTTTTCATTCATCTACACCTTCTCCCCGTGACTTTAGTTTGTACAAATACATCCTTAACTGTAGCATTAGGATCATATGCAATTATTTGAGCACCTACCAAATAGGTTCTAAAATCCTTAACCACTTTGACAAGTGCATATGTCTGCTTCTTTGTAATGTCATACTTTAGTTTTGTTCCTTGAACGGATTTTTTGAAGAATGATATCAGTTGTTCATACCCTTCATCATTTTTCCGCAACATCATTATTGCAATGGTGTGGTGTGATGCAAATGAGAAGATCTAAAATGGTTTACTGAAGTTAGGGGACTTTAACACTGGGGATTCCTTGATTTCTCTTTTTTATGGATATGAATGCATCAATTGCCTCTGTTGTCCAATCAATATTGGCTCCTTTCTTCAACATCTTTGAAATAGGCTTAACAATCTCAACAAAATTTGATATAAATCTCCTTACAAAGTTTATTTTTCCAAAGAAATACTTAACATGGCCTTTATTGTCTTCAGGATAGGAATCTTATCTATGGCCTCCACTCTCTCGGGATCAATTCTTACTCCATCCTTGGATACTATGTGGCCCAACAATTTTCCTTCAGTTATAGTAAAATGGCATTTCTTAGGGTTTAAGGAAATACCATACTCCAGAGCTTTGAAGAAGATCTTCTCTAGATGTTCAACATGGTCCTCTACTTTCTTAGAGTATGTTGTGAGATCATCTTGATATACCACCATTATTATATTGATCAGGTCAACAAAGGCAATGCCCATAGCCCTTTGAAAGGTGGCACCAATGTTTGTGAGGCCAAATGGCATCCTTACATATACATATGTGCCCCAAGGTGTGGTAAACTTAGTCTTGTATTGTTCTTATTCTTTCACTTTCACCTGGTTATACTCAAAAATCCATCCATCATGGATAATAATTCACATCATGTTACCTTTTGCAGCATAGCCTACATGTTTTGGAGGGGATAATTATCTTTAAGGGAGGAGACATTCAAATTTTGAAAGTCTACACACAGCCTTATATCTCCATTCTTCTTCCTAACATGCACCAAGTTGGAAACCCAAGTAGAATGTCTGATGGGCTTAATAATACCTCCTCTGAGCTTCATGAGTTCCTCATGCATCTTGGGTTCTAGAGTAGGATTTATCGGTCTTTGTTTTTGTCTAAAGGGTTTTGCATCAAGCTTTAGTGGGATTTCATGTTGAAATAGATCTTCCCTGTATGCTTTGAGGTCATCATATGGCCATGCATTTAGGCATGCTTATACTTTCTCAACAGTGTGATCAACATCTTTCTAATTATAGGGCTTATCTTCTTTCCAATATACACATTTTTTGGAGCCAATTCAGTCCCAAGATTAATTTCCTCAATATCTTCCCTTATCACTGGTTTTTGCTTCATAATTGCTATGTCATTCCCATCAAACACCCTTTCTAATGCCACTAGTCCTTTGGGGATCCTTTTTTTTTGAGTTGCACTACCTCTTGGCCAAACACGGTTTGTTTTCCATCTATTTCTTCAATGAATGCATTGAAATCAATCTCTTGGGCCTCATACTGATCAATACATTGCAAGAAATTAATTAGATCTTTGTTATCATTAAAGACCTACCAATTGCAAATATTTTTAGGAATTGTAGGTCTAGTCTTGAATTCCACTTGTGAGATACCTGCTAGGGTTATGTCATGTCCTTTCAAGGCTACATTTACTAAGAAGTCAGCCATCAGATTTTTTTATCTATCCACCCACTCAATGGAGAAGGCGTCAAAGATCTCTATAGTATCCCACACTACATTTCTATATTGCTTCAATCTATTGGTTTTTGTAGAGTACTTTGACCTCACTTGTGAGACAACCAATTTTGAATCCCCAAAAATGGTTAGCACTTTGATCCTATGTTTTGTGGTAATGTTTAAACCTAATAACAATGCCTCGTACTCTGTTATGCTATTTTTGCATTCAAATGTCAGAAAAAATGAGTAATTAAATGTTGTACCATTTGGTGAAATGAAAAAAATTCTAGCTCCATTCCCCTCTTTACTGCAGGCTCCATCCAAATACATTTGCCACATGCCATGTTCATTTTGAGAAGCATCTCTAGCAATTGGATTTGTGTTCAACAAATTAGGATTTGAATGTTCAATTCTAAAACTTCCAAATTCCATGTCACAAAATAAATTCATTTGATTTGGTTCAAAGAGCTCAATGACATGCTCTAGTTTAGGTTCTGTATACAACATGACTTCCCTTCCATTCACAAGTATTGTGGCATAAGAAAAATCTAGTTGGACATTTTCACCCACTGTTGCGGTCCATTGTCTTGATAATAACATTCCATAGTAAGGGGGAGTGTCCACCGCAGTGATGTTTGTTCTATATATTTCCTCAAGGTATGATGCCAATTTCAATTATACGTCCCATATCACTCCAACTACTGGGACTGATCTGTTATCCATGGCATAGCACTTTCCATAGGTCGTGTTCACCCACAAACCTAATTCCTTCATGAAAGCTAAAGGAATGATGTTGATTGTTGCCCTAGATTCAATCATGCACTTTTTAACCAACTTGTTATTGATCACCAATGTGGTGTAAAATGGATCCACCTGGGAAGGATTCTTTTTGAGGGTGTCTCCCAAATAGACCTCTGGTGCCTTTGTAGTTTCCTGCTCAATGACATTGACCTCTTTCTTCTAATCCTTTCGTTTATGAGATGTATTGGCAATCAATTTGAGGGTTGTGTCTCTATACTCATCAATTTTCATCATCTCCATCAAGGGCACTATCTTTTTTATCTGAGTTAGTGCTTGAGCAATGTAGAATGAAGGGGCAATTAACCCTCACTCTGTTTTCTCTATTTTAGCACCCCTTTTCCCCTCGATTTGCACTTTGGCATAATCTAGTTTTTTCTAAGATTCAACATTTGTAGCCTCCTTTTGAGCAATCTTCTAAGACTTCTTTGCTTCACCTTTCTTTTGAACAGATGTGACATTCTCCTTATTTTTTGTTCATTTATAAGCATACCTCTAGGCGATCCCTCATCTACATCTACGGGCTTACTTCTTAGGTTATATCTATTCTTCTTCACTTCAGCCACATCTTTTGTTGTGATGGCCCTCTTCTCTTCTTTTTTTGGTGTTTTCAACTAAAATTGTGGTGTTGTATATTATATGCATAGGCTACCTCTTCTGTATTTTCTTCCAAGTCAGAGAAAACTTCTTGCTCCATACTAACATTGTATTTTTGATTGGTGACATCCTATTTGTACCCATCCTCAAAGGATGAATATACCTCATTGGTCTAATGGGACCCCCATCTTAACATGTTCACGGCGTGGCCATCTCTATCTTGTTCTTGTGACCACTCATCTTCTTGGAAAGTTTGAGCCACTACAAAGTGTTATGGGGCATGGGGTCTGTGACATGGTGGACACCATGGTGTTGTATCCACTACATGTGCCCCATGTTTCTTCAAAGGATCTGGTGCATCTTTCCAATTTGGCTTACCCACTGTTCGCCCATCCTTCCAAGTGGTGTTATAGGGAATGTCATGCAATCTTGGCCTTTCATTCCTATATTGATTTTCTTGTCCATTTTGGGGATTATTAGGATTTTGTGGGATCCTCAGATTATCTCTTTCGCCAATCATGTTGGTAGCTTTCATATTGTTTTCAATGGTTATAGAAACCTTTTGTGCTTCGATCAAGCTTCTAGGAAATTTTTTTCTTAGCTCATACCTTGTTTTAGGATCAAAGGATTTCAAATAGATGCTTAAAGCTACTGAATCAACTAATTTAGATCCATGTGGTACATCTTGTTATTGATCTTGGAGAATCTTTGATTATAGTCATAAATTGATTCATTCTAATGTTTTTGAATGCCTATTAACTCATGTAAGGAAAATTCAGGATTGATTCCCATATCGCTCTAGAAATTGATCTTTGAAGTCTACTGCAGAGGTAATTGAGGCATCTGGTAAGTTGTAGAACCAGTCTGCTACTTCTTTAGTCAAGGATATAATGAATAGCCTCACAAGGAAATCTTCCTATTCCATGCCTAAGTCTTGAACAAAAGCATTAAAGTTTTTTATATGTTCATCTATTGTAGTTTCATTACTTCCTGTGAATTTTGGGATGGTATTTCTTGGGTTACTATCAATGGGGTATATTGGATATTTGGTCAAGTCAAATTGTCTACTCAGGCTTGTAGGATTTTGAGGCAATGGATTGTGGTAACATTGGAATCCATGTTGAGGTTGATATACATTTGGTTTGACGTTTGGTGTGAATATATATTTTGTTTTGGCACATGGTATTGATGGTGTGGAACATGTTATTGTCTCCAATAGAGTTGCCAATCTGTTAGGTCTCAAAAATGCAGGTTTTGAACCGTAAGAGGATTTCAATCTCCTAATACATTTTTTGCTAACAAATGGGGCGAATATGGCTCATCATCCCTTGCTCTTTAGGCTCCGCTAGACCTAGGTGGGTGTACCTAAATGATAGGGTAGATTTGAATGTTCAAATATCACCTCTAATTTGGGAAATCTACTCACTATGGCACAAGGGTGTGAAGTAGATGCAAAGATTAATGAATAATTCCTATTGAAGGTGTTTTCAATAATCAAGAGAATGAATAAAGTTTGTGTAAAGTTGTTCTAAAGTTGACCAGTGCCTAATCTATTGGGTGAATGGAGTCAAGAGGTGGATGGTGATGATGGAGACTAATAAGTAAGATTAGTAGATCTACTCCTCAACAAAACTCCAACTATTGGGCACTTGAAATGTTTGCACCTTGTACAAATGTGTAGGTTTGTCAGTTATTGTACTCTTCTTTATAAATCCCAATGTTATCCCCCCAAATTACTATGACAACATGAAAGGATTTTTAATTCTTAGTTTGTGAGAAAACAATCAGAATAACCACTATAAAATGATTTTAATCCTTGGCAGGAACCAATTAAAAATGAATTATCTAAAAGGATTTTAATTCACTCTAACTAGAACCCAATCAAAAAAACCACACAACAACAACAACAAATGTGTCCTGAAAAAATTATACAAATTTGAATAACTTAAGAGAACCACTTTGGAGATAGCATAGCAACACATAAGAATGAATACTAACACAATAGTTGAACACTGGAAGTAAATTACTGATTATAAACAATCTTCTCTATTATATTTCTTCAAAATATGTACATTAATAGCATAAGTCTCTAAGATATGGAAATGGATGGCTGGAATATGCTATTATAATGTAACCTATCTACTACTAGTAGTGATGGTGATAATGATGATCAAATTGGGCCTTGGTTTCCCTTTTTATATGGGAAGCAACAAGCTATAGACCCATTACAAAAAGGTGTGATGTTTTGATAACTAGAAACTTGATTTAACATAAACATAAAACTTAGTAGTTTGCAGGTGGATGCACCACAATTTGTTAGTCTTCTAGCAAGAGCCTTTGATCACCAAACACCCATTCAAGGATCATGCTCCATGATAATAAATCCATAGCCACCCAACTTTGATACCCTGTCACTTCTTACTTGGCCCATGCAATGAATATGTTTATCTTCGACAGATGTTTAATATATCATGTCTTTACATAAGTGTCTACACTATTTATGATATCCTTCATAGCATATTCGAGTTCAAAGATTCTTCCTAGTTGCACATGTCTCTTTTGAAGCACCCTATATTCATTGTTAATGTCATCAAGAGCCATCAACAGATATTGAGCTATCTCATCCTTCCATACATCCTGGTCCTTTAAGTTTGTCTCCTTAAATATTTTTAGTAGAGCCATACTTAGTGACTAACTGAAGTCACTTAGTTCTTGTTTCAAGATGTTATGAAATCTGACATGTGCATTCATAAGCTCTTGAAATTTTTGAAGCATACTTTTACTATCACCTTTCTTTGCCTTTATGTGTAGTTCCACCTCCTTCATTATGTCACACAACCTATTATGTTTGAGTAGGGCTGCATACATTTTGTCGTGAATGACCCAAACTTTTTCAACAAGCTTAATCATATCATCAAATCTCCTACACACCAGTTCTGATGCCATCTCAAATATTGTAGTTGTTTTAATTTTCTCTTCAATTCCTCTTGCCCTTTCTGAACTTTTTCATATTTGTGCTTCCAATAGATAGTCTCAGGCATTGCCTTGAGCACCTTTGTTTCATGTCCAATTAATGGTGAGTAAGGTCCTAAGGAGAAAGGTAATCTATCTCTATATTTGATTACTTCTTGCTTCAACCTCTCATTCTCATCAGCCAATCCCTTATTATCTTTGACCAATGTTTGAATTTTTGCCCTGGTAAATTTGGCCATGTTTACATTCAGATCAATAGTCTCCATAGGGCTTGTATCCCCTACTCTTTGTACTAGAAGGTGACCAAAAATCTGATCATGATTGTTGATAAGGGAAGGCCTTTTTCCCGGTGGGTAGAATGCCCAAATCTGCAAGGTAGTGTTATAAGGATTATAACCTGATCCTGTATATATCTTATCACTAGCCTCATCTATCAATTGCAAGGCCTTATTCTCTCTTTTTAGGAAATTTTCAAACACAATGGATAAGATGATGTCCCACCCTAGAAGAAGCATGACCCCAACTTCTTGTAATAGTGCTCTTTCTCTTTTAGGAGTCATATTATCCATTTCTTTATCAACCTCATTCTGGAGTTCCTTCAAGGCATCTGCTTCCTTCTCGGGTTGATTTCTTTTAGCCTTTCTCTTATAATTCTTCCATTGTACTTATAAATAAAGGTATTAAACTCAAAGGTTTGAACAAATCTATCATCTGCAATAAATTCTTGGCTAGCTTGGTGTCTCACATTATTAGACAATTCATTAGAAGCTTCAAATGTGATCACACTCCTCTCTGGTGGCACTTCATATTGGGGAATAAAGGGAATGGTAATCCGTGTAACCTCATTCTCTTCGTCAATATCATCCTCAATAATAATAGGAATATCTGCTGAGAAACTCATCTCTGGAGTAAGATTTGGTGATGCATGAATCAAAGGTGCTACATTCTCAACATACCTCCTAAAACCAGTATCTCTTCTTCTTTCAAAAGCCCCGAGAGGCACATCTTTAATCAATTCTTGTTCAAGTAGAATCAACTATTCAATCTTTTCCATAGGATCTTGTATTTCATGAAAAGCTTCTACATTTAATGGATTATTGCTTCTTTTCCAAGCCTCAACCAGAAAAATTCTATTGTAAACAACTTTCCTCATCATTACTTGATTTTCATCACAATTCCTAATGACATCGTCCATGAAGAATTTATGTTCATATCCCTTCAGTCTTTGTGAGATCTTGGAATCATAAATAAAGTGCTCAGGTTCAAATTTCTCCCTTTTGTTTCCCAATTGAAAGCCATAATAATCTATTTTACAGCCAATTGATTCATATCATGTATCGGAAATGATGGTAAAGTCACCAAAGTATAGAGTAGAAGGCATAAAATTTTTCCTTCCATAGCTTTTGAGATGTATAAAATTTGAGTAACCCAATTTCCTTACAATCTCAAGGTATGCAACCCAATTTGGCATAGTTTTAGGTAGTAAGAATGGAGCTTCCTCGAATCCATATACTCTGATCACATTACAATCCTCAAATGCATACCAATCCCCCCAATTATGGTTTACCTTTGCCTCAAGGTTTTTCTCTTTTTTCCCAAGGAATCTCTGTATCTCTAGGGACAAATTGTAATCACATTTATGGCCAAGTAGCTTATACAAGGGTTTGAAAAAATATTCTTCAAAATACAAATAGTGGGATCTCCCACATCTGAACATGTATGTAGTTCTCATCACTATCCACATCCTTGATTCTCAACTCATCTCCCCATATTCCCATTGCTTGCCCTTCATATAATATCATATGCATAAGAAGTGAATAATGATTGAAGTTGATGACATCACTATTGTTCTTAATGGCAACAAGAGAAGTATTAATGACCTCAAACAAGTATTCTGCATAATCATAGGGCCTAGCATCTTGGCTTTGGATATCTGTAGCCAGAACCATGGGAGCTATGGTCATGTTGGCAGGAGCATCAATTCCTAGGACTTATAACTTGCATCCATGATCCGATATTCCTCTAGCATGTCCCTTATCCTCAATTTTGTCTTTAGGGATGTGTCTAATTGAAAGACTATGCAGATATAATCCCATGTATAATAATAAATTGTGAACCATTGTGAGAATAGATTGTCCTCATTTTAGGGTTGTAGTTTCTAGCCAATGCTTTAATCAATTCTACATTAAGGGTATGTGGATGATCATCATGGAAAAATAGGCCCTTAAGTGGGAAAAAATTTAGAAAAATTAGAGTTAGACAACTTGACGTAAAATTTGAAAAATTTATCTATAAATTATTTCAAAAATATGTAAGAATAGAATTTGTAGCAAATTGAATGTAGTTTTAACCAAGGTGTTTATTTTTTAAAAATTAAAAAAATCTATTTTGGTGAAAATTTGAAATTTCAATGTAGTAGTACTTAAATTTTAGGGAAAAAAATAAAAAAGTAGGTGTATGTTCCACCACCCTAACCACAATAAAATGATAATATTTTAGATATAAGTAGAGGACTTATGTCCCAATGTGATGCATATTTTTTTGTAATTTTTTTAAAGTAAATAATTAATTATGAATTTTTTATTAAAACTTTTAAAAAGTATAAAAACTTGTATGTCTAACAACCTTAACTTGGTCAAAAATTCATGAAATTCATATATATATATATTTTAATCGTATAGTATGCAAAGCATAGAATGTGACACATGTTTTGAATTCAAAAAATGTGATACTGTTTGAAAGCTATAGATGTTTTTCAATCAGCCTATCAATTAGGACTTTAATCATAATTCAAATAGAAAATGAATATTAATTATTTATTAAATTCAAAGTAAAGAATAATTTATATTGGTGGAAAGCTAAGAATCTCCTTTAAAAACCCTTTTCGTTTCATCAATTTTGGGTAAAAAAAAGTTGTCAACCACATAACCTACACATACCCATCATATCGCCACTTTTTGGCCCATCATGATCCTACACATACCCTTAACAAACACATTAGGCATCAAAAGCTTAGCCAAATTCATATTCTAGGGATTCAAGAAAGGCCTATGTATGTATTTCTTTCTGTAATGATATATAGATAGATTATAGCCTCTCTGCGGAGTCCACACATCTCCTAGAATTTTGTGTTTATCTTCTAATGTTTCGCATTAAGGATTTAATTGAGTTGTTCTCCTAGATTTTGGTCTACACTTGGGACACTAATCTATTAAGTCCTTGTTTAATGGCTTGGCCTCTATTTTCTACCTCTTTACTTTTAGTTTTTTGGGGTTCTATCCATCTTAAAACCCTACTTGTATAGTACTTCAAGCAAATTTGTATAGAACATGTTCAATTGAGCCAATAGAACTTACTTGAAAGAATGTTGTGATTTTTGAGTTGCTTTCCGTTGTCCAACTCCTTCTTCTTGATATCCAACCATAATTCGTAGTGATTTTGATTTCTTAAGAGTTAGATATATCGATATTTGGCATGCTTGAATGAGCTCTAGTTCATAAGTGGCACTCGCACCACCTTTCTAATCAGCTGCAATATTGATGGTAGTTGTCTCTTCGATGACCTTATTAGTCATGTCAAATAGGTGAGACATTATTTCATAATGTCAAAGATACATTTGAGTTTCTCTCTTCGATCCAATAAGGTCTCCTTGATGGTTGCACTTCAAGTTCTTGAAATTTTGACATTTGAATGTTAATGAGACTGGTGGAAACTTCTCTCTGATAAGCTTATGTCTCGTCGATGTATCTGTGTTCCTCTTTTCAACATCGTTTCTTCAAATAACCCCCTTATGTATCTTTGAAATGTCAAAGAGACCCGTGGTTACCTCTCTTTGATGTCCCATAGTCTCATCAACGATAAATGTTTGTAGTTGCACCAGAATGTCAAAGAGACTTTTAACAATGCCTACTCGATGCTCCCTTGTCTCTTTGACATCTTATTGTTTAAAAAATCAAAGACTTTTATCAATGCTTGTTTGATGCCTTTATCTCTCCGACATTTTTTCTCACTTGCTCTAATGATGTCAAAGAGACTTCTTCATTTCTAACTCCAACACACTGATGTCTCTTCGATATTGGCATCGTACTCATCCAACCCTGTTCTTGTCAGTAACTTATCATTTATTTTATAATAATCTATCGATGTTCGAGAGATATTTTTCTATTTCCTGAATGCAAAATAATCCTGCATCCTCATAGTATCACTGTCACTATGTTTTGTCAGAGAGACAGGTTAATTTTTCTCTTCGATTCATCCAAGTCTCCTCTATATATTGCTCCTTGGGTTTTCAGAGAGACATTCAAGTATGTCTCCTCGACGAGACATTCAAGTATGTCTCCTTGATGCATGAGGGTCTCATCGATATTTTATTGACCTTTTATTAACTTTTTTGGAGAGACATTCGCACAGCTCTCTTCATTGTGGAATTGTCTTGGCGACATACCCTGTGATGTTGAGGAAGTTAATGTTTAACATCAAATACAATAAAATCAAGGGTAAAGGGGGCTTATGGTAGGAATGGGATGATGAATAAAATGGGGGGAATGCAGAAGACCAAGGTGGATTTTTTAGCTCCAACAAAAAAATTAGAAGTTAATGGGATGTGATTAGTAGGAATAATGGAACATAGGGTGGATTAAGAGGTGTCTAGGGTTTGACTATAGTACATGAAGTGGGAACTTGACCTATGTGTAGTAATGATAGAGAAGAGTTATAGGATGAAACATGGATAAAGATGGTATAACATAGAATGGATAAAGGAACATAGGATGGAACATAGGGTGAAATAATAAAGAGTACAATAAGATGGGGGTATGTGCAAGATTATGATGGGCCAAAAAGTGGTGATATGATGGGTATGTGTAGGGCATGTGGCTGACGACTTTTTTTTCCCCAAAATTGATGAAACAAAAAGGGTTTTTAAAGGAGATTCTCAACTTCTTCCACCAATATATAAAATTATAAATACTTTGGAATTTAATAAATATTTTATTCATTTTCTATTTGAATTATGACTAAAGTCCCAATTGATAGGCCTATTGAAAAATGATAACCAGATCACATTTTTTGAATTTGAAAATGTGTCACATTCTATGCTTCTCGGTGATACTATAGTATTAAAAGAAAAAAAATTGAATTTCATGAAGTTTTGACCAAGTTAAGGTGGTCAAACATAATGAGTTTTTATTTTAAAAGTTGTAATAAAAAATTCATAATTAATTATTTACTTGGAAAAAAATTACAAAAAAAATGCATCGCATTCCAAGAGACATGAGTCCTCTTACTTATATCTAAAATATTATAAAAAATATTATCATTTTATTGTGCTTAGGGTGGTCAGACGCCTACTTATTTTTTCCCTAAAATTTAAGTACTATTGTATTGAAATTTCAAATTTTCACCATATATATATATGTTTAAAATAAACCTAGTAGTTTAGAAACTACATTCAATTTGCTACAAATTCTATTTTTACATATTTTTGAAATAATATAAATAACTTATTCAAATTTTTACATCAAGTTGCCTAACTCTGATTTTTTTGAATTTTTTGCCACTTAAGGGCCTATTTTTTCCACGATGATCTTGCACATACTCATGGGCTAGTAGATATTAGTGGGATGAGTTGGGAATGGATCATGGAAAATAGGGTTAACTATTAAATGTTAATGGAATGGGATTGGGAAGGAATAAAGGAAAAAAAGTGAATCTAAAGGAGAAGATGATGTGACATGATCAAGAGGGGGTGATGGAACATATAATGGACTAGTAGAGATTAATTGGATGAGCTAGGATGGGATAATAAAACATTTTGAAGGTGAATTGTAGTAGAATTCAATTTCAAAAGTAATTAGGAGGGAATATTAGACCATAAAGGGAATTAGGCAGTGTCTAAGGTTTGAATATAGGACATGAAGTGGGAAATTGAGGTGTGTAGTAATAATGTATAAGAGTTTTGGTCAATAATGAGCAGAAGGAAATGTTTCTTGTAATGATATGTGTATAAGATGAAATATGGAGGAAGGTGGTATAATATATAAGGTGTTAAAGATTGGAATATGTGATATAAAATGGTTAAAATATGCATGATGATAGGAATGGAAGAATGAGATGGACATTGAATGGTAAATATAATTAGGATCTCACAAGACCAACCAATGAACTTGTGTTTCTCATTATTTTTTTAGATTTATATACACAAAATTATGAAAACTAGCTAACATTGTTTTACAACACCATTAATGAATAAAGGTTACATGAGTGAAAGTTGTTTGAGGACATGAATAGTGAGGTGTGGAGGTTGAAGGTCCAAGTTAGGAAACTATTTGACATCCAAAGCATGTTATGAAACAAACATTTAATAACATTCAATTGTTCAAATGCAATAATAATATCTCTAATACTAGTTGCATACATGTGGACTCAACGTCGAGAAGGAATAATGGTCTGCAGGAATGGAACACATCGCATGAACACTCTGACCTTGAAATTTCATCATATTGATTCTACTAATTTAGTAATTCTTAAATTTCAAAATATAATTTAATAAAGAAAATTAAATGAACTTGCTGAATTTTACCTAAGTATCAATGTTGGATGTATTATTCAGTAATTCATCTGTCACAGCCATTGCCTCTACAACTGATGTAGGTTGTGTAGTAACATCCTGAGCACTCTGATAATCGTATGTGGAAACAACATTGTAAGTGCCACAATGGTGGAGTGGAGTTCAAGGCCTACACGTCTCCTCCACATCAAGCTCTACTAGAGGCCTCACACATTGTATAATGGTCTAGGTGAGTGAGCTAATTGAATCTAGTGTGTCCACCTTGACATTGTCCTTAACAATGGAAGGAACACCGACATGTTCCACCATGGGTTTGGCCAAGGGTCTCAATGCCAACTATGGATTACATCATGCACCTGATCTATCATGTGTGGAGCCCTCACCTCTACCCTAAAAGTCTAAGATATCAAAATAATTTGGGATCTTATCGAGGACAAATTCACAATAGAGTTTCCTCAAAAAGTATTGTGGTACCTCATGGTTATTGCATGGAGGTTGGTCAAATACCATCCACCACCACTCCCAAAATGTATTTTTAATTGATTCATAGTGGTACCAATGGATGGGGAACCCTTACATGAATGAGATAAAGGTGTGTTGGTTCTCGGGTCTATAAATAGGGCACACAAGTCGGCTTTGCTAATTTTTTATTTTTTCACATCTACATATGATAGACCACTAGCATAAAATTGTCTTAACTCATGCCTCTTATTTGACCAAAAAATTATTTTCTCAATCATTTCTCCTACATAAGATATAATTGACTTTAATGATTCGACAATCCCTCTTCTATAAGGGTGGATTTCAACATGCTTAGTTAATATTCCAATTAATTGTTCAATGTCTCTTTTATTGTTTTCAATTTGATTTTAGGATATTTTCTTGTGTTCCTTGAGGATGCATATGAATTGATGGAGGGGTTTGAGGTTGTTCTTGTTTAGGAGGCTCTTCGTGAGGGGGTGATTATGAATTCTCAATGTTTGGAGATGGAGATTCATTCCCTAAGAATTAGAACAATTTTTTATTAAAAAAACCTATTTCATCTACATTCTAATTCAAATTCAAAATAAAAACAATAGAAATGCATACCTCTTTGCAATCTTTGACCTCTTTGACGTCTTGGCGGTGTCCTCATGAAGAATTGCAAGCTAAGAGTGCAAAAAATGGAAATGATTTGGCGAGTGTGAGATACAAAGATGAAAAAATCCAAGCCAAGCCACGGGTTCAATAGAAAATAACGAAAGAAATGCATTTTTTGGTTTTTATTTGCTTTTTTCATTTGGTGAGCGTCAAATTTGGTGCATGCCAAATGGTCAAGGCACCAAATGGCTTGACCATTTGGAGTGCACCAAATTTGGCGCTTGCCAAATTTGGCATGTGCCAAAAGCTCCTTTTTTGTGTTTTTCTCAATTTGACACCAAATTTGTGTCACAAATCCATGCACTTACCCACCTTTCAAGTAGCTCCAATGGAACTCTAGGTTCTTCCTACATGGCAGATCTTCATTTCCAAGCATGCATAATCCATCTCTCACTGAATCATCCTCTCAAAATTCTAATATTTCTTCTCCAACTTCTAAGTTTACAATTAGAAATGATCTACCCCCTTTTCCAAGCTAAAGAGAAATCTTTTATGGGAGTCCCATGTTACACCTCGCTGTTCAATAGGGTGAGGATAGATGGTCAGTGATGACCATAAAATTACAACAATAAGAAATAAAATGACAAATCCATACCTTCTATCGTCTCTCACATGTGTGAAATGAAAACTTTAACCTTTCTATGTGATGCCTATCTATTCTCAATAACAATCTCAATATAAGCATCTCAAGACCAATATCTTTCGACGTCTTTTGGATATATGTATTTAAGATATCTATGTTAGTTATATTCAAGTAGAATAAGATAGATATGTTGACAAAGATATTTATCCTTATCTTATACATAAATTTATCTAAGAAAAATAATAATACTATTATTTATATATTTATATAATATATAAACAATTTATAAATAAATATATTTCTTAAATAATTATTTTATTTAATTAACTTTTTTAACTATTTCTTAATTTAAAAATTATTTTATTTATAAATGATTATATATTTTAGTTGTATTAATTTTATAATAATAGGGGAGAGGGGCCCATAGTGGAGCACCCTAATTGCACGTCTCTCAAAATTCTATATGGAAATTTCAAATCAGTCCCAATTTTGTACCGCAATTTATTTGGCATCTCACCTTGTTTAAAAAATTTAATTTTAAGGTCACATCATCAAATATGATGCCACATCAACATGCTTCTTGTTGAGGTATCCAAAAAGGCTAAAAAAATTGTGAGACCAATAGTGGTGCACTAAGTCATGTTTTATTGGTATCCAAAAAGGCTAAAAAAATTGTGAGACCAATAGTGGTGCACTAAGTCATGTTTTATGTGGCATCACATGATTTGTCAGTTTGTATACTTTATAAATAAAAAGTATTTTGCAATTGAATATTAAGATGCTCCACTATAGAACCCACTGAAAACTATTTCTATTTTTCCTTACATAAATATTAACACAATGTAGACACTTTTATACCACTATATTACACCTCTCGAAATATTATAAAAAAACTGATAAAAAAATTCGGGCTTCCTCGTTACACTATATGGTGCGATTGTTAGCGTAGATTTTCATGTCTAAACCTGATCTTGGTGTCCAACGGTCAAATCTAAGCTTTGTCATTCTGGACTACGAGAGTGGTTGAAATTTGTCTCATTCTTTTATCTTTGTCCACTCAATAATTAGATCGTTTTCTTTATGCAAATAGAACAAGAACACAAGGGATCCTACATTTGGTCAGCATAGACATAGAA